>JACCEG010000125.1:199777-218188 GCA_014065205.1 Tuber brumale
CGGGCTAATGCTGCTTGGCTTTCGTGTCCGATCGTTCCATGTAACCTCGTCGTTACTTCTTCATGTTCCTGTTGACGCCTTTCTTGGGCGTCTATCTTCTTTGCCACTTCCCGGATCATTTCCTCTTGAATCCCTTTGACCTCTGCTTCCACTCCTGCCAGCTGCATCAACAAAAGCCCAATTTCGTTGTCATGGACATCTTGTCCTTCGGCGATTTGTTGCTGTACCTTAATTAACTTTAAGGTATTGTCCTGGATTGCCCCCTTCAGATTTTTGAAGGCGATGTTGGCTTGGTCGAGCGAGGTGTCTATGTCCCGCCTTATTCGACCCAAAGTTATCCCAAGACGGGCAGCCAATCCGGCTAAGTTTGCAGCGTGGTCTCCTCCTGGTTTAGGAGTAGAGGCCCTTGATATCCTATGCGTGCTTGCGACACTAGTGGATCGGTGAGAGGGTATATGTCCTCTCCGGAAGAAAGGTTCCTGAGGTGTTGAAGGGAAGGGACTATGAATAGCGGAGTCTGCTGCCTTATCTGTGGTATCTGGGCGGGTGTCTATTGGTTCCCCTGCCGTTATCCTCTTTCTTGGGTGCTGCGGTATCTCAGCCATTGTGATACTTTCCAGATAGGCTAACTGCTCTAGTAATCCTGGATGAGTGATTACTGGTACTTTGTACCAGAGTTCTGGATATCCTTGAAAATGTTTAAGGAATCGTATGTAAGGTATCCAACGTTTGAGACACTCTAAGGGTGTAGGTATAAAAGGATTCGGTTGGTCCGACTCTGGACTTAAAACCTGAATCTCCTTTTTCTCGAGGTTTAGGATGTACTTATAGTACATATAAGTATGTATTAGGCCCAGGCCGAGGGGATGTCTGGCCCCCGGATAACTGTCCCTGGGTTTTCCTTTTCCTTTTCTTCCGTCTTTAAGGAGCACTGGGTGCTCCAGTCAACGAAGTCTTCCGACTCGGTCGAATTCCACTCGAAATCCGAACCGTGCCAGGTACGATATATGCTATTGAATTGATCCCTCGTTGGGATCCCGAAAGGTACTGTGAACCACGAGGGTTCTTGCGTATATTCTTCTTCGATCTCGAACAGCTCGGTTTCAAATATTTCTTCGAATGAATGAATATAGATTGGACAATGAGGTGCTTCGAAAATATAATCGCAGTCGGAGGTGAAGGTAGAGGTTGAAGTGAACTCGTAGTTCATATAGTGAGCCTTGGTAACAGGAGAACTATCAATATACTGTTAGGCGGACGCTAAACTCAAGTATATAACTGAGGGACGTAGGTCCGAAATCTTTGATGGGAGAATCTGTCGAGGAAGGCTCTTCTCTATAAAATAGGTAGGGTAAAGATTTAAAGCGTGAAACAATATTATATTGATAAGATCTCTTCTCCGTTGCTTGATGATGTCTGTAAAGCTCGGGAGGCACTTCGATATTTATATCCCGCGTCTGAGTGTGCGCGGACTACTTCTAACTACTATAACTCCGAAGTACCACTCTGGTTTTAATACGCAAACGTCCAGAATCTTATAAGTGCGAACACCGTTTGACCCTGAAACTTATCAAACCCTTTCGCGAACTCGGAATAGTATTCCTCCGTTGAGATGACTGCGCTATTTGTTATACCAAACGGCCGCCTCCAACTTAGATGTCCGCATAGACTTTTATATGACTTTTAGTCTTGTTGACTATCGTCCAATCGTCTCTTCGGTCATGAAGTGATCAGGTTCATGCCGGGACACCTAGTGCCAATCGCAAGTCCGAGCCCAACATGTCAACGTCTTAAGAGGCTCCGACTTATCTAGGTCTTCCATTCTGTGCGTGCTTCCCCTTGGTCCGCCGGCCTCCGTAGAGGGGTCCTATTGCTAGGACCAACCAACCTACAGCTGATCTAAGAGGGGTATGGGTGGATTCGGTATACCCCTAATAGCTTCCGCTACTGGGATATCCTCTTGGAGTATTTCCCCGAAAATGTCCCGTCACTTTCAGCCCATAGTTAGGAAGCCTAACTTTGAAGCCTACTATCTCAATGCGCCTCCCACGGATTTCCTCCGTTCCACTTCCCAGATGTCGCCAAAGGTCCCCTCTCATATATCCTGCGAACAGCATGCGGTCGGACGGACGGTGGCGACGTATATGGTGTTATGAAGTGGGCTTCATTGATATGACATTTCAGTTATGGGACGCAACTCTCGAAATCTCGCTAATGACGTGCGGGCCCCATAAGGGGGCCAGAGGGGGGTGTTGGCACTCCGGTAAATTGAGGGTCTGTGCGCAGTCACCCTACCGTGGGTCTGTGCATATGTCTCGGATTTGTATATGCCTAACAGGCTATAATCTGAGTACATCCTTGCAACTCTGGTCATTGTCTCATAAAGTCCACTGAGATAAATGCTCATGCTATATAGGGTATTTGCAATGGTTGCAATAATCCATACTTAGTATGTCTAGGTGATTTGTTATGTTGGTATTCATTGCAGGATCGTACATAGTCATTGATCCAATCTGCCAGTCTTTTCCAAGAGAAGTCTTGCATGATGATTTCCTAGGGTTTCACTTGTCCAAAATGTCTTGCAATCTTTGCATCGAGACATCTTTCTGTGATCTTGGTATATAGTGCCTGACTCTTTGATATAAATAGTCTTTGCTTACAGTATAGCAGATCATCAGTTAATGTCCAATCCTCAGGGAAATCCTATCCTTCATCTCGTAGCTTAATAAGTTCCTCCCGCCATTGTCTCCAAGCTGAGTCTGTCCCTATAGCTGCCGGTATTTTGCCTAAGAATTCTGAATTGAACTACTTCATATCTTTTTGTAGTATGATGCCGTTTGATATTAGAACCCTTTTCAGTACTTCAGAAATATCGTATCAGTGTTCATTGTACTTAGCTGATGCCTGTAGGTAACTGATACTAGGCTGCTAATGATCTTTGACGATCAAGGCTCTTATCAAAATATCGGTGCTTGCGAATTTTATAGTTCCTGTTTTAGTTTCTTCTAAGTCATATACCTCCATCATGTCTGAGGTATAGATCATTTCTGCTACCAGTTGGGCTATATAGTCCCCCATTCTTATTTGACAATCCATATCCTTATGGTTGAGTAGTAAGAGTGTGAGTTCTCCAGTGTAGCCTGAATTGATCACTCTAGCATCAGTGGACATTCCGCTGTGGGCCGCAAGTCCACTTCTTGAAGCAATTCTTCCATATGTTCTTATAGGTAGCCTAATAGGTATCCCTATTCTTATTAATACATGTCCCTATTTTGGGACAATTTCATCTTCGATGGCATATAAGTCATGATCTGCTGCCATTCCTGAGTCTTTTATTAGTTAATATGCAATTTTGCTCAATCTTTCAATCCTAATTACAGGTTTATTTCCTCCTCTTTGAGGTTCCAGGTCCAAATCCTTTTTCCCATTACAGTCTTCTCCTTCATTACCTACTCTCGCTATTGGCGCTGCCAGGAAATCTTTCAGGTTTCAAAATTTTCTTTCTGTGATGCATAGTTGACTGCTCAGGTCAGTACTTTGGCTGTCTGCTAAGTACAGCTAGCTTTCCACCCTTCATGTCCAGTCGGTATACAATACAGAATTTGTGTTCTACTAATTTTTGAGCTCATCTAATCTGATGGCCGCTCTAGACTTTCGAAGTGAGGAAATATTATAGGTTCTGATGGTTGGTAAAGACTGTAATCTGTTTTTCCATTCCAATCTAGTAGTATCTCTATTCTTTGAATGCTTTGCAGATTGCGACAAGTTTCTTATCGTGAATTGCATAATTGCATTCTGCCGAATTCAATTTCTGAGAATGGAGTACTACTGGATGTAGTTTTTGCTCAAAGTATTGAGAAATGATGTAACTGTGTGCGAAATCGCTAGCGTCAGTCTCTACCACTATTTCTTTTTCTGAGAAAAAGTAGGAGAGTATAGGACTTATTGTGAAGTGGTGTTTTAGCTCTTGAAACACTGTATTCTGCTCCACTCCCTATTTGAAATTCTTTGAATTTCCTTGTAGTCTCTCAGTTATTAGCTTGTAAATAGTGGAAAAGCTTTTTATGAATTGTCAGTAGAAGTTAGCAAATCCAACAAAGACTTGCACATCTCTAACTGACTTGGGTGGCTTCCAAACTATTATGGATTCCACTTTTCGAGTACACATAGACATCTTATCGACCGCCACTATCTAGCCCAGGAATTCCACTTCTTTGGCATGAAAGGTTCAATTTTTTAGTGACACCACTAATTGAAAGTCACATAAACTTTGTAAGACTTTTTTGACTACTTCAATATGTTCCTTTTCATACTTTAAATATATCAGAATATTATTAAAGTAACATATGACTCCAACATTCAAGTATTCTTTTAATACTCGGTTTATCATATCTTAGAACATTCCCAGAGTATTGACCAATCCAAATAGCATGATCTTATATTTATAGTGTCCATATCTTGTCCTGAAAGCTGTCTTCAATTCATTTCTTTCCATAATCCTAATCAAGTAGTAGCCATCTTTAAGGTCTAACTTGGTGATGATCTTGGTACCAACCACTCAGTCTTGAAGTTCGGACATTAATGGGAGGTAAAGTTTATTTTGGATGGTAATCTTACTTAGGATACTAATTTTATTTAGATTTTGGTAATCCACAACCAGACATAGTCTGCCATCAGGTTTGAGGACGAATAGTATAGGTGCTCCTACTGGTAATTGACTTAGAGTAATTTTACCAGGCTTAATTATGGTTTCAAAGTATTCCCATAAAGCCTTAAGCTGTTTCTCAGATAGTTGATATATCAGACCACAGGGGGAGTTGATCTAGGAATTAAATTGATTTCATGGTCAAAGGTTCGTCTGGGGGCTGGTTTCTCTGCTGTCAGGCCTTCAAATAAATGTTTCTACCTCCAATATTCTTTAGGTAATGTTTCCAGTTCTACCATATTTTCAATATTACCGATTCATCCGATGTGACAAGCATTAAGATTCCCAGCAACAGAGTTGTTGTATTTGAACTTATCTGCTATTCCCTCATCTTCTTCCATACAACTCTTGAAACTCTTTGTGTTAAAAGCTCAATTATTCAGATGTTCTATGTATGACACTAGATGTTCCTGATACTATCAACTAAAAGGAATTATCATTCTATAATGACCTGCTTTATCAACTTCACATGACACTTCAGATATGTATCGATTTTTTCCTATTTTCAATTTAATAGGTAGGGTATAATACTTCCTTCCTGAGGCTGCTGATGAGCCGTCAAAGCCTAAGATATCAACTGCATTATTGCGTTCAACTATAGGAATGTGAAGGTCTTCAACAGGGTTCTTATTGATAAGAAACATGTTGGATCCCAAGTCTAATAAAATATTAACTTTGTATCGCTTATCATGTATATGGAGGTAAGCGATCGCCTCTGGACAGTTGTATCGCTTTGAGTTTGGAGTGTCTAATTCCACCCGCTTAGGGCAAATTAGTTTTTCTTGGTTATTTGGTTTAGGCATTATTGGTATCAGGTATGAGTAACAGAATGTTTGTTCCTACGCCTGTGTAGTTTCGACCATTGAGGTCTCCTCAGACAAACTAGTAACTATTAGCTCTAACAGTCTGAGTCGACATACTAGGTGGTATTTCACTGATACGCTATTGCACACGACCAGTTCTCAGGCTGGATGCCTTCTCCCAACATACCAGACCTAGGCTCATAGCAGATTTTTGGGTACTTATTAGCCATTTTACTCCCCTAGTATGGGGTTCCAGCTTTTATCGATCCTTTCCCTTAGGGTTTCAGTTATCCATCCAGCTCCTTCAGAGGGGCCCTATGTACCAAAGCGGTGTATTCCTACCCCACACTCTGGCCAGAAGGCAAGACTGTATACACATATAATGTGACTTGAACTTATGTGGTAGGTGGAACAGCCTACCTCAGTTGTCTTCCTGTCAGTGTTGTTATCAGGTAGATCTTGTATTGTGATATTCCAACTTCTCTGGTATAGTAACTTGCTTGTATATAAGTAGTAGGTGGTAACCAGGTGACTCAAGGAACATTGTACTGTTGACTCTCAAATCATGTAGGTATGTTAACTATCCTCTCTTTTGGTCAAGACTCTCTATATATTGATTCCTTATATTCCAGCTCTCAAGTCTCTTGTGAGGTCTCTTCACTTGGAGCCTACTTGCTTTGATCTTGAAAAAAGAGACTTGCTTCATGCTGCTTTGATCCTTTTGAGTTTCAATTCCTGTAGTTGCACACGGACTACCTAATCTCTGTCGTAGTTGGCACCCAATATACCCCCGCTAAAGGTGGTTCCAATTTTAATTCCAGTTCCTTACAGATACTGACTATCCAAATGCCGTCACCATTGATGTCTGTGAACTGACCTAGGTCAGTTCTTCTTCATCTGCCAGTTCCCAAATCTTGTGTGTTTGGGCTGGTTGCTGGATGGAAGTGACTCTTCTTGCCAATTCAGGCTTTAGAATAGATGATCTTGTATAACCAATTCTCCTTTTCATCGCTCTTGAACTGACCGTTACTCCTGATATATAGATATCTCCCCAATACCTTTGACAAGTGTAGTTTTTCTTCCCACAATGTACGCAATTCTTTTCCCACCTGCTAGTATCTATAATACATTACAAAATGCTGGTATGAGTCCATTTGAAGTTTGTGTGGATTGTTTTTACTACAATTTCTAACTTCTTTTTTAGCCTTTTTTGCTTATCCCTCCATTTCCGCTTTCGTAGTGGGGCTCCACCTTCCTTGATGTAAGGTTTGTTAGTCTATTGTCTCTTTTGTTTAGAGTCCCGTCGCTCTTCTCTTTTGACTTTTTAGACTATTTTCAGCTTGGGTGGTTGGTCTCTCGCAAGCTTCTCCCTAGTGGGCGGCATTTCTCCTGATCGACTACATGCTTTCAGTGTTTCTTCCCATTCTTGATCAGTGTCGTACTTAATAGCTAACAACAGGCAGATGATTTATTTTGAAAGTTTGTTTTCGACTTTATCTTTCCAGGATTCTCCCATCATTTGTGCTCTAATATTTAGATTATACATGAATCTAAGGAATGGTTTAATACTACCCTCATACTTTACCCACTGCAGATTCCAAAGGGCCTATCTTGCAGCTTCGATTGGAGCGAAATGTTTGATTATGTCATGTTCAAACTGTGGCGATGTAGCTAATTCTGACTGCTGAGTTTCTCTCTGAAGTCCATCCAGAGCCTTCCTGTACCAGATGGTGTAAAGAAAGACTGTGTTTCCTTTTGTATGATTAAGAATATAGATGACTTGTTGACGAGTATTTCTCCAGATCCGAGAGTTTCTTGCGAAATGATTGGTGTACTGTATAACCCAAACATATATGTCCTGTATGGATTTGGCTTCAAAGAATGGGGGTGGTTCCGATAGTCCCTTGATATTTAGTGCTATCATGTTGGCAAGAGTTTCTGCTATATGAGATTGTTCTGGTATTTGTCCTTGCTAACTATGACTTAGAGTTCCTCTTCTTTTTCCTCTATTCCCTTCATTATTATTATCATCATTGCTAGGATCATCTGGATCTTCCCTTTAGGCTCCTGCAGGAGTTGCAGTGGCGGCTTCCTTGCCCTTCCCTTTGTGCTTTCACATTGGCAGAGAATAATAGTCATCATCATTCTCCTTTTGGATCACAGGTAAGGGTATTGGTCTAGAAGCATTTTATTTTGGTACTATAGCTAGTACCTTAGTTAATAATGATATTGATGCCCTTATGGCATTATTTGTCACTTCCCCTTGCTGATGTTGTCGGGTTTTGAGTTTCCGGATCTCTATTTAGTGAACCATTTGGTCCAGTCACCTGGAGTCTAATGTCAAGTTGATGTCCTGATCATGACTGATACTTTGAGAACGGAATTCTAGAAATGGCGTTTGTAGGTTGATGACCATTTGTTCCCAAGTTTGATCCTGGGCTAGGGTCTCCTAGCTTTGATGTCCTAGTATCTCATATAACCTAGTAGTTACCTCCTCATATTCCTGTTGTCACTTATCTTAGGCATCAATTCTTTCTAATACTTCTTGCAGTCTTTCATATTGGATGTCCTTCACCTGTTGTTCTACACCTGCCAACTGCATCAACAAAGCCGCGATGTCATTGTCATGTATATCTTGTCTGTCTGCAATTTATTGCTATACCTTAAGTAATTTCAAGGTGTGGTTGTCGGTGACTCTCTTCAAGTAATTGAAGGCAATGTTGGCTTAGTTGAGTGATACATCTATATCTTATCTAATTTGACCCAAGGTTATTCAGAGATGACTAGCTAGTTTTGCTTGATTTGCAGCACAATCTCGGAGCTTTGGTATTGATGATCATGATATCTGATAGGTGCTGGCCATACTAGATGATCATAGAGACAGGGATCTGATTCCTCTTGAGAATCAAAGGTCAGCGGGTACTGATAGAGATTAACTCCAATCCACCAAGTCATCTGTTGCCATTACATCTGGCCAAGTATCTATGGGCTCTCTTCCTCTCATTATTCTCCTTTTTGGACATTGTGGTACTTCAGCCATCCTATTACGAAATTTGTCTGATAGATTTAACCCTATCCCTGAATCTATCGGGACTGGATCTGGTACTTTGTGCTAATATTCTCTTTTTCCTCTGCAAGCTTTGCGGAATTTGATGAATCGTATTTGGCGCAACAAGTATTCCTTGAAAGATGGTGCGGAGGGATTGGGACAGTCAGGTTCTAGGTTTATGTTACGGTCCCTAAGCGATATTAGTTCTCAGAAACGGGTAGACAATTCTTCCCTTCCCTCTCTAGATGACAGCTCTTAGGCTAATGCCTGCGATAAGGTAGGAGAAACTCTCATGTCTCTAGTCCTTATCACCTGTCATACTCTTTATTCAACTCTACTCGCATAGTAGAGTTCGCATCTCGTAGGTAGATATTCGTAAAGAGCATAAAGGTTTTATATACATAAAAGTATAAAGTAATAAGTAAGAAAGTAACTTAGAATGAAGTGTGAAGAGCCAATGTACTGGGTTTATTTTATTTGCTTTTTTATCATCAATTTTATTCTGTATTTAAGGTACACTGTCCGTATGCAGTACAAGCTATGGCAGACACATAAACCTCCCCACCTTCGCCAGCCTGAAGCAGCCAGAAGAAAAACCATCAACGAAACTCAAACAGGAATGCGCACTGGCACACAAAACCGAAACCCTGAGAATATGACACCCCATGCCCAAGCCCTGCACAGTGGAAAAAACTCCCCTGCCCCGCAACTTATAGTATACACAAATGGTAAAGACTGGAAAAGAAAGCCACCCAAGCCTATCAAAACAAAAGAAACCCCAGACCCCAACAGTAGCCCAAACCCGCAGTGAGAACCCCCGCAGACAACCTTAACCTCAACCATACAGCTGAAGCCCTATGCCACCTATGACAATAAACGTCCACAGCTGAAGGGTAATACCCGGCGATAGGTGGTGGGAGACGAAAGGGAAAAGTCCAAGCAGAAGGAAACAAGACCCTTGGCAAGGTACAGAGACCAATGCAATCTCGACTGGGGAGCCCGGTAGAGATGACCGAAGGGCGTCGAGGCAAGGTGGTGTAGCAGCAGGGTCCAAGCCCAGTGAGGGTATAGCGGTAGGGTACTGTTAGGTGAACACCAAACTCAAGTATAGATAACTGAGGGACGTAGGCCTAAAACATTTAATGGGAGAATCTGTCGAGGAAGGCTCGTCTCGATAAAATAAGTAAGGTAAATATTAAAGTGTGAAATAATATTATATTGATAAGATCTCTTCTCCGTTACTTGATGATGTCTGTGAAGCTTGGGAGGCACTTTGATATTTATATCCTGCATCTAAGTGTTCGTGGACTACTTCTAACTACTATGCCTCCCTAGTACTATCCTGAATTTAGTACCCAAATGTCCAGAATCTTATAAGTGCGAACACTGTTTGACCCTGAAACTTATCACACCCTTTCCCAGTTATGGAATGATATTCCTCCATTGGAAGGACTGTGCTATTTATTATACCAAACAGTAGCCTCCAACTTAGATGTCTGCATAGACTCTTATATTACTTTAGTCTTGTTGACTATCATTCCAGTAGTTTCTTCAGTCATAAAGTGATCAACTTCATGCTGGGTCACCTAGTGCCAATCGCAAGCCGGAGTCCAACGTGTCGACGTCTTGACTGTCTCCGGCTTAGCTAGGTCCTCCTTTCTGAGCATGCTTCCCCTTGGTCCGCCGGCCTCCACAGAGGGGTCCTATCACTAGGACCAACCAACCTACGGCTGATCTCAGAAGGGTATGGGTAGATTTGGTATACCCCCAATAGCCTCTGCTACTGGGACATCCTCATGGAGTATTGTACCGAAAATGTCCAGTCACTTTCGGCTAATAGTTTAGGAAGCCTAACTTTGAAGCCTACTAATTCAATGCGCCTTTACCAGATCTCTTCTGTTCCACTTCCCAGATGTCGCCAAAGGTCCCCTCCCATGTATGCCTTGAGCACCATGCAGCCGGAGAGATGCCGGTGACGTATATGGTGTTATGAAGTGGGCTTCATTGATGTGACATTTTAGTTATGGGACGCAACTCTCGAAATCTCGCTAATGATGTGCGGGCCCCATAAGTGGGTCGGAGGGGGGTGTTAGTACTCCGGTAAATCGAGGGTCTGTGCGCAGTTACCCTACCGAGAGGTCTTTACACTATGTCTCAGATTTCCATATGCCTAACAGGTACAAGCCGATCCAACCGTCAGGACAGGGCAGAAACCAAGTGTGACCAAGTCAACTTTCGGTAATCATATTCGTGTCTTTCTAGGCGGTCCTCTGGGGCAGAAGGCAAGTGATCTTGCCAGGTCTCTCATATAGTTGCTTGTTCTATGAGAGATAGTATCACTTACTGGTTGGGATACCACCGCTGAAGCCAACCGTGAGGAAGAGCGAGATCGACCCCAGGGCCTATTGAAAAGTTCTTGCATACCGCAAACCCTGTTCCCAGCCTTCTGACACATGGGAAGCGAACAGTCGCCAACCGTGTGGAGGGGCCTCGCTAAGCGAGGAAAGGGGGGAGAATGAGCAGCGCGAAAGGCATAACGAAACCCAGAGGGAGGAAAACCTCCAAGTGTGAAAAAGCAGAAGAGGACAGCGAGAGAAGGTGGATGGCCGTCACTTCTAGGCTGAAGTCATTATGGAAGGAGAGTAGAGGGTGGATGGTTCGTGAGAACCCAAGTATTGAGGGTTGATTGCAAATGCGAGAAAAACAGAGGAGACAGAGGATAGGCTATCTACTTAGTTCAAACAGCCTCCTTATGTAGTTATTCTTCATGCCCATGTGACTCACTCCTCGAGTCACATACCATATATCACTCATAACTGTGAGTCATATAAAATCCTTTCAACAAGTCCTATGACTCAAGTGGTCACAGGCAGGAAACCCATGACCTCTAAATGAGGTCATGTGCAAAACATAACACATCATCGTAAACCAGTCATATGACCAAAGTGGTTATTTACGCGAAATCCATGACCTCTAAATGGGGTCATGTGCGAAACATAACATATTATTGTAAACCAATCATATGACCAAAGTGGTCATATGCACGAAAGTCATGACCTCTAAATGAGGTGATGTGCGAAACATAACATTACCATGACTCATAACTATGAGTCATGTGAAAACCACTCCTTACTAAGCCACATTCGTGACAGTTTAAAACCTGAATTTCCTTTTTCTGAAGGTTCAGAATGTACTTATAGTACATATATGGACTTTCTTAGGCCCAAGCCGAGGGGACAAATTATGCTTGGCCAAATATGGCTAACTGCTGATTATCGGAGTACAGGGTACTCCACTCGACGAGGTCTTCTGACTGGGCTGAACTCCACTCAAAGTTCAGACCATGCAAGGTACAATATATATGATTGAATTAATCCCATATAGGGATCCCAAAAGGTATTGTAAACTACACGAGTTCTGATGTCTTGATGAATTCAATTTCGAATAGTTCTGTGTCGAATATTTCTTCGAATGTATGAATGTAAGTTGGACAGTGTGGTGCTTTGAAAATGTAATCAAACTGAGAGCTGAGGGTGGCATTTGAAGTGAACTTATATTTCATATAGTAAGCCTGAGCAATAGGAGAACTATCAATATATGATTAGACAGATGTCAAACTCTAGTATAACTGAGAGACGTAGGTCAAAAATCATTAATTTGAAAATCTGTTGAGGAAGACTTGTCTCAGAAATTGTGTAAGGTAAAGATTGAAGTTTAAAACAATATTATATTGATAAGATCTCTTCTCTGTTGCTTGATAATATCTATAAAGCTCAAGAGGTGCTACTATATTTATAACCTGTGTCTGAGTGTTCATGGACTACACCTAACTACTATGTCTCTGAAGTACCACTCTGGTTTGAGTACGCAGACATTCCGAATCTTATAAGTGTGAACACTGTTTGACTCTGAAACTGCTCATATCCTTTCACAGTTATGGAATAGTATTCCTCCATCATAATGACTATGCTATTTGTTATACCAAACAGAGGTCTTCAACTTAGTTCTCCCTATAGACTATTACATTAGTTTAGTCTTGTTGACTATCTTTCCACTGGTCTCTTTAGTCATGAAGTGATCAGTTTCATGCCAAGCCACCTAGTGCCAATCGCAAGCCCAAGCCTAATATGTCAATGTCTTAAAAGTCTTCGACTTATCTAGGTCTTCCTGTCTGAGTGTACTTGCCCTTAGTCTACTGGCCTCTGTATTGGGGTCCTATTACTAGTACCAACCAACCTACTGCTGCTCTCAGAAAGATATGGGTAGATTCAGTATATCCTCAATAGCCTCCGCTACTGGGATATCCTCTTAGAGTATTTTACCGAACAGGTCCTATTAGCTTCAACTCGTAATTAGGAAGCCTAACTTTGAAGCCTACTATCTCAATGTGCCTCCGATGAAATACTTCCTTTTAACTTCCCAGACATTGCCAACAGTACCCTTCCGTATATCCTGTAAATAGCATGTGGTCGGACAGACCGTGGCGATGTATATAGTGCGATGAAGTGGGCATCATTGATGTGACAGTTTAGTTATTGGACCAGACTCTCGAAATCTCACTAATGACATGCGGGACCTATAAGGAAGCTGGAGGCGGGTGTTGGCTTTCCAGTAAAATCAAAGGTCTTTGCACAGTTACTGTACTATGAGGTCTGTGCATTTTTTGTCTCAGATATCCATATGCTTAACAAAAACATGTATAACTTGTAAAGCTGTATGTGAAGATTTCAGTATATTTTTATTCATTAATAGCTCATACATTCTCCAATCTCTATAGAAATACTTTGTTATGTGAAATTTCAACTCCAATATATTACTTAATTAATTATATCTTTATATTAACTGTATCAAGTGAATACTGGATTATATTGAAATATGGTTCTTCTATTTTTATATATTCAATAAAATTTACTAGATAGAGTTTGGTCAGGTGAAACCTTTCATCCTATTTTCTTATAGTAAAACTGCCGCATACTAGTTGAACTTCATATACAATAGTATAAAGTATTACAGAACTAACTAGAATATAATTCTTATATAATTAATGTAATATAATATTGTTTTATGAAGATGAAAAATCTTAAAGGTTGCAGTAAAATAGAATATTTCATAAACTCAATCATGATGTATCATTATTCTATAAAAAAGGCAGTAACAATATCAGTATATATTGGTGAAAATATCATAAACAAACTCATTTAGTATTTATTACACTCTATAATATCTAATTTCTGTGGCCTGGAAAAATTGAAAAAATTGTTGAAAAACACAAGTTACAAGACTCCAAATATTGTATGTTCTTTGGATTTGATTTTCTCTAGGCCACTATTATTATTACAGAGTAATAGCATTCTAATTAAATGCTCATTTACATGGTTATATTCACATACTTTTTAATTGAGTTTTTATACCAACTTTTACATGGACAGTGTATTGAACTTGTTGTGCTATGTCTAGTTGCCAAGGGGCATGAAAACTTATTAAATATGAGTGTACAGCCTGGTCTAATAAGTTCTCGTATGGTCGCTGGCAACGGCACCACCACAACGAACAGTAAAGTTGACCACAAAAAAAAAAAGATATGAACTCAATTAAAAAATACATGATAGTAGAAATAAAAAATATCAATTTGATAATGCTACCATTTTGTATGACCTCCATTTGCATCTAGTAGAGCCTGAAGTCTCTCAGGCATTCTCTCAATCCACCTATCCAAGGTCTCCTGGGAAATCAGATTCCACTCTTCCTTTGCTGCATGAAATAATTCAGCAGCACTATGGGGCCTTCTTTGCTCCTTGGAGAATCGCTTTCTGAGGGCTCTTTTGAGAAGTGCCCAGGCATTCTCAATTGGGTTGAGATCTGGTGAGTTGGGAGGCCAAGGCAATCTTTTATATCCACATTCCTCCTGCAATTTCTTGTTTTCCAACCCAGCATGCCATCATGCATTATCAGCAGCCATATAGATGGTTTCTGGAGCTCTGTTTATGCCTTCTATGAAAGGGATAAGATATGGCTGGTGTATCTCAGTTGCATATTGGTGTGCATTGAGGCCAAGTCTATCACCTTTGCTAGTCCTCTCCTCCTCAGTCCTTTTCCTCACAAGAATTAACTCTTTCTTCCCTCCATGCATAATTGCAGCATACACCCCAATGTTGGTGCATCCTGACTTAAAGCTGAGCTTTAAGTTTTTTTCTTCAAACTCTTAAACTGGTATAAGTCTGACCTTTCTTCCAACTGGATTTGGGTCATATTCAATGGTGGCTTCATCAACAAAAACCACCTACTTCCAAGCTCTTGTCCAGTACCTTCTCATCCTTGCAAACTCCTTTTTCTTCTCCTTCTGTCCTTTCCTCCAAAATGGCTTTTTTCTAGGTATTTTGAGCTTAAAACTAGCTTCTCTAGAGATCTTGTTTATAGTATCTTTCTCAAGACCAATATTAGCCTTCTGGATAATATCCCTTAGTGCTAAATGAGGCTCAGAATCAATAATATCAAGAACTAGCTTCCTTTTAGCATTGGTAATTTTGGTGGGTCTGCCAGCTCTGGGAGCATCATGGGTGTTGCTATCATGAATTTTGGTTCTTTGGATCACTGATGAAACAGTTGATTTGGAGAGGTTCATCAACTTAGAAATTTTATCATACCCCATATCAGTATGTTTATATAGGGCATAAATTTCTCAGTTTCTGTCTTCACGTACTCTTCGGTTATATGGTGGGGCCATGGTTGTGCAGGGATGTTCAGGTGATGTGGCAAAAAAGCTATTGCTACAGACCGTACGAGAACTTATTAGACAGGGCTGTACCACGGGGCTGTTAGGCATATGGAAATCCGAGACATGTGCACAGACCCACGGTAGGGTAACTGCGCACAGACCCTCAATTTACCGGAGTGCCAACACCCCCCTCCGGCCCCATTATGGTGCCCGCACGTCATTAGCAAGATTTCGAGAGTTGCGTCCCATAACTAAAATGTCACATCAATGAAGCCCACTTCATAACACCATATACGTCGCCGCCATCCGTCCCACCGCATGCTGTTGACAGGATATATGAGAGGAGACCTTTGGCGACATATGGGAAGTGGAATGGAGGAAATCCGTGGGAGACGCATTGAGATAGTAGGCTTCAAAGTTGGGCTTCCTAAACCATGGGCCAAAAGTGACGGGACGTTTTCGGAGAAATACTCTAGGAGGATATCCCAGTAGTGAAAGCTATTAGGGGTATACCGAATCCACCCATACCCTTCTGAGATCAGCTGTAGATTGGTTGGTCCTAGTAATAGGACCCCTCTATGGAGGCCGGCGGACCAAGGGGAAGCATGCTCAGAATGGAAGACCTAGATAAGTCGGAGACCCTTAAGACGCTGTCACGTCGGGCTCGGACTTGCGATTGGCACTAGGTGGCCCGGCATGAACCTGATTACTTCATGGCCGAAGAGACGACTGGATGATAGTCAACAAGACTAAAGTCATATAAAAGTCTATGCGGACATCTAAGTTGGAGGTGGCTGTTTAGTATAACAAATAGCCCAGTCATCTCAATGGAGGAATACTATTCCGAGTCCGCGAAAGGGTGGGATAAGTTTCAGGGTCAAACGGTGTTCGCACTTATAAGATTCTGGACGTTTGCGTATTAAAACCAGAGTGGTACTTCGGAGGCATAATAGTTAGAAGTAGTCCGCGAACACTCAGATGTGGGATATAAATATCGAAGTGCCTCCCGAGCTTTACAGACATCATCAAGCAATGGAGAAGAGATCTTATCAATATAAAATTGTTTACCTTATAAATCTTTACCTTACTTTTACTTTATCGAGACGAGCCTTCCTCGACAGATTTTCCGAACAAAGATTTGGCCTACTTCCCTCGGTTATATCCTTGAGTTTGGCGTCCGCCTAACAGGGGCAGCCTTTCTTGCATTGCTGCCTTTTGATCGATTAAGATCTTATTCTATTTACCCCACAATACCGGTATTCTCCAATCTGTTACTTGCTACAGTCCCTTACGAGGTTGTGGCGAATATCAGGAGGTGGCGAACCGGAAGATGGTAGTACAACTTAGTCAAATTAGAATATCTAGGAGATCTATGCATATTTAGGCTTGCCATAGAATATACATAGCTAGGTTCACATCTGAGAGGACAGAAGAGTAGAAAATTGTAAGTAAAATGTCCCGTCATATGCCAGAAAATGAGTAAAACATGATATGAGAAAAAGAAGCCACTAGAAATGTAAGAGGAATTGAGTCCGAGCATAAAATAGATAAAGGGAGGTGTGGATGGGTTGCACATAGGAGAAATAGTTTCTCATGAATCTATTGAAAATGTCAACTCCATGTCAGTATCCACCAGTATGCAGCCTTCTTCCTGAGGTCGATCATACAAAAATATACTCTACAGCAGAAAAAGTCGATTTGCCCTCAACCCATTATCATGCTGAGCTACAGCAACATCTGGTGAACCCCAAATACAAGCCAGTTGTGTTGCAAATCACAAGGGCATATCAAGTGCCAGAAATAACATTACGATGACATATCAAGAATCTGGTACCGAGTAAAGAAAGAGTAAAGGCCTTAAAACAATCAGAGGAGAAGGCTTTGGTTGATCCCTTGCACTTCCTTGCTAACTGCAATATTCCAGCAGATCAGAAAACTGTATATTTACTAGGACATGCATTGTTGCACTATCGGATACTGGGATAAGAGCTAGGACAATGCTGGTTGGACCGTTTTTTGATACGACATCCAGCGATCAAATATTTGTATGTTAAAACTATTTCAACCTCTCAAGCTAATGTGGAAAGCGGGGATATTATAAATGACTTTTTTATGAAGGTGAGTGCAATCTGAGCGAGATAAATTTCACTATTTAATACTAACATAGTTCAAGTTGAAGGAGGCGACAAAAAAGTACTTGATCGCAGCACGAAATACCTATAATTTAGATGAGAAGAGATATCAGCTTGGAGGAGGGCGGTCAGTTAAGCGGATTACATGAAATGTACAAACATTATTAGTATACGAAGAGTAACGAGTATGAGAGTCTTGCACTGTAGTAGAAGCTATAGCAGTGGATGGTTTTTTTATAACACTATTAATCATTTGTTGCAGTGAAAACCAGCTTGCTGGTTGGCATAGGACAAAAAAAGACATGGAATTTTGGTATGTGAATGCGACAAAAGGCTTCAACAATAATAAGATTTGTTTGGAGTATATAGAAAAAATCTTTAAGCTGAAAACAAAAAATAGGTAGGCTAAGCACATATATTTCTAACGAAATCTAATTCCAACTCTTATAACGTGATTAATTACTTTATAGAGTATATGGTGAATGGCGCCTACTTATCTTTGATGGATTTGGATCACATATGGATTTTGACCTCATTGATTTCTGCTTAATGCACAAGATTCTCCCTTTGTGCTTGCCAGCTCACACTTCTCACATTCTCCAGCCCTTGAATGTTTCAATTTTCTTACCTATAAGTACCTATTATACACAAGAGGTTAACAAGCTTCGAGTTCCAGTGAGTGAGGATCAATTTCCAAATCACCTTGCCCGTGCACACTTAAAAACCTTTACTCAAAAAAATATTCAAGCTGGTTTTTGTGCCTCTAGAATCCATCCATACAATCACACAATAATTTTGGATACCCTCAGCCTTCCTAAACCTATCTTTTAATAGCCAGAATTGTAACCGCCTCGCGGGAGATGCGGTAATCGTAGGGTTAACGGGCTTTGTTCTGTACCAAGGTGGTAACTAGCGAATCAAAGTCCGGAGGCTTTAGCCAAGGTTGTTGAATAGACTTCTTACTGTATCGCAACTACTGAAGTCTCCGAGATGTTTGGTAGGTCTTA
>JACCEG010000125.1:224467-282724 GCA_014065205.1 Tuber brumale
AAACATAAAACATATAGAGTATCAAACTGATACCCGAAACCAAACATAAAACATATAGAGTATCAAACCCTATACTTTCAGGCTAGAGGCACACCTCGTTTCCTGAAACAAATTCAAAACACAAACAGTATCAACTGATACCTTGATAATTCTAAACCTGTAACCTGTACTGGTTACAAAACTCAAAAGATCAGCAGAAAAGAATACTGCAAATGTAGTAATGCATGAAGCAGAGAAAGCTTACCTGAGAGAGGAGATTCATCAAATTACAGTAAAGGGGAAAGCTGATCGATGACATCTCAATAGTGATGCAGCTTGTCTTTTGGAGCATGGTAAGGTTTTGGCAGAACTCAAGTGTTAGCGAGATGAAAAGGATACTGCTATCATGATAAAGGAGTACAAACAGCGGAAGTGTGCAACAGCAAGCAGTAACATTCTTACTTCAGCACAGACCGTGACATTGTCTGTTCAGGGTGGGGGCGAGGTAGGTGGTGCTTCTGTTGAACATGCTGGTATGGAATTAGGTAGCTTGCGGCTTGGAAATCTGTATTTTCTTCATATTAACTCTAATTATTCTTTTAAAATTATTAGATAAATGTTGTTTTACTTACTATTTAGCTCCTCTTAGGAATTAAATCCAGAGTATGCTGTAGGGAGATGGGAGGGTGAGCAACAAAGGCAATAATAATCATTGTAGCTGTAAAGGTTAATCTTCGTTTTTTTTTTTAAAAAATGTTTTGAATACAAGGTGTGGTTGCCTTAACCTACAGGGCTAGGGTTCGGTGTTGCCTCCTACACCCCTGTTCGCTACCTCCTGATATTCGCCACGACCCCATGAGGGACTGTACCGTAAAAACCCGAAAAACTCGGTATGCACGTGCAGGGATAATATGCATTCAAGCGGCCCACCTGTGACCAAAAGAGGCCGAGATTACCACAACTTGTGTTGAGTCCGGTTCAGAGGAGCAACACTCACAGTGTATTCGGGAGGCTATGCCGAGTGGGGGCGGACTGGGGAAAATATACCAGCGTAAACTGAGGACATAGAAGCAGTATTTAAATCTTTTTTTTTCTTTGTTGAAGGGGTTTTTTTTGTGGGGGTGCTGTACCGGTATCCTTGGGAACTGCGCACAATCGGGAGGAACACTTGGCACGGTTAGACTGCTAGATCTAGGGTACAGGACCCCACACTAAACAAAACATTACCGTACTCGATTGCGGTAGTCTACCGTGAACCGAGAACATCAACACACCGAGGAGGACAGTGCAGTGGGCCGGCGCCTGCAAGAGCAAATGTGGAGGCTCGAGGTTTCGCGTGGGAGCTTGCTAGTGCAAGGGAACAACATCATAGGATTGGAGAGCGTGGTACCGGTAGTGTACTCGAGTAGTCTACCATAAATTACCTTTGGCACAGATCCTGGCATCATAGGCTACTTGAGTAACGTGAAACATGCGCACCCGTTCATGTCACAGTGAGTTGTGGCGTCGAAGCAAAATAGGACTCACCTGTGGCTTGGTATCGGTCGCCTTTTTATAAGTAGGGGCCTAGCCCCGCACTTGGCTGAAAGGAGTCAAACACCCTTCATACCCACACCCAACCTGCCGCTTTTTGCTAAGCAACGGGCAGAACATCCACCAACAACCGTCACTTCACGAGGGGAGGTGAGTATGCTTCGTCTCTTTGCGAAGCGAGGAGTCCGTCTGGCTCCTTTCCACACCGCGCGTCAACATCCCTCACGCAGAACCTTTTTCACAGGAGAAGTCAACGAATCACCTGAACCCAGTGCAGACCAAAACGGGGAAGTCCCCGGTAACGCCAAGCCCGATCGGCTGTGGAACCATGGCTCCAAGAATCACTTGGTATCATATGAACCTTATTCAACGCGTAATATTTGGAGTCGCAACTAATGAGAATTTAAAATAGTGGGAGCGCGTTGAAAAGTTAGATGATCGTGTCGCTGGCCTGGCTAAAGTACGGCTTGTATCGGTTGAGTTTGTGGTGAAGTCTAACCTTTAATAGGACCTTGGGGATTTTAAAGGCGATGTGGGCAACGTGATTGGGGAGCTTGGAAGAACAATGGAGAGGGGGTTCGGAGAAATGAGTACAGCGATCGAGAAGAGCCGTGGAGATGTTAAAGCCGAAATCGGGGATCTTAGAGCCGAAATCCGACCGATTGTTTGGCAAGTTCGTGTGCTGCTTGGAGGAGCGTCGCTGGTACACATATGTTTATTTGCAAAAACCACCCATCCATTCAATGCTAATATCTATTAGGTTGTGGTGTTTCTTGTTAAAACCTACCTCGAGGAGCACAACATCTTCACCAAGAAACATCCACGCGCAGCTCCTCCGGTCAGTCGCGGCCCCACTCAAATAGTTTCTTCCGGGCCGGCGGGCGCCACCCACGTTGCGCCAAAGAACTAGCTTGTCTCTGCGCGGCTGTTACCTTGGGCACTTCTCAGTTGGTAGGCGTTTCGTGGTTTTGTGCATTTTAGCAGGGTCCAGCGTTATCTATATTATTCCACTCTAATGTGGATTTTGTATAATAGTTTTAGTTTAGGATGGCTTGATCATTGATTTTACCCCACTGTCACTGGAGGTTTTATGACTCCTGTGGCATTGCCGGGTATGGCGGAGCATCACTTACACTTCGGAAGCCACGAAGCACAGCGCACGGTAGAAATTTCCCAGATTTTCGATGCTTTACAGGGCCCAATCTAACTAAGAATCCCCGTAGAATCTGATTCCGTAATTGTGAGCTGCCGGACATAGCTGACATTCGGTTGTACCAGGGAAACCGCCGTATCCGACAATGCGATACTAGTAGTGCTTCCGTGGCCCCGTCCGCATTGTTGCTCTAGTCTGTCCTGCATGTCCACACCGCAGTCGGCGGACAGATGAGCACTGTCTCATGTCCTATTTTAGTTACTTTCATGGTCTACCTGTAACGATCGAAGAGATAACACTACCAGTAGGACTTCTGTTGCAACTCTCTTGTTTGAGAGCGAATAATATCCTCCGGGCCCTTTTCTTGGCCTCGATTTTTCTTCTTCAAGCACTAGTTGCATATTTAGTTTTTCATTTATTACCACAAGCATCACGTGAAACTCCATATTGAATAAAGTACCTCTTCAGCACAGCATAGCTCATAATAGACTCTACTTAGTCAACGCTAACTCTGTTGGGCTTTGAAAATCATATTAGTATCTCAACAGTTGCTTCGGTAATGGGGCGCCCCGTGGGCGAACACGGTTTCACTCGTCTTTGCTCTGCAAAGTTAGTCTTTTTTCTCTCTCCTGGACTGTGCACTCCTACTCTCGCCTCCCCGCCGCTGGACGGGGCGACGGGAGAACTAGATATAAGGCATAAGGCATTGTGATTTCAACGGGTCATCCTATCACTGTTTGTTATGGGGGGTAATGATGGTGAAGGGGGGGGTAGAACCTCTGACATAGCGGGAGAGAAAACCTATTCTATAACAGAAAATTCGGGGCTCACTCTGTATAATACCGGCAAGGTTTTTATATACGGTTTCCGGAAGACTAGACTTTGGGCTACATTTCTCTCGGAAATTGTGACAATTCTAAAAGTATCATGGCGTTGTATGATTGTACCTGACCTATCTTCTATTGCTACCGGTATGTTGGGTGCAATACTGTTGTGAAGGCTGGAACCGTTATCGTATTCTGTGGTATGAGGGGGGATTGGAAGTGGCGGTATTGAGAAAATTATCCTGAACACAAGTGCCAATACCAAATTCGGACTTAAATACGTTAGCACTCTTTTTTTCCCTTCCATTCCGGGCTCGATGTGGATATATGTGCTCTCAGTTATCCAAATCCCTCCTCGCAAAACGACTACATGTGATGCGTTAACCTCCACTTATCAAATCCCGATTTTCGTCCACCACATCCTACATCCGTCCATAACGTTACCTGCTCCGGATAAACCTCCATCAACATATATCTCTGTATGAATTAAGTTCCGTAAATAGAAGGGAGTAAATCAAAGGGAGAGAATCCTGCCGGGGTCCTGATCGAACAACCACTCAAAAGCCTGCGGTCCCCCGCCTCAACCCTAAAATACCATATTCCACCATCATATCCTACCCTGCTAGGCCTAGCTGTTCTACACTGCACTGTTGGCAGGCGGGCAACCACCATGAAGCCTATCTTGAGTCGCCGCGTCTATAACCCATTCGCCGGGCGGCCAAAGCGGGACTGGTGTCATGAGTAAAACCTTTCGGTGAGGTAGTGGGGGTCAGCGAGATGATTTGGTATTTTATGGCGGGTACCGGTACCTGTACAATACTATGATAATATAACACTACTATTCCGCATTTCAGCAAAGGTGCGTGCCACCTATATTTAAGGTTTGGTATACTAAATGTGAAGATGTTCTAGGCCCGGGTATTAGCCCCACAATGCAGATTTGGGGCGGGGAGGACTGTGAAAAGAGGAACAGATCTGTGAAAGGATGGACAGAAAAAATACTATAAAAGGAAGGTGCCCCCCTCCTCAAGTGAGAATGTTCTTCAACCTTTTAGTTCCACAGCTGATCAGAGAACAAGTAACAGACATCTGCAGTACAAATACAAGGTAAGTCTACTTGATATTGCACTATTTACCTTCTTGGTTAGAGTTTTGATTTGGAAAGTAGCTTGTTAAATTGATTGGAATTTAATAGTAGTAGACTATCATCATGTTCAGGCTCCTTAGCAGGCAGACATTCAAACCTATGGGTTTTTCCCACCGTTATCCCCTTCGGGTTTCATTAAACAGAGCTATTAGTACTCAGGTGAGTACTAACTTTAAGAGTTTATCAATTGTTCTAACTGACTGGCTGAGTGGCGTAATGCTACTATGAATAATCTTCACAAAAGTTACTCTCCTAGCTTCACAGGTGGTTCAGGTCCTTCCACAGTAGGCTCTCAGTCTAGCAGTGCTTCTCCAGCTGCTACCTGTGATTATTTTGGACGGGGGAAAATAGTAAGTGTTCAAAGCCTTTTTGGATAAACGGGTTATGCTGATATCTAGTTAGGCAGATTCTGGCAAGGATGACTGGAAGCAGGAATGCGAAAAGAAAAAGCAGGAAAGGGAAATTAGAAGGCAGGAATGGGTTAAGGCAAAGCAGGCAGAAGATAAGACAAAACAGGAAAAGGAATTAAAAGCTATTGAGGCTGAGGGCGAACTTAAGCAGAAGGATGAAAAGCGGAAGCGTAAGGACAATTTCTTGTTTTATACCGCAGTTGTCTTACTGATTTTGTCTTTTACCACTAATTGCTTTGCCTCGTACCTGAAGTGGGAAAATAGAACTGCTAGGACACCAGAAGCAGTTGAGGGTACTAGCTGTAGCTGTGGTAAAGGTCTTAAATTTGAAAGTACTAGAAACCCTCACATGCACAAGAGGTTTTAACTTTGAGGGAATTTTGCTAGTTGGTTGATATACGGAGGTACAGCCCATAAGTTTTGTATGTTCCACAAGCCTCGGGTGTTGCACTCTCTGCCTGTGGAACATACAAAACCTATGAGCTGTGCCTCCGTGGGGTAAATCTTTTTGGTGTCGGGTGGTATTGGTGGTAAAGTTTATTTATTTATTTATTTATTTATTTATTTTGGATATAGGGTTCTGGAAGGCTAGACTTTCAAGTTGTAGCACCTTTTAGACAAAAAGTGTGACAATTTTGGCTGTAATTCCAAGTATTATATAACACCTGTAAAATTCCCTGACCTACCTCCTAAGTTTTACACCCCTAACATTTAACTTTCTATGTATTATACGTTCAGATAGACTATTTTTCCATCCAAATTTTTTTTTTAAGTAACTTTCCATATTTATGATTATAGCCTCATTTTTACTCTAATTTTAAATTTAAATATATTTCAAGAATTTCAGAGTATACTCAATCAGATACTAATGGCTGAGACTCATTCGGCGTGATTTGTCGCAACTGGCAATTTTACCTTTTTTTCCCTGCAATATCTAATATATTCAACTAGGTTATCCGAAAGTTACTTCACTTTTGATCGTTTTTTGTTCTTTTGTTGTGTTCTCATGATTTTAAGGTAGAGAGAACTAAAGCACTCGTATGTTCACAACAATGTTTTTGGCTGCCTCACTTCAAACTTGTTTCCCAACTTGACAACCAAAAATGCCGATAGTAGGCTTCAATTGGTACAGCCTCATTTGAGTTCTCGGAATGAAACGACTTCTCATAGGCTTTCTCGGTAGTCCCTTCAACATCTTAATTTTCGGGGCGTATGATACCTAGAGTTTTTCTTTTGGAGGGGGTGATTTGGTGAGGGTCTAGATCCTGACGAGGTCCGGATCCGGTGTTATATCGAATCTGATTTTGATGTATTAATATGGGAGTTTTCGAAACAAAGCCATGTTGCATAATTTCGGCAAGAACGGTCCAGTCCATCCGGCTTCGGGAAGGGCGGGACGGACTATTGGTCGTAGTTGATTAACTTCAGAGTGCACGGATGCCCAATGCTCGGCTGGTGGATGGCCGACCGGACTATGAGCCCAGGTGTCCTGTATAATGCCGTATGCTCCGGCAACCCGCCTCCGCCTCCTATTACCCGCCCGCCGCCATTCATAATACGCGGCCCAAGAGTGCCTCCCACAGTGGCACGCCACTCATTTGATCAGTCACTCTGAGAAGATGCATCCTGGTTGTAGGTCATGTAAGCCTTCTTAGCTGGGGCTCCCCATATGTTGCTCCTACCAATTAATTCTTCACTATCTTACAGGGTTGGGGATATTGTAGCTATCGTAGAAGTGATGGCTTGGATTGTTGAGTGTGTCCGAAGCTGCCATTATTTGAAGTATCATATATTGACAAATTTAAACTTTGAGGCCCCCACCCGGTTCATTCATCCCATTTGTTTGTTCTGTTTTTCGGAGCGGGTCGAGAGGGGGGCTAAAATCATAAATCATCACTCATGCTGCTCACCGCTGTCCCGTTCCGTCGACATGAGTTCTGCGCCGGCCGGAGGCCCCCGGACTGTTGGGGACACATCGGGAACCTTGGCGGAATTACCTGAAAGGTGATGTGGAATGGGGAGAAGAAAGGAAAGCCGGGACGAGCAAAAAACGCCCCCGATAAGCATCTCCGACTGCAAGGAAAATACGAATGAAACTTTGAGTATGATCTCCACATTACCAGGGGTTGGGCGTCATTGGGCTACAGGGACAAGACCAACTACAAGTGATGGAAATTGTTTTAATTCCCTTGAGACTCAATGTCTTATGATGTATGGTGCATTGCTGTGCTCTAAAAAGCCACCCGCTGTCTATATCATCTAATGATGTTGTGGCTCTATGCTCATAACCTGACGTTTCACTATCTTTCTTGCTTGCCGGGAGCGGACCCCTACTGCCCGCCAAAAACGCAACAATCCTCTGATGGCGGGCAGGACGCATGAAAGGAGGAAACGAAAATTTAAACGCAAACATATGAATGAACAAAAGTGCTGAAATGAGCAAAGCACTACAGTTCCCCCAGCCTTGCTTGAGCAAGCACTTACTCTCCGGGTCTTGAGCGGGGCCTTGCCTGTGTTCCGATACTTTATGCCGAATACTTGTACTATTGCCGTTCCACGCTGCAGCAAACAAAGCCAGCCTTCTCCAAGTTTGGACTACCAGTATCTGCCGGAAGGTTGAATGCGTGTGCCTCATATATTAGGGATTTGCTAGAGTAGAACTGAGAAGATTCTAGGCTCTACTACAGTGGAGCGGTGGAAGATAAGCACATAGAACAGCTTGTTAAAGAGGGAGGTTATTTCAGTCTTTCGGTTCCATAACCACCAATCGAAAAACGAGAGACCCCAACTACCAGAAATAGTCCAAGGTACAGCTGTAGGATGAGTCTCTCCGACGTTCTAAACCGGTATTAAGGAATGGCTTGCTGAATTCATGGGAATTGCGAGTATAGCCGACTATCGTCATAATGTTTCGGGCTCTCAGCAGGCAGACATTCAAACCTATGGGTGTCCACAGCCACTACTCTCTTCGGATCCCTTTGTACAGGGCGATTAGTACTACTTCGGTGGGTTACAAGTATTAATAGCTTATGAACTGCTCTAACCAGGTGAGCCAGGGGCGCAATACCACGGGCGATGATAGCCATCTCAGTAACAGGGGCTCCAGATGTGCAGATGGCCCAACCAACCCAGCACCCACCTTCCACCCCGGTGGTCCTTCTCCGTTCGTTACTTAGGAACGTTTTAGACAGCTGCAAGTGGTAAACTTGGAAACTATCTTTGGACAAGAAAATTATGCTAATATCTAGTTAGAAATATGCTGTAATGAGCGGCAAAATTGATCACCTGGACGCTAGTCAGGCAGCAATTAAAGGAGGGATCAAAGAGCTCCACGAAAGGGTGAACAACAAGGTCAAAGATCTTAGCGAAAGAGTGGATAGAGAGGTCAAAGACGGCGGCAACATGGTGGATAAGAAATATGAGGTGTTAGAGAAGAGATACGGCGAGATGGATAAGAGATCTAGAGAGGCTAGCACCAGGACTGACCGTCTGTTTTATCTCATAGTCGCCGGTTTAACTGCTGCTCTCAGCAAGGGCGGCCTTGATTGCTACTGGAGTTGGAAGGATAGAAACCGCCGGGATGCTACTGAGACATAGTAAGTCGGATGGAGCCCACCCATTTGAGAACATTCACGACTTTCAGATATACTGGAGTTTTAGACTGGGTCGGATTTCACTGACTGACAGGAGGTAGGACTCTTTTTCTACCGGAAGGCGCGGGTGGTGAAGTTACTCTTCTTTTTTATGGGATAAGGTGTATCGGGGCTAGCTCTGTGCGATGGCCTGCATATAGCGAATTAATGAGCATTTGCTTTAATTAATTCCATTTTCTTGACTTTTGCTACTTTATGTTTTCCCACCCCCCCAAAATACTATCCTAGTATAGTACACACCGGTACCGGCAGCGCCCTTCGCCGTGCTTGATCTTGCTCGTCCCCTAAGTCGTTAACCATCCACACAGTTGACCTTCGAAAGAGATTAGCAATCTGTGGGCGGGCCACTCAAAGCTCAATTCCCACCAGCATCCCGCCTGCCCAAATCTGCTCGGATAATAGGCATAGGGAAGGTCTGCGTGGCTACAGTTAAAAAAGTTTTTAATTCTACTATACCCACTCTCCGATGTAGATTGCCCCCGTATTCCATAGTTTAACATGAGTTTCTATATAAGTAGATATTAGCCCAACAAACACAAACATCACATACTCGAGCATTGTATCCTTGATACCAATGTGGTAATGTTACTTTTGGGCGTACCGGTACTCCAATGCCCGTACAGTACCATTTCGTAAAAGCCGGATGAGCGCTAGTGCGGTCCTGGCCAATCACCGCTCGGTATTCGCTTAAAGTGTGGCGATTCGGGAGTCTCCTCGCCTCCCCGTTGGCTTGGTTGTCCAATCCGACTTTTACGAAACGATGCTCGAGTATCATATAAGGTTCGGCAAGAAACTATAGAACAGTTTGGTGGAGGGGAAGTTGGGCAAGCAGAGGATGGTGGTGGCGCGACTAGGCGATTCGCCGGATGCGGGGAATGGTAGGCTGAGAGTGAGGAGGAGGTGGTGAAGGAGACGGAGAGGAGGAGGTGAAGGAAGCACGGATGAAGGTGGGGGTGATTTTTTCTTCTTGGTAAGGATAATAGTGCCGCAATTGCAGGGGCGGGAACCTGCAGGCGAAGGGGCTGGGGTGGCTGCTTGGGGTGGTGTCATCGAGTAAGTGCGGCTCCTCGGTTAGAGGCAGACATCGTTAGATGCAGAAAACCTGGAATGATAAAATTATATCATATAGAAAAAAAACAAGAGTTCCGAAGCAGTTATTCGAGGTCAACCAGCCAAATAAATCTTTATCTATTCCGGTTAACGTGTCCCCAGCTTGTGCAGTATAGTATCACACTACCCGTGCCTTGACAAATGTGATGCTGACTTGCCCGTCTCACACCAAAAGTGGACATTTTTGCAACAATGCAGCAACACCATAGTGGTATCAATTGATTATATACCAGTTCCAGGTACCAGGTCCTGACATGGACTTCAGAGTGGCTAAACTTTAGCCAGATTAGAGGTGCCTTTCATTGATAGTCAAGGTGTGAAAATGTAGGTCTTCAAAACGAGCACCTTTTTCTATGGGTGCCCATACGATTTTCGAGGCTGGGCACAAGTACCAGTAGATGGACGCCCTAAGCCTATCTTGTTTGTGGAATGGCTAATTCACTATTAATTACTGCTAAAAAGACATGAACTAAATTCCTAGGTTACTGGATACTCATGGCTACATTTTGGGTGATAATTGGTATCTGAGTTCTTGAATTATGATACTCAAGCGGCCGAATTGAAATCAGAAGATGGCTAAGCGAACGGTGCGGTAGCGCATTCTGACTTCAATCCGGCCGCGTGAGTACTCGAGTACCGTACATAGACTATGGTTACTACGGAGGTACAGTGCCTAAGTTTTGTATGTTACACAAGTGGCTCACACAACACCCATTGCCAGTGTAACATACAAAACTTAGGCGCTGTACAGTACCTCCGTATGCTGCCAATCACACTGGGTGCTCCCCTAACCCACCTTTAGCCTCAGTGCTTGAAAACGGTTTAAGGGATGGACATACGGTAACACACCGGGGAAGAAAATATGGTGGGGGGACTCCTAGAATCAACTTACTTAAGACCCAGGATCGCCCAACTTCAAATGATGGGGACCCCAGGCGAACAGGACCTATAAAGAATATAAAGTTATTAAATAATAGATTAGAAGCTGGAGAATAAGGTAATAGAAATGGATTTAAAAAGGATAAAGTTTTGATTGAGTTATTGAGGTTCGGAAAGTTCGAACAAAAGGCAGTTATTTGGACGATGTTGTACACATTTATTTACTGTTAATAAAGCAGTTAATCGGCCAAGCCTATAGATAACTGCTTATTAATTCAATGACACGTGAAATTAGCCTAAATTAGCCTACCCTTAGTAAGCCAAAACAAATGTCGCTATGGTCCGGTTTAAGGAGTCCCCCCCACCATGGTGGCAGAAGGCCGGTTACACACGAAGATAAGGAATTCCCGCGCTTCGATATCAACTGGGGGTTTGGCTTTGGGATGGAAATAATTTTATACACTTTCATCTCTGTATTTTGGGAATATACATAATTATTACTTTTACTCTACAAGTTTTATCTCAACCGGAATCACAAATCATAGCAAAAATTGGGGTTAACTTGGGGGGCGCTGTTAGGAAATTTCTAGAATTATTCATATGTCGGCAGTTCCCGGGGGCATGCGATATCTACGCAATGTTTTGGGTGGGAAATGATTATTCTGTTGTTTTTTTTGGCCGTAAATGAAGTTGCTCGAGCACTTTCTTTGTTCATTTGATACCTCTGGTGGAACTTTCGAATCTCTATCGTCCGAAAGTTTCTTTAGCCCTCTTGTGAAGAGCACGGCAGTGTCTCCGTCGGGTGTTCTTGGTCACCATTAACCTTTGGGTGCCGTTGCTGCGAGTGACTGGACTGATTAAACCTCTTGGTAGTGGTAGTGAGAAATTCTGGGGCAAACGCCACCGGGGTTGGTATCTCTGTGAGTGGTTGTATCCGCACGGGGTGGTGGCAGTGTAGGTTTAGAATAATGGCGGGGCTAGGTCTGTTCGGGGGGTATGTCGGGATCACAGATGCCTGGAGGTCTGTTTCAGCACTAACTCAAATATCTCAACCATTGTGTTTAAAAAGAATGAGGTCCAATGGGAATTCTAGTTTTTAGATATACTGTGTATTTCTTATCCCGATATACCCCCCCCCCGAACCAATCTAGACCTGCCACGATTCTAGATTCCATCAAATAGCAGAGAACACTTGCCTCTGGTATATCTTGTTTGGGTGGTGCTATGATCACTGCCTGAATCATGAATTCTCCTCTGCTCCTAAAAATCTGTTTTGTGTTGTTAGCCACTTTAGTTTCTATAATTGGACAAATCTCGTGGTGCAAGTGCAACTACGGGCAAGGATGAGCCAACGGTATCCTGGGTTCCGTAACCACTCGAATGGAGCCGAGCGGAGCGGAGACCGGATGAGTAATGGCGGGGGAATCGTCGCCCCTCACTTGCGAAAATTTGTTTCCCCTAGTATGGTGCAAAGGGGTCGCAAACCGGGTCCTAGAAGATCGAAACACGATCTCAAATCGGAGAATCGCAAAAACAAACATTGAGGAAATAAAACGTACCCGATATGGCCCTGCCTTGAGAGAATAGATGAGTGGTTTTTCGTTTGTAATCCGATACATGCAGCTGGAGAAATTAGCCGTGGGAAATGCTGAATTTTGGTGAGAGGACACTCTGATACTCGCAATCTAGGATACTTGTACCAGAAAAATATGTCTGGTAGTCACATCGTACCAGGCAAGGGGTAATCGAAAGGGGGGCATTCTTTTTGGCACATTTTTTTCCGTACACCGATGTTTTACGGTTCCCGGGGGTAAGTTATTGTCGGATGCGTTTTGGTTGTCAGTAATGGCAGGTAAGAAGTGGAGGCAGGGTTTTTCTTCTTCTGGTAAAATGCTTTCACTAGCGCAGTCTTATCAATTGAGTAACAGGTCAAGCTGCTTGCCCACACCGTGAGTCCTCCAATTGCTTTGCAGTAACAATCATGGCTACCGTATTTCTGCACAGTTGCACAAACTTTCTCACCAACCACAACTACAACCAACATACCAGTTTGGTGGTCCATTGCGCCACAGTTGACCTGCATCATGGAGGGACTGTAAATCTATTACCCCTTTCAATAAATATCTTTTTCAGTTGTGACATTGAGAAGGATTAGGAACCAGATGAAACTGGATCTGTTTCCCGATATGAATTTGATTCAGCCAGAAGAGCACCTAAATTGTCAGAAACAGAGTTATCTAGACCAATCCTCCAACCAAAATCTTTGCCTCCAATTCACAATCATGAAGAGTAATTTATCACAAGTGTAACAAAATTCCATTATTTTCCTACTACTGTAACTAGCTTGATGTTAGTCTCGCCCACTCAGGACTTACCTGGTAGCACTTATCTTTCCTACTTATATCATTACCCAGTTGGGTATTCCCTTGCATTACTATTACTACTAGATTGGTATATTGCTAGTCACTACTAGTTTTACCTTGTTTGGATTTCATTACTTGTTTTGTTAGTTATATCCTATCATGTTAAGTCTTCTGCTTTGGGACTTCACTTGCTTTAACTTTGGCTACTATAATAGCTATATTGTATTATTTTCTTGGATAGGATATCATTATTATGTTTTCTAGCTACAATCCTTTGTATTTGAAGAGCATGAAATCCCTTAAAGATTTAGTCTCTAGTGCCTCACAGGAATACTCTTTTGAATATACTACAAGTTGAACAGTTACTGTAGCATTCCCTCAAATTTAGTATCTTTGAAGAGCACCTACCAATGCTTCTCCTCCTATGCTAATAGTATTCAGAGTATTTTTGAGATTCCTGAAATACTTAGAAGTAGGTTACAGCAAGTGTATTTTGAAATTGTATTGCATATTTATTAATTAAAAGCTAATACAGATTAAGAAAAATGGAGTTATTGGTGTTGATCCAATATTAAGGAAATTAATAGCTAAAATTGCTGGACAAGTTTCAAATACCTTATTTCACTAATACTAAGACTTTATTATTTATATGAATAAGCAATAAGAGTCACTGAAGTTTAGCTATATTGATAGAACTATCTACTTTTCTATACCTGAGGGTCTTCAAAACTTACTTTTGCACAATATAATTTGCATTTCTCTGGGAGTACTTAGTACAGAGACAGACCTCTTCTTAAACTTAGTGGTAACAATTGTAGTAGCTGTATAAAAGGAACTTGTAGGTAGGACTAATTTTGATAAAAAGATTTGAACTAATATCGAGAGTAAATTCAATTAACTAATTGAGGAAAAACCAGAAATAAGTCTGACTGTCTCCCAGAGAGCAGATAATTGTTAGGCAGAAGTCAACTTGAAGAAATGTTAAGAGATCTAAGCTAAGATATCCTTGAGTTACAGGATATATACAAGAAAGCTTGTTTGACTGGGAAGAAAAGTAGAGTAAGGTAATGAATATAAGGGAAAATACTTTTATAATATTATTAGTAACATTAGTAAAGAATGATTCAGTATCCAACGCAGCCTCCTGATGACTTGATGTTGCTCATATGATTGTCGCATCCCATGTATTTCATGTATTTGTATATCTGTTGCAACCTCCTATATGCCCTGTACATCCTTTGTTGCAACCTTTTGCTTACTTGTATCCTGCACGTCCATAGTTGCAACCTATTACTCATGAGTATCCTGTCTATCTGGTGCTACTATTAGATATATGGAAATCAGGGACAAAGTGCAGAGAGCTCATGGTAAGGTAACTGTATGCAGACCCTTGATTTACCAAAGCCAACACTCCCCTGCGGCCCGCTTATAGGACTTGGACATCATTAGCGAGATTTCGAGAGTTGCGTCCTGTAACTAAAAACTATATCAATGAAGCCCACTTCATAGTACCATATACATCGCAGCTGTCTATCTGGCCATACGCTGTTTGCAGAATATACGAGAGGGGACCAATGGTGACATCTTGGAAATGGAATAGAAGAATTCTGTGTGAGACGCATTGAGATAATAGGCTTCAATATTAGGCTTCCTAAATTATGTACTAAAAGTGACTGGATGGTTTTGGTGAAATACTCCAAGGGGTTGTCACAGTAGTGGAGGCTATTAAGAACATACCGAATCCACCCATACCCTTCTGAGATTAGCTGTAGGTTGGTTGGTCCTAGTAATAGGACCACTCTACAAAGCCTGGCAGATTAAAGAGAAGCACACTCAGAAATGAAGACCTAGATAAGTCAGAGACTCTTAAGATGTTAATACATTGGACTTGGACTTAGGATTGGTACTAGGTAGCCCGGTGTGAAACTGATCACTTCATGATCAAAGAGACTACTGGAATGGTAGTCAATAAGACTAAGCTAATATAATATTCTATGCGGATAACTAAGTTGAAGGCCGCTGTTTGGTATAACAAATAGTACAGTTATCTCAATGGAGGAATACTCTTCCATAACTATAAAAGGGCATGATAAGTATCAGTTTCAAATGGTGTTTGCACTTATAAGATTCTGGATGTTTGCATATTAAAATCTGAGTGGTACTTCAAAGGCATAGTAATTAGAAGTAGTCCGTGAATACTCAGACATAGGATATAAATATTGAAGTGTCTCCCAAGCTTAGAGATATTATCAAGCAATGGAGAAGTGATCTTATTAATTTAAAAATTGTTTATGCTTTAAATCTTTACTTTACCTATTTCATTGTGATGAGCCTTGTTCGACAGATTCTCCAATCAAAGATTTAGCCTATGTCTCTCAGTTATACTAGAGTTTGGCATTTGCCTAATAGTCAAGAAGATTAAAGTAATATAATAGTCTATATAGATAACTAAGTTGAAGGCCACTGTTTGGTACAACAAATAGTGCAGTTATCTCAATAGAGGAATACTATTCCGTAACTGTGAATGGGTGTGATAAGCTGTGCGGTCAAATAGTGCTTGCACTCATAAGATTCTCCACATTTGGGTATTAAAACCAGAGTGGTACTTCAGAGGCATAGTAGTTAGAAGTAGTCTATAAATACTCAGATGCACGATACAAATATTGAAGTGCCTCCTGAGCTTTATAGACATTATCAAGCAACGGAGAAGAGATATTATCAATTTAAAAATCTTTACCCTTTAAATATTTACCTTACCAATTTGTTGAGACAACCCTTCTATGACCGATTCTCCGATCTCAGATTGTGGCCTACATTCCTCAGTTATATTCGAGTTTGGTGTCCACCTAACACACGGCCCCTTGCGTACCTATAGGTACTATTGCCCCTCACTTGAAAAGGCAATCAAGATTGTTCTAGATAACTCACAGAAGCTATCCTATAATACTCCCTCCAGCTTTCTCATTATTGTCTTCCTTGAGTATGTTTCCTAGGTCTTGAAAATGATCATAGTGAACTGGTTGTCTGCGCTAGTCCTCTTTATGGGCCTCCTGTCACTCTACCAGTCCAGGTTGCTCCCTGGCCTAAGCACCTTTGATGTATATACTATATTCTCCTACAAAGTCCAAACCTTTCTCTGTCTCAAGATGAAAGTCTCGACACTTTTCTTGGACATAAAGGTTTACTTTGACAACATCTCCTCTGCCTCACTATACGAGAAGCTCTCTTTAAGAGCAGTCAATTTCTATATGGTCTCTTGGATCAGATACTTCCTTCATGACTACACCTGCCTCCTGATCTTCCAAGGCTCCTGCTGGACCTTCTCTTCAGCTTCTGTTATGACCCCTCAGGCATTGACCATCTCTCTCCCTCTCTTCATTATCTATATCTCAACTCTACTCCTTTTAATCCCAAGAGGCCTAATTCTGTTATATGTGGATGGCTTTGCTGTAACAGTTACCTTCCAATTGTACAAATACAATATCCACAGGCTACATGCCATGGTATTGAACCTATAAAGAAAGGCCCACAGGATATACATTGCATTCTCCATTTCCAAGACAGTACTGATGCACTGGACAATCTCAGCGCAAAGGTCACCGCCTCCTAAGATCAATGTGCTGCGGAACAGAATGACCCTCTCTCTCTTGAGCCCTCCTGAGTGGCCTGGCTACTTGTTTGCACCCTCCTCTATATCATGCTCGAAAGGGACTACATCCCATATTTCCAGGCATCCTGCCCTACCCCAAGGAGCCTTTGTAACAATAAAAGGACTCTCAAGACCCAGTGAGGACCTGGCCCCCCTTCTCTGCTATTGCTTGACCTCATCACTCTTCTCCTTGATTCTACTCTATGGGGCGGACCTCGTCATACCCAGCATCACTATGATAGATTGGATGTCCGTCTTATAGCAATCAGTCTAGAGATGGGTGACAAACTGCTTCTCCACCACCCCTACTTGCACTCTAACCTGTAAGTCCTCTCTCCCCCTGCTTCTACTGCTCATTACCTATTGGCAACATGTGGAAGCAATTAGAATGATTTGCCTGCTATCAGATTCGAACACTGCAATAACCTGCTTCCATAAAACATTCTCTACCTCATCAGACTTCCAGTCCCCTGAAGATTAAAGATTGTTTACGAAGTTGCTCATATCAGTCTACTAACTCCTGAACTGGAAGTCACCTATTCTCTCTCCACGAATAAGGAAATACTTTCTCATTAATGGGGTAGTACACAGGACTATCTCCTTCCTACCTCCTAAGACCCCTCTACTCAATGCTACCCCATCCCTCCTCCTCTTAGATCAAATTCCTATCTCTGAAGAGCACCACTCATATGTTAAACTTAAGAAGCCTACACGCATCGCCTGTCTCTATGACAGGAAAGCTCTGTTCCACCCTTCCTCATCCTACAAGTACCTCCCGCAACTGACTCTGTATCCTTTCATGTGGTTAGGAAGTATCCTAGCCAGCAGGATCAACCAAATGCGATTGGGCAAAAGCTACCTTGCAGTGCACCCCTCTTGGTTCACTGAGGACACTTCCTTGCTCTTCTCTGCATGTCCAGAGGACATAGAGGATTTACCTCATGCAATTCTAAACTGCATGTCATGTGGTCACGCTTGTGAGTGCCTGCTCTGGGTGCTTGACAACATTGGAAGTGACAGTCTTCTCTAGTCAACTACTAAGATACTTAAGTATCCCGCAAAATACATCAATGAGACTGCTGTGAGATTCTCTCCCAGCATGCTCATAGCTTCTCCAAGCTATTCACAGCACCAGCACTTCTCTATTTAGTTTCTCCTGATACATGGATTCAAGCCTTAGTAGTTTTTGGTTTCCACTATCTACTATTGTGTTTGGTATTTTTGGTTATGATTGTGGTCATTTGTTTTAGCTTCTCAGGATTTTGTGTTGGCTAATAAACACTCTTAGAGGATTATAATTTGTGCGAGATTGGTTTTCTTTTTGTGTTTTGAGAGTAAGGTTTTGTTTATGCCATAGTCAGCGCAGCACATACGTTCTTAGACTATAACAATAAATACAGAAAGATAAAAAATGGAAAAAAGGAAAAAGTCAGCTTGGAGATTAAGGTTGACAGGTTACATCTTGCACATGGGATCCTGACAACTTAGGAGTCTTATGAGACTACTGCAAGCTAGACTGAGGTCTACTGAGGATGTGAGAAAAAGACTGTGGATGTTCTTCTTAAGATGTAGGCAATGGCAGGAGCTGAGCCTAGATCTGATGCAAGGGGTCTTCCTTGGCACTACTCTCACACTCCCATAGCAACCACATCACCTGTTGTCAGTCTGTAATCATCATTGAGGGATATTGGAGTAATACTAATACAGTTGATATATCACGATAAGACTGGTCTTCGTAACAGTTGGTCATGGGTAGCCCACATTCGTACCAAGCCTTAAAAGAAACTTCCTTGGGAAGAACAGTGTGGCCATCGATCATGGCATGATAGGATTGAATGAAACCAGATACATGTAAATTGAGCCACCCTAGCTTTCAAAGGCATAATATGCATAGGCAGGCAGGTTCCTACTTGTCTTGTTTTCCAGAAGACAAAGTAGTTCGCCACTATTATGTCTATGATATGAAGCACATTTATTCCTGCAGTTGCATTGGAGATGCAGCAGCTAAAGTCTTTCAGTTTCAAGGAAGTTGGGGGCTATGGAGCAGTCTGATCCACTAATAGGGAATCTTTAGTCTGAGCCAGTAAAGAGGAAGGCCTGGCAGCCCAAGGAAGTTAAGTGCTCATGAATGCCAAGTAGTGATTTAGAGTAACTAGTGTAGTATGAATTCTGCTTAAGTATATCTGTGAGTTATCTTCTACTCTACTAATTAACCACCTATTAAGCAAGAAACTTATGGAGTGAAGTGTGGGACTTAATGATATTAAGCTTTACCGACTTGTTTTCTTTCCTCAACTTTCATTGAGATTTTATATTATTTTATATTCCAAATAACACTTCAGTGCCATCGCACTCTTGAGATCATTCTTCCCTCAGAGAGCCCTGGCTACAACAAAATGTAGGCATTTATTTTCACTAATGAATACTCCTACATATATTAGTGATTATTATAGTATCTCTTAGGAAATATCAGGCTATAAAACTCTCATTGGGCCAGTAAACTCACTAGTGTTAAATTCTATGAAGACTATTAAGACTGAGCTTGAAGACACACTCTATCAGTTTTTGGTGTAATATTTACTACCAGGATCTTGCTTGAACAGGTAAGGACTTCTTTCTTTTCTCTTTGCACTGTTGTTGTGTTTGTATATTCCATTTAATATAGTGAGATTCTTTGATCATATGTTGTCCTTAGCCATCCCTTTATAGTATCCTGAATCTCAGGTGCCCCATTATCATGTTGTAAGGTTACTGGCTTAAGGTACATGCCTTGTAAAACATTCTGTCCATTTTCTTAAGTAGTACTAGTACCATTTTAGGCTTCAGAATCTTTTATTATTAACATAGCTGAGTTACTTGGATGCTTGCATGAAGAACTAAATACAACGTACTATGTTCCTCCATATATAGTAGCTTATTTGTGAATGTGACTCACACTTAACGTCACGCTCCTCTTTTGACTCACAACTCGTAGTCTTATGACATCAATCAGATGACTCTTATAAGTCACTATGCTACATAGCTTAACCTAATCATAATTCAATAAGCAAGTTACATAGTTTAAATGGTCATATACATGAGACTAATGACCTCTAAATGAGGTCATGTATGAAACATAACATACTTATGACTCATAACTATGAGTCATGTGAAACCTTGTCCTCGCTTAGCCATATCTGTGACAATTGGTCTCTAAATATTAGCATGAGAAATCTGCACTGTTCTCAAGTATATAATGCTTACTCCTTTATTTGTTTTTACATATTCATATCTGTTATCATCTAATATGCTCAGACATCTCAGGAGTAGAAAAACTATTTCTAATTATATATATATCAATACATGATTCTATGAAAATCAGATTGAATCATGTATTGCAAATAAGGAAGGAAGTAATTTCAATTACTAGCCTCTTATTTACTTGTTTATTTTTTGCTTATTTATTTATTTATTTATTTATTTATTTATTTATTTATTTATTTATTTATACAGTTTATTTATTTATTTATTTATTTATTTATACAGTTTATTTTCTCATAAAGTGGTGCAAAATAATAATATATTACAATTCTTAATAATATATATTATTATGTGAGTTGGTATTCAAGTATCATAGTTGTACTAGAAAACTCAAGTACTTGTGTATATGTGGTCTTTGCTAGTGTTGCTCATGCAAATTACTAGAATGCCTCCTAATGCACACTAATGCAAACTAATGCAAGCCTGGTCGTGTTCACCAACGTCAGGACATTACTAGTACAAGTACGAGTAAAAGACTTCATAGAATTCATCCCACAAACCACCTAAATGATTCATCCCTTCCAAGACGCTTTTCTTTTTTTTCTTCTTCTAGCTTCACTGAGATAAATCTTGGGTCCTTTTGTTATTATTTCTATTCGGCACACCTCATCCAATGGCCTTGCCGTAGTCAAGCCCTCCTCTGGATGTCTAGAAGCACAGAATCTTCGCCCCCAAACTGCCTTGACAGGAGGCTTTCTGATTGCTGTGCGACCGTACTCGAGTACCGTACAATATGGTTGATCCCATTGCCCCACCCAGCATAAAAACGGGATTCTCCACTCTCTCACTCTACATTGATTACCGTGCCAGTATGTTTAGGTAGCCCCGCACTGCCGCTGTTTCCTTCTGCATCAGCGACTACTCGAGTACAGTACTGGTCGATCGCCATCACATACTCTAGTGTCGTGACGTTTGTGAAATGGACCGGGCGTGCATGGTGGCGCACAGGGGCGCATTTCGGGCAAGAGTGAATCTGAATAAGCCTAGTAAAATAATTAGTATAAATTATAGTATTATTAAGATAAAATTTTTGAATAGGAGAATTCATACTGCATATGGTCAACAGCTCGTATTGAGGATGAAGGAGGGAACAGCTCTAATTTTTAATTTTTAATACTTAATTTTTAACTTTTTTCTTAACCACCTGAATAATATTAATAATATATATTATGATTTATAATGAATCACCCTTGGTGTGTTGTCTTTTATGCTTGGCTGGGTCCTTTTTGGGCTCCTCTGAGGCTCTTGGCACGTCCCCCTGCCCCCCCTGCAAGCCCGGTCCATTTCGCAAATGTCACGACACTACGAGAATTTAGGCTGCGTTTTACTTGTATGTGGGGTGGTGTCACTACCGGTATCCGCATTAAGTTTCTATTGAAGCCCTGCTTCTGCGGCCCCTCGTGCAAGCTATACTGCTGGAGTACCGGTAATAAACCTGGGATAAAAAGGTACGGCACCATACCGTGATGGGGCGTTTCCACCCATTGCTACACGCTGGTGTACCCACAAGCAACTAGAGCTGAGCTACAGAAGGTACGGTATTTCTCGATATCTAGATATTTGTTCACTGCAGTCCGTTGGGCCACTCGTACTCGAGTAGAAGGGGTAAAAATTGAAAGGGGGTGGGAAGGAGGTTTTGCGTTTTGTTAAAACCTGCATCACACTTGATACCTCTTTCCAATGCCACACTGTAACACTGACTGGCAGCTGGCACCACCCACCTATCTCCCTTGGAATGCCCTTCTAACAAGCCAGCCCGCAATACCACTCTCCGTGCTGATCGCACTTATCCCTAGACATGTCTGCTAGCTCTTGTTCCATTCCACTTTCTTCCTCCCACAAAAGCCCTCCGAGACGCTAGGTAGACAGAAATGGCAACTGAAATGATACCGTACCCCAACCTTTGGAGTCAAACAATCGGATTAGTGCAGGCGTTTAACCATGCAATAGTCATCAATGAACCCTTTTCGGGGGCGGGCTCTACCGTATTTCAATTCCAAACACTACCCACCCTACTGTAGATGAATAAGCTACTCTTGCAACCATTATTCTCACCAGTAAATTATCACAGCACTTACTGGTGGAAATACGGTAGGAATGGGAGGGGAATAGAAGGCTTAGCATGGGTCGAGGCACACATTAGATGTGCCCAGAAATCCTCTACCGTGCCCAACAGTCTGCGGGTGAATCGTTCCTTCACTTTGATTTTCCTCTTCTTCCCCCTTCTCCTTTCAAACCTTAAACTTTGCTCGTCATTTCTATTTTCTTTTACCTTTACCTATCCTACCCACCTTCTTTCCCTCTTCCCCTTCTTTTCTTTATTCTAATATCCTTGTTGGAGCGTTGGTTGTCGAGAGTGGCTAGTTAGCGAGCGGGCGGTGAGCTACAGTAGTAGGAGGGAAGCAAACAGGTGAGTCGGGAATGACTGGGCGCAGTAAGCAAGAGGTCTAATAATGCAACCTTTCATCAGTAGTACTTCTTTACACGATGGCGCGATGCCCTCCATTGGTAGCGGGGTCGCTACTGTGGCTTTCCATGTTAACTGGCTTATCAGTTTCTCAGTCTGCATGGACGTTGGATCCTCAGAAGCACCTTGCTCAGATGGCTAATCATATGAGTTTGTATTACCCGTTCCAGTTTTGCTCCTTGTCTCCTTCCATCCTAATGCCATCAATTATTCATCGTGAGTTTTATTGACAAGCTATTTGCGATTCGACAGCGGCCTTGGTCAACACTACCATATACACCATCGGAGGAACAGCATACTACTGGACTCCAAAATCTACTCCCGGATCTGTAGTAGCTTCCAACAATAATTCCGTCTCTATCCTAAAAACAAGTAGTAAGTTGGCCTCCCTCCTCCCTACCCTAATGTCTAGGCCATGCCAAGATTGTAATGTTTCATGTATTAACAAGAAAACTTCCGTAGATTCGTTCCTACGAGCCATCGACCTCTCGAAAGCGGTGGACTTCGAAGCCGAATCCCCAGATACGGCGCAGGTAATCTCAGAGCTCCCCTTCGAAATCCCACATGTCAAGCGTGGGGCAGCCTGGGCGGACCAGAACACGATATACTTCTGGGGTGGGCAACTGGAGGTGGAACTCGTGTACATGGACGGGGAGTTCTAGAATAGGACGAGGGAGTGGCCAGACCCGGAGAAATACTATACTTATGACCTCAGCCAGCCGGCGGGGTCCGGGACGTGGAAAACTGTCTCGATCTCGGAGGCCAGCGGGTCGGGTGGACTGACCAATTCCCAGTCCGATGGTGAATACACTTACTCTCCTAAGGGAAGGAAGGGGTTCTACCTTGGGGGGATTTCGTCCAGGCTCGAGTTGAAGAATAGGGACGGGTCGAATGGGACCAGGGCTGGGAATAGGTTTTACCCTGTGAGCTCGATGACCGTGTTCGATGCTGCGACGAAAGTGTGGAAGAATGAGACTATCATTACGGATCTAAATGAGTTGCGGGATGGGGCCTTGGTGTATGTTGCAGGTGTTGGGGATCAGGGTATATTGGTTAGGATGGGGGGGGTTAATAAAGACAATGAGTTTGTAGGTGTTCCCCCGATTCCCCACCACTTTCACCTTGGAAGTTGTATCTATATGACGGTTCACTCGGGGAAGGAGGGGTTTCACTAACATGAAAATTTCCATCATATAGGTCAGCTTCGACGCCGTCTACGTCTATGACATCGCTGCCAGAGTTTGGTACCGCCAATCGACCACCTCCAAAACAAACATATTCCCGGACAACCGCTGGGGAGGATTCTGCGCCGGGGCCGTCGCAGCCCCGGACAAGACCAGCTTCACAATATACTTGTACGGGGGATACAAGGGCGGTGGCCATATAAAGGGCACTTGGGCCTTGACAATGCCCTACTTCCAATGGCTCCCAGTGGGCTCCACTGGCGAGCCGGACCGCGGACGCTCCAGTACATCGTGCCAGACCATCGGCGGACAACTTGCTATGGTTCGTGGTCGTGCGGATCAAATAGACCGAGGCGATTCGAATGGTGGGTCGTACTTCTACGATATGACGAATCTCACTTGGTCTCTTAAGTATCAGCCTTCAGAGTATCGGGTGCCGAAGGACATCTACGATGTTATCGGTGGGAAGTGAGATTTTTCTCCCCCCTTCCTCTCCGTTTCCTACGCTGTGCACGATGTGAATTAACGATTACGAAAAGTGGACGGGGCGGTGCCACTATCACCGGCCCAGCAGATAAAAATTTTGCGGGAGGTCTGGGCAAGCTCTTCGCCGCAGCAGCAGCGAACAGAACCAGTTCCCCCAGTCCTAGCACCTCCTCCAACCCCGGTGGCGGTGGCGGCGGAGGTTCTAGTTCAGCCGGTGCGATCGCTGGTGGTGTCGTTGGTGGCGTCGCGGGTCTTGCGGCTATCGGAGCGAGTATCTGGATGCACTTGCGCCGTCGTCGTGAAAGCGCGGAAATGGCCACGGAAGGGGGGGCTATGGTTGGAAATCAGGAAAACTCACTGATGGGAATGCCCGAGCACCCACTCGAACTGGGTGGCGAGGGGAGTTCGCCTGCGAGGTATGAGATAGATAGCGTACCCGTGCAGCAACCGGTACACGAGCTGGACAACACCGGAGTATAAGGAGGGGCATATACCGGTAAATAGGGGTCTTACAAAAGGAGAATGAATGACTGGGGAATGGGAGGGGGGATTTACCCAAAATTTCAACCGCGTAAGAACCATTTTTCATTTATATTATAATTGGTGTTATGTATTTGGCTTTTTTCTTCTTCGTTTTTAGCCTTCCTTTCCTAGCACTTCCTACAACCCAGGCGCTGTACTGTATGGTGCAAAGTGTCTAAAACCGGGTCCTCGAAACAACCAAACTCCGAAGGGTAATTAGTAGAATCAGAATCAGATGAGACTGTACTAGTTAAAACCTGACTATTGGGCCTCAACCACAAAACATTTATTTTGGCTTAGCCACCTAGCTAGGCACCTAGAGTATGTATATAATAGTTCAGAAAATATTATTCATGATCAAATGACCTCTGTAGCATGATATATATACAAAAATTTCAAAATTTGCAAAATACACTTTTTGACATGTAAAGTAAGTCAGGTTTTCTAGGTACCCACTGCTGTAAAAACAATGGAGAAATATCAAGTAGGTGTTGAGCTATTTCAGTTTGAAGTTGGTTGCACATTTTTTGACTATCTACTATTCCTGTTACTGTAGTGGGTGTTACATGTTACCTAGATATCATGCTTAGATAATAATATTTATATCCAGTTCTGAAAGTATAGCAACTATACTCTTCTTGAAATTTGATTATTGTTAAATAAATTCAAGTTATTTAAGTATTTTATTTGTTTAAACTTGTTATTAAATTTTATAATAATTAATAGTCAATATGTTTTTATTTGTTACAAAATGTAGGAATACTCAATGTAGTACTATAAAAATATTCAGTTACTAGAGAATAAGAAAACATTCACCATCAAGATTGCATTAACTTTAACTAAACTATCAAAATATCAGCAATTTCATTATTATCAGATGAACAAGTTACTGAGAGTGACTCATGCTTTGAAGATGAATATCTTAGCCTTTATAGGTCAGACTCTGAATATGAAAGAGATGAAAATGATGAATGGATATCTGAAGATTTGTATTTCTGAATTGTGTAGCTATAATTAGTTGATTTTGAACATAATTGATTCAAATTGCTAATATATAATCAGTATCAGAACCTAAAAGTCTGGACTCTAATCATTTGAAGATTGAAGAGTTTATCAAAGAACCTAATTCAGAACAACTAACCAGGTATGTAGATCATCTTTTAAAACTTGACAAGCCTTGCTCTTACAATCAGGATAGTTCAACAAAGGGATCCTATTCTCAATGGTTTACCTGGATGGAAACCAATCGTATGATGTCAGTTAAGTAGCGCAAACTGCTAGCTAGCTATCTGATTGCAAGTACAATGAAAGTTACAAAGCCTCATGGTCTAAAGAAGTACAATAAACTCTTCTTTCTAGAAACGGAAAGTGGTAAAAACAATTTCACCGAGTGAATACAATGTAATAGGTACATAAAGTGATTTATTAGATATGTTTGCTGTTGATTCTTTTGTAGGTGCTGGATTTTGAGAAGATTTGAAGTACATACTTAACTTGCATAGTTGAAATTGGGGAAATTGGTATTTCCACCAAGCTATAAGCATTCTGTACAGCCTTATTATAACTCATTATCCTGAGGTACTTATCAGTAGATTGAGAACTTTCTTTCAATTATTGAAAGAGACTATAATAAGCTTGAGCATATAGTAACATGATCTTACAACAAAGTACCAGAAATGGTACAGTAATCATGAGAGTAGAATTGGACAATGAAATACTGCTTTCGTCCTTCTGCTCTCTGCGTACCCTACACTCTTGGTTGAATGAGAGTACTTCTGATAAGTCAATTGCGCTAACTAGCTTTCACTATTATGGGAAAATTGGTAAGAAGTTTCAGCTTATGCATATTCAAACTCTAGCCAAAGATATCAGTAACAATTATACAATTTTAAAAGGCCTGCTCAAGGCTCATGATGGTAAGAGCTATTCCAATACTCAGGGTATGAAAGATGTGCAGTGGGTTCAAGTATAAGAAGTGCATAGTCAACATCAAAAAGAGTGCAGAAAATGTGGAAACTTATATAAATCAACTATCTTGTAAGCTACCAATTATTTCCAGGGTACAGGATGTTATTCTTTTGATTTCCAGCAAGTGCTTGAAATTTCAAAGCTTTCTCACCAACCTGAGGAATGGTACTCATTTTCCCCATTCAAGCTGTATTCATTTGAGATTGATGGTGAAAATAAACATCATAGTCAGTATTACTATGTACTTTATACAGAAGCACAGCAGCCCAAGTGGCCTAATGAGGTAGTATCCCTTCTCCTTTATTATCTAATATCAGGTGGTAAGATGAAATTCCCAATCTATCTGTAAGTTGATAACTGTAGTGGGCAAAATAAGAATGAAACTATGATAGTGTATCTGTGTTGGTTGGTTCAACAAGGTTGGATGGAATGTATTGAGCTGTGCTTTCAAGTAAAGGGGCATACAAGGAACTCTGTGGATCATGGATTCAGTACAGCAAAGTATAAGACATCCAAGTGAGATATATGGACACCATTAGACTATATTGCTGCAGTTTTAGATTCAACCAAAAATAACAGGATTCAACCAGTTGACCTTTTTGAGGGTGGGACTGCTAATAGTGTATTTTTTGATTGGGAAAATTTATTAAGTAATCTATTGAAGTAACTTAAGAGTATAGAAACTTTTCATAACCTTCTTTTCATGAAAGAATTTCCTGACACTGTTATTACAAACAAATTACTACTGGATTCATGGCCAAGGTTTGATCTATAAAAGGCATAAATCACATCGCAGTAGATTTTTACCACATTACCAAACGAGCTACAACCAATCGGCTTGAAACCAGAGAAGCACTTTGATATTTGAAGCAAGTTTAGCTCATATGCTCCTCCACATATCTAGTCTACCTGGTAGTATACTAAGCCTGCTATGGAGATCATTAACCAAGCTCAAACTGTCAAGGCAGGAAGAATTAAGCCCGCAGGTAATTTGCCAATACCTCTCTTAGTGTGATAGCCCTTTGAGAATGGCATTACAGGAAGGTAATAACCTATACACATACTAGTAGTATGAGTGCTAGGCATATTGAAATCTGAGAAAAAGTGTGCAGAGCTCATGGTAGGGTAACTGCACACAGACCCTCAATTTACAGAAGCCAAATACCCCCCTGCAGCCCCCATATGGGGCCTGCACATCATTAGCAAGATTTTGAGAATTGCATCCTATGACTAAAATGTCACATCCATGAAGCCCACATCATAATACCATATATGTCACCTCAGTCCATCCAATACCATGCTGTTTGTGGTGTATATGCAAGGGGAGCTTGGGCGACGGCCAGGAAGTGGAATGGAAGAAATCTGTCACAGGTACATTGAGATAGTAGGCTTCAAGATTAGGCTTCCTCAATATGGGCTGAACATGGGGGGGCGTTTTTGGCGAAATACACCAAGGGGTTGTCCCTGTAGTGGATGCTATTGCGGACATACAGAATGCACCCAGACCCTTCCGAGATCAGGTGTATGTAGGTTGGTCCATGTAATAGGACCCCTCTACGGAGGCCGGTAGACCAAGGGGAGGCACATGCAGAGTGGAAGACCCATATAAAGCGAAGACCTGTAAGAGGCTGACACGTCAGGCTTGGCCTTGCGATTGGCACTACATGGTCCGGTATGAACCTAATCACTTCATAACTGCAGAGACTACTGGAATGATAGTCAACAAGACTAAAGTAATACAAGAGTCTAGGCGGAGAACTAAGTTGAAGTCCGCTGTTTGGTATAACAAATACCCCAGGTATCTCGATAGAGGAATACAATTCCGCAACCTGAAAAGGATGTTTGAAGTTTCAGGATTAAATGGTGCTCATACTTGTAAGATTCTGGACATTTGTCTATTAAAACAAGAGTGGTACTTGGGAGGCATAGTAGTTAGAAGTAGTCTGCAATCACTCCAATATGGGATAGAAATATCAAAGTGCCTCCCAAGCTTTACAGATATCATCAAGTAATGGACAAGCGATCTTATCAATATAAAATTGTTTTACACTTTAAATCTTTACCTTACCTACTTTATCAAAATAAACCTTCATCAACGGACTCTCTGAACTAATATTTTGGCCTACATTGCTCAATTATATTAGAGTGTGGCGTCCATCTAACAATGAGCCTGCTATGTAGAAATGACTATATCTAGTTGAAGACAAGTCATCTATTTAGGTACTTAAATACTTAAGTAGTTGGTAAGGAAGACGGTTACCCTATTCAATACCGTAACACCTGTAGTCTGAAGGTGAAGTTACGCTTTTTACTTAGTAGACATTTGGGTCAAAGTTATCCTGCTCAGTAGAGTAACTGGCAGTGCTGTTACCCTACCATTGGTCCACAGTTACCCTACCTTAAGCCTGTGATTACCCTACTATAAAGCCAAGTTATCCAATCCTGTAGGTAACTCATTATGCAAGACTTTGTTGGAATTGCTGACCAAGTTCGTCAGGTGTAATAACATAGGAGGTTGAAAGCAGCGCGCGATTTGGAGGCCTCCTGAAGCAGTTATTGTGCTACGAACATTCTGAAACTTGCAGGTAATATTCCTAACATACTCCTACGGCTCCCCTCAGAGCCCTGGGTGTCATGGGCTTAAGCCTGAAGAGACGCGCATGATATGGTAAGGGACAAAGATTGAAAGAGCTGTTGTAATACCGGATACACTCTGGCTGAACCACCAACCGCACACTATCTGCAGGATGTATAAGGAGTGGCATGGGAAGCCTGGAGACTTAGGTCAACAGGGCATATCACACAAATGAAATCTAAACACCTTAGGGTATTTAATATGACTAGTACGAGTGGGTCTGAAGTCGACTGACAGTGCCAAAATGACACTGCAGATGTTCCTTTGGAGATCCCACTAGTGGTATGACCTGGGCCTAGATCTGATGCAAGTTGTCCTTCCCAGCACAACCCACGTACAATTATTGTAATCAGATCCTATATTTTCACTCTGTAACCATCATTAAGGGGATGTCAGAGAAACTCTAATCTATTTGACATATCGCTATAAGACCAGTCTTTGTAAGAGTTTAATGTGGGTACTACCCTCTTGGCTCTAAGCCATAATAGAGGGTCAGCTGGGAGGAGCACCGTGGTCACCTATCAAGGTATGATAGAATTGTGTAGAACCTCACAGAAGTTAATTGGGCCATCTTCACTCTCAAAGGCAAATTGCACTTGGGCTGGGAGTTTTCTAGTTGGTTTAATCTCTGTAGGAGACAGTAGTTCACAACTATTTTGTCTATGATGTGAAGGACTTTTACTCCTATAGTTGCATACGAGATGCAGCAGCTAAAGTCATTTGAGTTCGAGGAAGTTGGAAGGCTGTGGAGCAGTCTTGTCTACTAACAGGGGATGTTTAGTCTGAGCTGCTACAGAGGAAGGCCAGGAGGTCCAAGGCAGTTGGGTGCCTACAAATACAAAGTAGTGACGGAATGTAACTGACATAATATGAATTCTACTGAAGTATATGAGTGAGTTCTCTTCTACTCTAGTAAGCAACTACATCTCAAGAAATAAACTTATTGAGTGGGGCTTCTGCCTTGATGATCTTAAGTTTTACTATTTTGTTTTCATTCCTCAACTTGGTTTGAAAGGTTTTATTACTTTATCTTAAGAGGACATCTGTGCAGTCGCACTCTTGGGATCAATCTTCTCACAGAGAGCTCCTGTTACCCTTTGCTTTAGAATTTCAAGCAAGTATCATGTAAATTACTAACAAAATAGGTATTTTAGAGCTTACAGGGGGCAATAGAGCCTCTACAACTATGGAAAATATGAGTGGCAAAGGGGCAAAGGAGTAAGATGAGACAAATTCAAGCAATAGGCCTAAGCGATGAGAGCGTCCACCTAGTACTAAAAGTAAGAAATTATGAAAAACCCTGTGATTAAAGGTTGGACTGCAATTCTAGTTTTACAGAATGAAACTCTGAATAGAGAAATAAAATTTAGTAGTCTTACATAAATATTAAACTTCTTTTTTGATTGTCTTGTAGTCACTACAAGTTTCTCTTATTGTAAAACTCCTCATATCTCTAAACTATCTTTAGGTGTTACTTTGGTTGCCCCACATTTTCCAACTTTCCACTCAAATACCCAATAGTAGGGTATTAACTGGCACAGTCTCAGATGATAACAAAATTGAAAAAAAAAAGGAAAACACTCCTGCGGTGAAGCTAGGTCTTAGCAGGAAAATCAAGTGGTTTTTTTTCATTCCAAAATTTCTGGTGAGAGTAAAACAAGTGATATGATCTCCTATTTACTATGCTTAAAAATACTGTAGAATAGAATAGGTAATATAAAATCAAATGAATACTAATAAAATGATTAGAGGTATGTGAGAAAAACAAGAGCCTTTACAAATATTAATTCCTATTCATAGACTCAAATCTAATACTATACAGTAGGTATAAAAGAAGCCAGTAATATAAGATTGTAGTCCAAAGAGGTTATCCAAATAAAATATGTTGCCAGTTATTATTAATATATTCAGTAGTGAAATCAAAGGAGAAAATAACTTATCTCAAGATAAGCAAATTCAAGTAGATATAGCAGGAGTTCCAGGTGGGAAAAGCAACGTCAATAGTGCGATTATACTAAAGTCTTCTCAGAAATATTGAAGGATGTAAAGTCTCAACTAAGCTTGAGAAAAGAAAAAGAGGAAGTGAAACTTAATATAGTTATGACTGAAGCGTCACTCAATAAGTTTCTTACTCATGAGATAGTTGATTGCTAAGGTAGAAGAAAACTCACATATAATTAAGTAGATTCAATATAGTACCAGTTACTCACTATTGCTATGCAGGGTTTGTAAGCACCCAACTCTGGTAGGCCTATCAGGCCACCTCCAACATGCTCTCTGACTAAAGATCACCTGTAGGCTGACCTGATTACTTTGTAGTCTTTGGGCTTCCACCAAGCTAGAACTTTAGCCAGTACTACCTGAATACAATTGTAGGTACAAAAGCTTTCCACATCGGGGACATACTAGTGATGAACTACAATCAGCATCGTAAGTCAAACTAACTAGGAAACACTCTGCCCAGGTGTAGTTTGCCTTTACAAGCTATTATGACTTAATTAACATCTGCCTGGTTCTATACAATTCTATGATACAGGGAGTAACAGCCACATAGCTCCCACGCAAGACTTTGTCCATTAGTTTAGTGCCAATAGGCACTACCTACGAACAACCCTCATGAAGACCAATGTTGACGCAATATATCAAATGCACTAGAGCTTCTCGGACATCTCATAAAGACAATTACAGATGAGCAATATGGGATCAGGATACTATGATAGGGTGACAGCAGTCCTAGTGGGGACTATTTACTACAGATCTGGACCCAGATTATGCCACAGTCTAGATCTCAAACGGAACACCTGCAGTGTCCTTCTCACACCTATAATAAACCTCACACCTACCCACAGTAGTCTCAATCAACTCGGGATGTGCTGGAATATAATATGTATAATATGATATAACAATCTAGTAGGGCGATGCAAAACTCTAGTATAACTGAGGGACATAGGCTAAATCTGGGATTAGAGAATCTGTTGAGGAAGGCTCATCGCGATAAAAATAGTTAAAGTAAAGATTTATGGTAAAAGCCATTTCATATTGATAAGATCTCTTCACAGTTGCTTGATGATGTCTGTAAATCTCGAGAGGCTCTACGATATTTATATCCCATGTCTGAGTATTTGTGGATAACTTCTAACTACTATGCCTTCAAAGTACCACTCTGGTTTTAATAAGCAAATGTCCAGAATCTTATAAGTATGAGCACCACTTGACACTGAAACTCATCACAACCTTTAACAGTTACGGAATTGTATTCCTCCATAGAGATGACTCCGCTATTTGTTATACCAAGTAGCGGTCATTAACTTAGTTGTCGCCATAGACTATTATAGTTCTTTAGTCTGGTTGACTATTATTCCAGTAGTCTCGTAGGTCATGAAGTGATCAGGTTCAAGGTAGGCCAGGTAGTGCCAATTTCAAGTTCCAGCCTAACATGTCAGTACCTTAAGGGTCTCCAACTAATCTAGGTCTTTCTATCAGAGCGTGCTTCTCCTTGGTCTGCTATCCTCTATAGAGGGGTTCTATTACTATGACGAACAATATACAGCTGATCTCAGAAGGGTATGGGTGGATTTGGTATGTCTTTAATAGCCTCCACTACTGGGACATCCTGTGGGAGTATTTCAGCAGAAAATCTCTCATCACCTGTGGCCCATACTTTAGGAAGCCAAACCTTAAAGCCTTCTATCTCAATGGACCTCCTACAGACCTCTTGTATTCCACTTGCCAGATGTCGCCAAAGGTCCCCTTTCATATATGTTATGAACTACATGTGGTCAGATAGATGGCGGAAACGTATATAGTGTTATCAAGTGAGCTTCATTGATGTGACATTTTGGTTATAGACACAACTGACGAAATCTCGCTAATAACAAATGGGCACTATAAGGGGGCTGGAGTAGATGTTGGCTTTTTAGTAAACTGAGGGTCTGTGCGCAGTCACCCTACTGTGAGCTATGTGCACTTTGTTGTCTCAGATTTCCATATGCCTAACATCAGCTCCATGCTACCGGGCTTTGCTCAGCATGTCTTTATAACTTTTATAATTTTTCTAAATACATTTTAAGACTCAGTGTGGTCAGGGTAAAAACCCTTGCTGGTTCACTTGGCCATGGTAGGAAAACCTTCTCCTCACCATGGTACTTCTGCCCTTTATGGCATGTCTGGATTTTCATTATGAAAATGCTCTGTAGTTTCCTCTGCCTTTTCCATACTATTGGCTAGCTCCAATATGTTCTCATCTTCTGAACAACCTTGCCATTTGAGGCAGTACTACAGTTCCTACTTTTCTTGATAGTGGCCACATACCAGTTTCCTGTAAGAGTGAATCTCACTTATTAATGTTTTTTCAACCTGCCATTATGGATCTCCGTCAATATCCTCCAGTTTACTAGGGGGTTGTTGATGCTTGTGATGAACTGATTAACGGTAGGGTTCTGGTAATGTGATAAAGAATACTAGATGAATGGTCTATCGATTGGATATGTTGAACTTGAAGGCTCACAAAACCCGCTCTTCCAAGCTTTGGAAATGACTGTAAAGCTTCAGGCTTAGCTTTTTTGATTTCCATCGCGCTCAAACATTTTTTACATTTAACATGACTTGGTGCCTGATCTTGAAGTTGGGCTAATGTCTAGCCTTTTGGTTACAGTATTTTGACATTCCTGTCCCTGTTTTGTCTATTGACCCTCTCGCCAGTTGATGTATCATTTAATCAAGTTTGTATAAGGTGTTTAGAGTTGGTTACAGGACAGGACAGAGTGGGTTCTGCCTTCAAGTGCCGCGCCATTACATGAGCCTAGGGGGGATATTTTGTTGGCTGCCACCGTCCCACCCTCATCTGGCCCCCCACCCTTCTCTTTCCCTGGACCGGGATCCATTTCTTCCCATCCAAATTTACTGGGGGCCCATCGGGGGCATGGGTGGGGCCGCACCCCTGGCAGGCAATAGGATAGGGCAAGCCTCGACAAATACCTCACCCTGGGCCCTGTAATGAACACTAAAGGTGTTGCTCCAGGATTTTCAGCTTTTCACTCCTCATCCACTCTGTCTGTTGACGGAATCTCTAGTTACCATAGAATGCTGACATCCTGTAAGTATTGGTAATGATATTTTTGTATGCATCTCCAGCTCGTGGTAATAGCTGATACCAGTCATCCTAATCACAGTTGACAAAACTTCAAAGGTATTCTTCCAGCACTTGTTTAGTTCATTCTGCTTGTCATCACTTTCAGAATGGTAGGCCATTGATATTCTTTGCTTAATTTTCATCACCTTGCAAAAAGATTCTTGGAATTCTCCTACGAACTTTGAGTCCCTGTCTATGGCAATTTCACTTAGCAGGCCATATAGCCTCCAGACCTCTTTCAGAAATGTGTTTGTGACCTCTTTAGCTGTAGTCCATGTGTGTAGTCCAATGGAATGTGCCATCTTTCTCAGGCAATCACTAGCTACCATGATCTGAGGGTATCCTTGCGACTCAAGTAGTTGTGTGATAAAGTCCACGGAGATGGACACCCATGCTGGGTACGGTAATTTTGCAATAATCAATACTTAGCATGTCTAGACAATTTGTTATGTTGGTATTCATCGCAGGATCATATGTATTTATTGACCTATTCCGCAAGTCCCTTCTAGTGGAAGTGCTATATAATGATCTCCAAGGTGTTCTCTTGTCCCACATGTCCTGCAACCCTTGCATCGTGACATCCTTCTGTGATCTTGGTGCATAGTATCTGAGTATATGGTACAAATTGTCTTTGCTTGTAATGTAGTAGATTGTCGGTTAAGGTCCAATCCTGGGGGAAATCTTTTCCTTCATCTTGTAGCCTTATGAGTTCTTCCCTCCATTGCCTCCAAGTAGCATCCGTCTCGATAGCTGCCAGCACATCACTTATGAGTTTAGGATTGAATGGCTATATTCCCTGTTGTATGATAATGGCATTGGACATTAGAACCTTTTCTGGTACTTCCGAAATGTGTTACCAATGTTCATTGTCTTTAGCCGATATCTGTAGGTAACTGATGCTAGGTTCCTGTTCTTTGACGATCAAGGATCCTGTCACTATGGTGGAGCTTCTGAATCACGCAGCTTCTATTCTGTATTTTCCAAGTCGTCTACTTCCATTATGTCTGTAGTATTGATTTTTTCTGCCACCAGCTAGACTATGTATTCACCCATTCTTATTTGTCAGTCTATGTCTTTATTGTGAAAAGGTTCGAGCTTGAGTTTGCAGTAATAATCGGCATTCAATACTCTTGCTGAGATGGAGTTTCCTCTTCGTACTACTAACCTGATTTTTGGAGCGACTCTTTTGTAAGTTCCATTGGGTAGCCCTACTGCTATTCTAGTCCTTATTAATCCTTGTCCACATTTTTGGACACTGTCATCTCCTATGGTGTACAGGTTCTACCCTGTAGCCATTCTTGAGCCTTTTGTTGGCAGGTATGCCATTTTGCTCAATATCTTAACCCTAATTACAGGTTCCTTTCTACCTGTTCAAGGTTTCAGATCCAAATTCTTATCCCCATCCCAGTCCTCACATTCATCACCTATGCTCGCTAATAGTGATACCAAGAGATTCTCTACTTTCAAAACCTTTGGTTCATGCTGTGTGACTCTTTCCTCAAGCCAGTACTCTGGCTGTCTGCTTAATGTGTCAGGCTTTCCTCCCTTTGTACTTGGCTGGTATACAATATGAAAATTGTATTGCACTAACTTCTAAGTCTAGCGAATTTGACAGTCATATCAGACTTTTGAGCTGGCGAAGTATTATAGGTTTTGATGGTCGGTAAAAACAATAATAGGATTTTCCCTTCTGATCAAGTAGTATTTGAATGCCTTAAATGCTTCCTGGATCGCGAGAAGTTCTTTGTCATGAATTTTGTAATTGCGCTCTGCTGAGTTTAACTTTCTGGAATGGAAGGCTACTAGATGTAGTGTTTTCTCAAAGCATTGAGAAAGGATGCAAGCAAGTAGGAAATTGGTAGCATCAGTTTTCACTCTTGTTTCTCTTTTAGGGAAATGGTAGTGTAGCATGGGAGCTGTGGTAAATTGGTGCTTTAGTTCTGCAAATTCTGTATTCTGCTCAACTCTACATTTGAAATCCTAAGGAATTTCTCAGAATGTCATGGTTATTAGTTTGCCAATAGCTACAAAGTTTTTTATAAAATGTTGGTAGAAGTTAGCAAATACAATAAAGACTTGCACATCTTTGACTGACTCAGGTGGTTTCACAATCATCATGAATTCTACCTTGCGGGTGCTTATGGATACTCCATCGACTCCTACCATGTATTATAAGAATTCAAAATCTTGAGTATGGAAGGTAGACTCTTTTAGCGATACTGCTAATTGAAAGTAGGATAGACTTTCAAAACTCTTTTGACAGCTTCAAGGAGTTCCTTTTTAACCTTTGAATAAATGACAATATCGTCAAGGTAACACATGACTCTAACGTCCAAGTATTCTCTAAGTACTTGGTATATCAGGTTCTGGAAAGTTGCTGGAGTCTTAACTAATCCAACCAGTGTGAGTTTATATTTGTAGTATCGGCATCTTGTAGGGAAAGCTGTTTTCCATTATTCTGCTTCCTTAATCCTAATCAAGTGGCAACCATCTGACCACTCAAACTTGATGAAGATCTTTCCTCCAGCCACTCGATCGCGAAGTCCTGCCATTAATAGAAGGGGCTATTGGTAGAGGATAGTAATCTTATTTAGATTTCAGTAGTCTACAATAAGGCGTAGTCTGCTATCTGGTTTGGGTACGAATAATATTGCTGCTCTTGTGGGTGAGACACTGTGGGTGATCTTTCATTGTTTGATCATGGTTTCCAAGTATTTCTGTAAAGCTTAAAGCAGTTTTTTGGATAGTGGATATATTGCTCTCCTAGCACGAGTTGATCCATGGATCAACTTAGTCTGATGATTGAAGGTTTGTCTGCGGGCTAGTTTTTCTGCCATCTGTTCTTCAAAGAAATTCCAGTAATGCCAGTATTCATTGAGTAATGATTCGAGTTCTATGGAATTTTCGATCATTCTGCTCATTCCAATATGATCAGCACTTGGGTCCTCAGCGACTGATTCGTCATATTCGAACCTATCCATTATTCCTTCATCTTCTTCCTCACAGCTTTCACAACCTTTTATAGCGAAAGTCCAAATTTCTGCATCTACTATCTGAGACAGGGGGTGTTTAGACTGCTATCAACCAAGCACAATTATCATTCCATAATGACATGCTTTAGCCACTTCACACTACACTTCAGAGATGTGTCAGTTCTCTCCTATCTTTAATTTTATAGGTAGAGTATAACACTTTCCTCCTGATCCAGTTGATGATCCATTAAAGCCTAAGATATCAACTGCATTGTTGCGTTCAACTACAGTAACATGAAGGTCTTCATGATGGTCCTTATTGATAAGGAATACTTTGGATTCAGTGTCTAACAAGACTTTAACTTTTTATTGTCTTTCGTGCATACGGAGTTAAGCAATCCTCTCCAAATAGTTGTATTGTTTTGGTTTTGGAGTGTCTAATTCTACATGCTTAGTAAAGGTGAGCTTTTCTTACTTTTCTGGTTTTGGAATCATTGGTGGTGGGTGTAGGTAACAAGGTGGCTGTTACTACACCCGCATAGTTTCGACCATTGAGCTCTCGTTTGACAAACTAGTAACTTATTAGCTTTGACAATTTGGATCTACATACAAAGCGGCATTTCATAGATATGCAATTGAGCGTGACCAGTTTTCAGACTGGATTCCTTCTTCAAACACATCAGACCTAGGGTCATAACAGTTTTTTGAGGAGTTATTAGCCATTTTACTACCCGTATGTGGTGTTTTTATTATTGGCGATCCTTTTCCTTATAGTTTTGGTTATCCATCCCACTATCTCAGAGGTTCCTTACGCACTAAAGTGGTACATCCCCGCCCCCCACTCATGCTAGATGAGAAGACAGTACATACATATAATACGATTCGGACTTATGTGGTAGGTAGAACAGCCCTGGTCTGTTGTCCTCCAGCCGGTATTGTTACCAGGTGACTCACAGAACTTGGTACGGTTGGCTCTGGGGTCACAGGAGCATGTTTAACTATCCTCTCTTTCCGTAAAGTCTCTTCATATCTTGATTCCTTGTATTCGCACTTGTAAGTTACTTATGGGGTCTCTATACTAGTAGCCTGCTTGCTTTAATCCTGAAAGGAGAGACTTACTTTGTGCCACTTTAATTGTGCCGAGCTTGCACTGCTGTAGTTGCACACAGACTACTGGATCACAGTTGTGGTTGGTATCCAATAAACCAGAGTGAAAGCCAGTTCCCCTTTTGATTCCAGTTCCGTACGGACACTGAATACCAAAATGCCTTTACTGTTAGTGCTGATGAACTGACCTAGGTCACTTCTTCATTGTCCACTAGTTCCCAGATCCTATACATTCGAGCTGGTTGCTTGATGGTAGCCATGCCGGGTGCTAATTTAGGTTTCACAATAGCAGATCTTGCACAACAACATCCCATTTTTATTGCTATTGAGCTGACTGTTGCTGCCAATATTTGGGCATCTCTCCAACACGTTGGATAAGTGTGGTTTTTTTTTCCACATTGTGTGCAGCTCTTTTCCCACCTGCGAGTATCTATCAAACTTTACGGGATACTGGTGTAGACCTTCTCGAAGTTCATGTAGGTTGTCTGGGCCACACCTCCTATCTAACTTTTAGGCCTTTCCGGCTCATCTTCCTGCTTTCGCATTTGTGGTTGGGCTGCCCCTTCTGGGACATAAGCTTTGTTCGTCCTCTGTCCTTTTAGTTTAGAGTCCCACCATCATTCTCTTAAGACTTTGGAGACTATTTTCACCTTTCGTGGTTGGTCTCTTGCAAGACTTTCCCTTGAGAGACATGCTTCCTCAGATCAACCACGTGACATTAGTGTTACTTTCAATTCTTGATCTACATTGTAGTTGAGTACCGACAGCCTGCAAATAATTTGTTTTAGAAGTTCAGTTTCGACTTCCTCTCTCCAGGACTCTTGCATCATTTGTGCTCTTATGTTTAGACTTTGCGTGACTGTCTGGAATAGCTCAATCCTGACTTCATACTTCACCAGCTTCATATCTCACAGTGCTTGTCTTTCGGCTTCTACACGAGCAAAATATTTGATCATATCATGTTCAATCATGGTCCACGTGGCCAACTCTAGCTGCTTTATTTCCCTGTGTAGCCCACCAATCGTATTCCTATACCAGAAAGTGTATAGAAGGACAATATTTTCTTCGGTATGACTGAGCACCTACATAATGCGTTTTTGACCATTCTACCATATTCCTGAATTTCTTTCAAGAACAGTCATTATACTGTATAATGCACATATTTATTTCTCGTGCAGATTGGGCCTCCAAGCATAGGAGCGGTTCTGATGGTTACTGGTTATTTAGCGCTATCGCATTGGTACCTGTCTCTGCCATAACAGACTGTTCCGGTGTCTCTCCTCACCGACCATGGCTTGCACTTTTTTGTTCTCCTTCCCCTATCGTTGTTATCATGATCAGCATTGCTATGATCACCTAGATTTCCACCTTGGGCACCAGAGAGAGATGGATCAGCGGCTTCTTTGCCTTTCACCTATTCTCTACACACAGGCGGAGAGTAATAGTGGTCATTGTTCTCTTCCTCAACTGCCGGTAAGGGCATGGATCTTGCAGTTACTTGTTCTGGTACAGCAGCTAGAATTTTATTTACTGATGCTGTCAATGCCATTACTCTATTGTTTATCTCCTCACCCTTTCAGTGTTGTTGCATCTTGAGTGCTTGGACCTCACGTTGGTGCACTATCGGATCTAAATGCAATTGATCCTGAGTAAGGTTAATCTCCTTTTTGTGATTGATGCTTGGAGAATGGAATTCCAAAAATTCCATTCTTAGGCTCGTGACCATTTGTTCCAGTGTTTGATCTCGGGCTAGAGCCTCTTCACTTTGTCGCCCGAGAGTTCAAAGTAACCTGATGGTTACTTCTTCATGATCCTGTTGATGCCTATCTTGTACATCAATCTTTTTTAATACTTCTCGTAGTATTTCCTGCTGGACATCCTTAACCTCCTGTTCGACACCTGCCAGCTGCATCAACAAGACAGTAATGTTATTGTCATGGACATCTTCTCCTTTTGCAATCTACTACTGGCCTATAAGTTGTTTTAAGGTATTGTCTTGAGTGGCTCCCGTTAAATGTTTGAGGGCAATGTTGGCTTTGTTGAGCGAGATATCGATATGTTGTCTGATTCAACCCAAGTTTATCTGCCGACAGCTACCTAGCTTTGCTACATTTGGACCATGATCCACCGGCTTCAGTGTTGATACTCGTGATATACAATTGGTACTAGCCAGGCTGGAAGAGCACTGAGTGAGAGGTACAACTCCTCTCGGGCACCTAGGTTTAGTTGGTTTTGTTGGAGATAGGCTCGGTATGACAGAGACATCTATCCCTGTCGCATCCAGCCAGGTGTCCATAGGTTTTCTTACCGCTATCTTTTTTTTTGGATTTTGTGGTATCTCAGCCGTTATTACTTGCTTGTGACAGGATAATTGTTCCAATAGCTCTGAATAAGTGATTATTGGTACCTCATACCAGTACTCTTAGTATCCTTTGAAGGGATTCAGGAAGCGAATGTATGGTATGCAGTATCAGAAGTGCTGCAGAGGTCTAGGTAAAAATGAGTTTGGGCGATCTGATTCTTGGTTTAAGACCTGAATTTGCTGTTTTTCCAGGTTCAAGAGGTACTTATGGTACATATATGGGTTTCGATACCCAAGTCGAGAGACTGGTGAAACTTTAACCAATCGTGTGTATTTATTGCTCAATAGAGTACTGTGTACTCCATTCAATGAGGCTTTCTGACTTGGAATAGCTTTACTCGAAGTATGGACTACACTGAGTGCGATATATGCGACAGAAGTGAGCACTACTAGGCATCCTGGAAGGTATTGTGAACTACGATGATTGTGGAGTTGCAAATAATTCGATTTCGAGCCGCTTTGTCACGAAAACCTCTGCGAATCTATGGATGTAAATAGGACAATGAGGTGCTACAAAGATGTAACAAAAGTGAGATGTGAGGATGGATGTTGAAGTGAACTCGTAATTCATATAGTGAGCCTTAATAACAGGAGAACAATCAATATAGTGTTAGGTAGATGCCAAACTCTAGTATAACTCAGAGACGTAGACCAAATCTTTGATCAGAGAATTTGTTGAAGAAGGCTCATCTAGATAAAAATAACTAAACCATGGATTTATATTGTACAGGATATAATATCGATAATATCTCTTTCCTGTTACTTAATGATGTCTCGAATACGTGAGAGGTACTTCGATATTTATATCCCACGTCAGAGTATTTGAGAACTATATCTAACTACTATGCCTCCGAAGTACCACTCTGGTTTTAATACGCAACTCTCAAGAATCTTATAAGTGCAAGCCCCATTTGAACCTGAAACATATTACCCCCTTTGACCATTACACAATTGTATTCCTCCATTGAGATGACTGTGCTATTTGTTATACCAAACCACATGCTTCTACTTAGTGGTCAGAATAGACAATTAGAGTACTTGAGACCGGTTGACTGTTGTTCCAGTAGTCTCTTTTCTCTTGAAGGGATCAGATTCATGCGGAGCTACCAAGTGCCAATTGCAACTCAGCATTCAACATGTCAGTGTCTTAAGAGTCTCTGACTTATTTAGGTGTTACTTTATGAGTATGCTCCTTTTGAGTCCTCCGGCCTCTGTAGAGGAGTCCTATTACCAGGACCCACCAATATACTGCTGATTTCAGAAGGGTACAGGTGGATTCGGTATGTACTTAATAGCCTCCACTACTGAGATATCCTGTTGGAGTATTTCGCCAAAAAAGCCCCATCACCTTTGGCCTATACCTTAGAAAGCCTAACTTGAAAGCCTGCAATCTCAATGCTCCTCTGGCGGATTTCTTCAGTTCTACTTTCCAGATATGGCCAAAGGTCCCCTTTCCTACATCCTGTAAACAGCATTTTATTGGATAGACAGCGGTATCGTATATGATGTTATGAAGTGGGCTTCATCAACATGACATTTTGACTATAGGACACAACTCTGAAAATCTTGCTAATGATATACAGGCCCGAGTAGGGGGCCGGAGCAGGATGTTTGCTTCTTTTGATAAATCGAGGGTCTGTGTGCAGTTACCCTACTGTGGAGTCTGTGTACTTTGTTGTCTCAGATTTCCATATGCCTTACATAATACAAATCTATCAGCGTTCCCATCCCACCCCTGATATATCTTGTGTACAGATTGTAGTGGGCAGTTTAACCTGAGTGCATAGAGCATTACGGGAGTGTCTCCATTGCCTCGTGCTTACTAGAGGGTAAGCAACACTTCAAGTGATATCCAGGATGCCAGAGGTAGCTAGATAGATATGTTAAGAACTATACCTCTAAGTAATTGCATGTTCGTAGCTCAATTACTGCTTCGGAAAATCTCAATGTCTTGTATTCTTTTTGACCACCTAACCGATTTCATATAACAAATATTGTGAGACCTTCCACTCAAGCTCCATATAACAAAATACTCACTAAATTGAGTAACTTGGCCCTATAACAGAGTAACTGGATGCTCAAGGTAGAGTAACTTGAACTCAACATTGAAGGTAGGGTAACAGCACCCTGAGTTACCCAACTAAGTAGGGTAACTCTATACTATAACATTATTGTGAAAACATGGTAACTTCCCTATTTGACTATAAGGGTTACCCTGCTCAATAGGGTAACCACTACCTATACCTTATACTCCGGCAGCTACCAGGATAAAGGCCTAGCCTATGTTCAGCCATTATACTGTACCATGTATACATTTAGTATAGTAGACCAATATCTGCCTGACTAATCCTACCTGGCAGACCTATACTTCTAGTATAGCGGTAGGCTTTTGGCTTTCCTATAATACCAGTAACAAAAGGGCATCACACTGCTCTCCTCTTCTCTCAGACCCCACCTAGATCTCATCAATAAGCTCTCTTATTCCAACTATTGTATACTAACAGAACCTTATTGTCTCTAGATTTGGATAGGTATGGTTGTCATGATGCTTGACTGACTGTTAGGTGGACATCAAGCGCTAGTATAACTGCAAGATGTAGGCCAAATCATTGATCGGAGAATGTGTGGAGGAAGCCTGGTCGCAATAAATAGGTAAGGTAGAGATTTAAAGTTTAAACAATTTTATGTTGATAATATCTCTTCTACGTCGCTTGATGACGTCTGTAAAGCTCTGGAGCCACTTCGATATTTATATCCTACGTCTGAGTGTTTGCAGACTGCTTCTAACTACTATGCCTCCGAAGTACCACTCTGGTTTTAATATGCAAATGTCCAGAATCTTATAAGTATCAGCACTGTCTGACCTAGAAACTTCACACCCCCAGTCATGATTACGGAATAGTATACCTTCATTGAGATGACAGCACTATTTGTTCTATCAAGCAGTGGTCTTCAACTTAGTTATCTGCATAGAGTATTATATTACTTAACTCTCATTGACTATCATTCTACTAGTCTCCATAGTCATAACATAATCAGTTTCATACAGGGCTACCAAGTGCCAATCGCAAGTTCAAGCCCGCTGTGTCAATGTCTTAAGGGTCTTTGCCTGATCTAGGTCTTCCTTTCTGAACGTCCTTGCACTTGGTCTGCCTGCCTCTATAGAGGGGTCCTATTACTAGGACCAACTAACCTATCGCTAATCTCAGAAGAGTATCGGTGGATTCCATATGTACTTAATAGTCTCCACTACTGGGATAACCTCTTGCAGGATCACTGGTCATACACTAAGAGACTGATATCAGTATATGGTCTGCTGTACTGAAAAACCGCCATCCCCTCACTGCCAATAAGAAAACACCTCCGACTAGATGCTATAGCACACAAAACTCTCTCCTTCAGCAGTTTAGGTAGTCAGCTCCACTCCCCCCCTTCCTCCTTTCTTCCTCCCAACCGACTCCCCCTACAGGAGGACTCATTTTCCTATAAAGCAACAAAGTTGCAGGTCTGCTGGTGACACTTGCAGGACTGGAAAGCCTAATTCCCCCCGCCCTACTCATACCGCTACAGTCTGTGCCTGACACCCCACTCCTGCATGGGACTAGGCAGATTCATGGTGGCAAGGATCTACTAAATACATTTACGAAAAAGCTAACTAGCAGCACATCCTTTCTGGTTTACTGAAGACCAATATCCCCTTTACCTGTTCTGCAAAGTGGATGAGGAAAACTTCCAACACGTGATCCTACAAAGCTCATCCTACCCCTCTGACCACAGCCATCTCGTCCCCATGCTCAATGACTTAAGACAGCCACCTCTGATCTCACAAGGTCCAACTCCTAGCCCTGGCGGTGTATATCAACATAAGTACAACTGGCTTCCCCACCGGGATGCCACCGGCCGGCTCCACCATTCCCCGTGGAAGGTACACCCCACTACCACCTGCTCCCATGCTACCTATGTTCAGGTTTTGGCTCCTAGGTCCTGCGTCACTGAAATTTGCTTTAGCCTTGCTCTCGGTTATTTTTCGCGATGATTATGCTTTTGTTTGATTTAGTTTCTTAAGAATTTGGTGTCGGCTATCGGACACACATGGATGACTTTTTCGGGCTAACATTGTAGTGAGATTTCTTTCCTTATGTGCATTTTTCAAATTAAGGTTTTCTTCATACCATAGGTAGTGCTACATGCAAGTTCTTGTAGCTTAACTAAGAATATATTAAGATAAAAAATAAAAGAATAAAAAATAAAGAAAAGGAGCATGAAGATTTATATCGACAGGTTGTATCATATGTATCAGATCATATTACTTCCAGCATCTCTGGAGACTATAGTAAGTAGGGCTGAGGTAGACTGAGAGTACAACAGAGACACTAGTGACATTCTTCTAGAGATCCAGATAGTGGCATGAACCTGACCTAGACCTGATATAAGTCATTCTCCCAGGCACTACTCTCATACTATCGAAGTAACCTGAAGCCACATTTTCATTGTGTAACGGTCATGAAGGGCTGTCAGTTAAGCTTTAGTGCAGGAAACTTATCACACTAAAACTCGTCTTCATATAAGTTGGTCATGTGTAGAGCCCATTAGTAGACAAGTCGTGAAAATAACTATCGAGAACACAACGTGGTCAACTATCGCGCTATGACAGAATAGTGTAGAACTGGATAGATGTTAAACTCAGCTTCTATAGCCTGTAGAGTCATAGTGTACATAAGCAAGGAGTTTCTTAGTTGATCGGACTTCCCATAGACATTGTAGTTAGCTATGAGTAGGTCTATGATGCGAGAAGCGTGTACTTGTAAAATTTCATTTGAGATGCAGTAGCTTAAGTTTCAGCTTCCGAGAAGTCAGTAGATCACAGACCAGTCTGGTCTACTAAGAGGTGATCTTCAGTCTGAGCTCATCAGAGGAAGACCTGGCAAGTATATGGTAGTTAGGTGCGCAACAGCGTGGGGGAGTGATGGAGAGTAACTAGCTCTATAATGAATTTACTTAAGTAAAGGTGAGTTTTCTCCTGTCATAGCCATCAACCACTTCTCCGAAAAGAAACTTGCTGAGTCAAGCTTCTGGCTTAACAATATTAAGTTTTACTGCATTGTTTTCTTTTCTCAAATTTTGTAGAAATCTTATATCATTTTATATTACAAGAAGACTGTACTGCAGTCACACTCTCAGGATCCGTCGTCCCACAGAGAGCTCCCCTTACATACTCAGAGGTTCCAGATGGCCTGCACCTAGATGTCAAAAATGGTTAGTACATGGATATCTAAGACGAAAAAAGGATGCAGACCTAACACTAGGGTAACTGCGCACAGACCCTGGATTTACCGAAGATCCAACATCACCCTCCAGCAGCCCTTATAGCACCCTCATGTCATTAGCAAGCTTTCGAGAGTTGTGTCCTATAACTAAAGTCTCAGATCAAGGAAGCCCACTTGAGGCATACCAGATGCGCCGCTGCTGTCCATCTGTCCATATCCTGTTTGCAGGATATGTGAGAGGGGACCTTTGGTGACATCTGGGCTATAGAACAGAGGGAATTCGTGAAAGGCTCATTGAGATAGGAGGCTTCAAAGTCAGGCTTCTGAAACCATAGGCAGAAAGTGACAGGATATTTTTGGCACAGTACTATAAGAAGATGTCCAAGTAGTGAAGGCTATTGAGGACATACCAAATCCACCCATACTCTTCTAAGATCAGGTGTAGGTTGGTTGATTCTACTAACAGGATACCTCTATGGAGGCTGGCTACCTAAGGGGAAGTACGATCAGAAAGAAAGACCTGAATAAGTCTGAGACCATTAAGATATTAAGATGTTGGGTACTGACTTGCAATTGGCACTAGGTAGCCGGGCATGAACTAGATCACTTCATGACCGAAGAGACTACTGGAACCATAGCCAAAAAGACTGAATGCAATATAATAGTCTATGCGGACAACTAAGTTGAAGGCAACTATTTAATATAACAAATAGCGCAGTTATTATAACGGAAGAATACTATTCCGTAACTATGAAAGGGTGTGATAAGTTTCATGGTTACACAGTGGTCACACTTATAAGACTCGAGACATTTGCGTATTAAAACAAGAGTGGTATTTGGGAGGCATAGTAATTAAAAGTAGTTCGCGAACACTGAGATGCAGGATACAAATATCTAAGTTTCTCCTGTGCTTTACAAAGATATCATCAAGCAACTGAGAAGATATCTAATCAATTTAATATTCTTTATGATTTAAAATCTTTCCTTACTTATTTTATCGAGAACGAGCCTTTCTTAACAGATTCTCAGATCAAAGATTTTGACTATGTCCCTCAGTTATATACTGGAGTTTGGCATCTACCTAACAGTATATTAATAGTTCTCCTATTACTAAGTCTCATGTTAGGCATATGGAAATCCAAGACATATGTGCACAGACCCATGGTAGGGTAACTGCGCACAGGCCCTCGATTTACCAGAGTGCCAACACCCTCCGCTGGCCCCCTTATGGGGCCTGCACGTCATTAGCGAGATTTCGAGGGTTGCGTCCCATAACTAAAAAGTCACATCAATGAAGCCCACTTCATAAGATCATATACATCGCTGCCGTCCGTCCGACCGCATGCTGTTCGCAGGATATATGGGAGGGGACCTTTGGCGACATCTGGGAAGTCGAACGGAGGAACTCTATCAGAGGCGCATGGAGAAAGTAGGCTTCAAAGTTAGGCTTCCTAAACTATGGGCCGAAGGTGACGGGACGTTTTGAGCGAAATACTCTAGGAGGATATCCCAGTGGTGAAAGCTATTAGGAATATACTGAATCAACCCATACCCTTCTGAGATCAGCTGTAGGTTTGTTGGTCCTAGTAATAAGATCCCTCAACGGAGGCCGGCGGACCAAGGAGAAGCATGCTCAGAATAGAAGACCTAGATAAGTTGGAGCCCCTTAAGACGCTGACACACCGGGCTCGGACTTGCGATTGGCACTAGGTGGCCCGGCATGAACTTGATCACTTCATGATTGAAGAGACTCTTGGAACGATAGTCAACCAGATTAGAGTAATATAATAGTCTATACGGACCTCTAAGTTGAAGGCCGCTATTGGGCATATTAAATAGCGCAGTCATCTCAATGGAGGAATACTATTCCAGGTCCGTGAAAGGGTGTGATAAGTTTCAGGGTCAAACGGGGTTTGCACTTATAAGATTTTAGATGTTAGCGTATTAAAACCAGAGTGGTACTTTGGAAGCATAGTAGTTAGAAGTAGTCCGCGAACACTCAGACGTGGGATATAAATATCGAAGTGTCTCCCGAGCTTTACAGACATCATCAAGCAACGGAAAAGACATCTTATCTATATAATCTTGGTTTTGGCTTTAAATCTTCACCGTAACTGTTTTATCGAGGCGAGCCTTTCTCGACAGATTCTCCGATTAAAGATTTCAGGCCTACGTCCCTCAGTTATATACTTGAGTTTGTCGTCCGCCTCACAGCTCACTATATGAACTACAAGTTCACTTCACACTCCACCCTTAGCTCTTGCTTCAATTACATATTTGCAGCACCTCACTGTTCTATGTATATTCCTATATTCGAAGAAATAATTGTGGCGGAGCGGCACGAAATTTAATTATTTGGGACCCCAAAACCGCTGTAGTTTACAATACCTTTTGGGATCTACATGAGGAATCACTTTAATCGCACATATGGCACACGGCTCGGTCCACCCTTCAGGTGCAGTTCTACGAGTTGGAAGACTTCGTTAAGTGGATTACCCAGTGTTCTATCAAACGAGAAATAGATACATTTGGTCCAGAACAGACCAATACGTCTGCTTGGGCTTAAAACCCCACATATGTACTACAAGTACCTTGGAAAGCTTCAGAAAAAGGGAAATCCAGGTTCTAAACCCAGAATCAGATCCTCCAAATCCTTCCATACCATCTCTCAAAGAAAACCTGCTACGCCACCTACGATTCATCAAATTCCGTAAACCCTTTAGAGGAGACAGATAATATTGGCACAAGCAACCAGTCCCAGAATCCAATGATACAGTGTTACAGTTAAAGTTATCAAAAAAAGCTTTTAGTTGGATGGCAGAGATACCAAAACATCTGCAGAGACTTAAAGAGATTATGAACAGAGCATCTATTGATACTCAGCCAGGCGTCTCAGATGATAGGAGTTCAGCCTAGTTTGCAAACATCTACTCCTCAATTGACGCTTCTTTTTTCAGTCAATCCCCATCTTTTACCCATGGATTTCTAAGGGCAGACATTCCCACGGGTCTACGATCATCCCGTGTATCAAGTATACAGTGAATATCAAGCCGGGGAACCCCTAAACCTGTAAAGGTGTTTAAAAACAACTTAAAATATTTGCCTATAAGCTTCACGATACCTCTGGTACAAATTCATGAGGATATTGATACTTTCATGGCTTTCACCAACATTGCCTTCCATAAATGCACTGGTGCGACACAAGAGAATGCATTAAAGTTGATGTAAGTACAAGGGAAATTGAAAGAAGGGCAGGACCATGATGACCATAGGAGAGCTATCTGGTTATACAGTTAGCCATGGCAGAGCCAAAGGTGAAAGATGTACAAGCAGCGATAATCCAGGATGTTGCAGCCACACTGGCTGAACAAGATCTGTGGCAGCAAGCTTACCAAAATGTAACCACACAGTTACAACATAGTCTTGGTCAGGAGGGACAAGAAGCTCTTACACGTGACCAAACTCAGGGAAACTTTGTTTCAGAACTCCGGAGAGAGTTCCATCAGTTTCGAAATCAGACACCAGAGCATGATAAAGGCTTGATAACATCCTTGGTAAACATACACAGTGTCGTAAAAGAGCAACATATGAACATCCAAACCTTGCCATGAGAGCAAACAGAAATAGATGAAGACAAATCTGAACCAGTTAAATCCTTAATAAAGGGCATAAATGAATTAGTGGATAAGGCAAATCAACCCCAGAGAGTGAATCTGGCACCACTACATGCAGTCCCAGAAGAGGAAAATGATGTGGACTACTATTCTCCACCTATGCGAAGGCAAAAGGGGAAAGGCAAAGAAGCTATTGAAGCATGACCATCAGGTGCACAAGGAGGTAACCCTGAGGATCCTGATGGGGACGAAAATGATGATAAGGATAGAGTAAGGAGAAGAGGAAGTCCTAGCCATGGTCGGTGAGGACAAACACTAGAACAGTCTGGTACATCAAAAACACTGGCCAACGCAATCGCGCTAAATATTAAGCGACCATCAGAACAGCCCCCATTCTTTAAGGCCCAATCGACTCAAAACATATATGTCTGGATTATACAATATGAGGACTATTTCGAATGAAATATGTGGATCAGTGACAATTCTCAAGAACTAGGCATCTATGCACTCAATTGTACTAAAGGTGATATAGTCCTTCCATTTACCATCTGATACTAGAAGGCTCTGAACAGACTTCAGAAAGTAACTCAATAGCCATAGTTGGCTATGGGGACCTGATATGAACATGATATGATTAAACAGTTCTTTCCAGTAGTAGCAGAAAGATAAGCACTTCGAGATATGAAGCAAGTTAACTACGAAAGCAATATTGAGTTGTTTTTAACATTCATGCAGAATGTCAATATTAGAACATGCATGATGTAAGAGTACTGGCAGGATGAAGTAGAGAAGAAACTTCCGAAGTGAAATGTGCACAGGCTATCAGGTTTACAATATGATAAAAGTCAAGAATGGGAAGGAGCATTGAGATTGGTTGGGCGATCCGACGAAGCACTGATTGCAAGAAAGAAGCACCCAAGAGACCAACCACCCAAAATACGAGAAGTCTACGTGGTCAAAATAGAAGACTGACAAGAGTAAAAATCAAAAAGACAAAGGACAAATAAACTTAATGTCGAGAGAAGAGGAGCCCCACCACGAAAACAGAAGCAGGAAAATGAGCTGTAGAGGCCAGGAAAGATGATGGTAGGTGTGGCACAGACAATACAGATGAACTGCGAAAAGGCCCGTACAGGTATCCTACAGAGTGTGATAGATACTCGGATATCAGGCGAGAATTGCACACATAGTAGAGAGCAACACTATGCTTATCAGACCTGTTGGGGAGACGCCCATATGTTGGCAGCAGTGGTCTGTTCAAAACTGATAAAAGTAGGAACTCATCGTGTCAGGTTGGCTATTTTGAAGCCAAGATTAGCAAGTAGAGTTACTACTCGCCAGTATCCAGTCCGAATGAACAGGATTTGGGCACGGGTAGACGACGAAAAACTGACGTAGGTCAGTTCATTGGCATCGTAAGTGATGGGGTTCGTGTATTCAGTATCCATATAGAACAGGAATCGAGATGGTATCCCCCTTTGGTTATAGTGTATTGGGTACCAACCATGATAGGAAACGGGTAGTCCGTGTGCAACTACCGGAGATGAAATACAAAATGGTTAAACTAGCATGAAGCAAGTTTGTCCTTTCAAAATCCAAGCAAGTAGGCTCCAAGTGAATGGACCCGATGAGGGACCTCTGAGCTCGCACAGAAAGAATCAATATATGGAGAGTCTTGACCAAAAGAGAGGATAGTTAACATACACAGATAACGTGCGAGCCAATAGTACGAACTTCCTTGAGTCACTTGCTGGCTGCTTGCAACTCGTGTGCAAGCTAGTTACTATACTGGAGAGGTTAGGACATAGCAATACAAGATCTACCTGATAACAATACCGACAGGAGAACAAGCGACGTGGGCCATTCCACCTACCACATGTGTCAGAGTCGTATTATATGTATATACTGTCCCCCCTTCTGGCCAGAGTGAAAGGCAGGGATAAAGTGCTTTGGTATGCAAGGCCCCTCAGTGGTAGCTGGACAGATAACTGAAACCCTAAGGGAATGAATTAGTGACAACTTGAATCCTACAGCCAAGGAGTAAAATAGCTTATAACTGCCTAAAGATCTGCTATGAACCTAAGTCTGGTGGGTCAGGAGAAGGCACCCAGCCTGGAAACTGGTCGCACGCAATTGCGTATCAGTAAAATACTGCTTAATTATGTAGCACCTGATTGTTTGAGCTAAAGAGTTGCTAGTTTGTCTGAGGAGACCTCAATGGTCAAAACTATGCTGATACAGTAACCAACCACTTGTTACCTACAGCCAAATACAAACAATACCTAAACACGAGAACTAAGAATGTCTAAGTCATGCAAAGTACGTAGAATTAGTTACTCCAAAACCAAAACGATACTACTGTCTATAGACAATCCCTTACCTCTATATACAATACAAGCGCTATAAAGTCAAAGTATTATTAGACTTAGGATCCTATGTATTCTTTATCAATAAGGACCTAGTTGAAGACCTCCACAGTCCTATAGTAGAATACAACAATGCAGTTGATATCTTGGACTTTGATAGATCAACAGCTACCTTAGGAGGAAAGCATCACATCCTAGCTATAAAGTTGGAGATAGGCAAAAACCAACACATTTCTGAACTGTCATGTGAAGCAGCTAAAGCAGGTCATTATGGAATGATAATTCCTTTTGGTTGGTAGCATGGTGAACACCTAGTGTCTCACAAAGAAGATGCAGAAAAATAGACAGTCACCACAAAAAGTTGCTAAAACTATAGGGAAGAAGATGAAGGATCAGCGGATATGTTCGAATACAATGAATCAGTCACTTGGGACCCGAATGCTTCCCGGCTGGGATGAATCGGGACTATTATGATGACTGGGTAACTCAAAACCTCACCAAATAAATACTGATATTATAAACATTGGTTTCGAGCGCAGGGCTCAGAAAAACTAGGCCCTAGATGAACCTTCGATCATGAGATTAAATTAATTTCAGGATCAACTCTCCACTGTGGATCAATATACCAGCTATCTGAAAAGCAGCCTAAGGCATTAGGAGAATATTGGGAAACTATCATCAACTAAGGAAAGATTACATGAAGTCAATCTCCAGCAGGAGCACCGATATGATTCTTACCCAAACCTGCTTATTAACTATGCCTAGTTCTAGATTACCATCCTCAACAAATATCCCCTTCCATTAATGTCCGAACTTCGAGATTGAGTAGCTGGCGCGAAGATCTTCACCAAGGTAGACCTTAAACATGGTCACCACTTGATTAGGATAAAGGAAGTAAGAGAAATGGAAAACAGCCAGGTGGACAAGATATAGGCAGTATGAATATATGGTTATGCCATTTGGATTAGTCAATACCCCATCAACTTTCCAAGATATGATGAACCAGGTACTTAAACAATACTTGGACGTCAGTGTCATATGTTATCTTGACAATAACACTATATATTCGAGTAATGAAGAGCAATACATTGAAGCTGTCAAAGTTGTTTTATAAAGTCTATCGCACTTTCAACTAGCAGTATCACTAAAAAGGTCAGCCTGCCATGTTAAAGAAGTGGGATTTCTAGGCTATGTCATGGCGGTCAATAGGGTGTCTAGTAGCACCCACCAGGTGCAACCAAGCATGGTTTAGAAACCAGCTAAGTGGGTCAGAGATGTGTAAGTCTTTATCGGATTTTCTAACATCTAGTCACTATGTGTAAAAAACTTGTCGCCTATGTGCAACCCAATAACAGCGACATTATAATGAAATTCAACAAACTTTAAGTAAGACGTTGAGTAGGATACAGCTTTTAAAGAACTAAAGTATTGATTCCCCACAGCTGCTATGCTCCACCACTAGTTTCCAGGAAGGGAGACTGTGCTAGAAACCAACACCAGCAATTTCGTACTTAGTTGCATCCTTTCTCAATACTTTGAGAAAAAACTACCAGCAGTAGCATTTCATTCAAGAAAATTACACGCAGCGGAGCAAAATTATGAAATTCATGATACGAAACCTCTCGCAATCATGGAAGCATTTAAGGAGGGGAGACACTACCCGATTGGAACAGAACAAGTACTTGCAGTCTTTACTGACTAACAAAACCTACTATACTTCTTCTCCTTAAAAATCTAGAGATCAGCTGTCAAACTCAATGGGCTCAGAAGTTAATAGAATAAGATTTTCGTATTGTATGCCAACAAGGGACGAAGGCCAGAAAGCGAGATATATTAAGCAGACAGCTCTAGTACCACCCTGTGAAGAGGGCTCCACATCTCGAATAGAAACTTTTACAATGAGATAGTTTTTTTAGTATCACTAGTGGCAAGGGTAGGCGATGAGGCAGAAGACTGGAATGGGGACAAGGATTTGGATTTCAAAAATTGAAGAGGTGGAAAGGAACCCACGATTAGTGTCAAGAGATTGAGCAAAATGGCATACTTTCCAACTAAGTGCTTCTGAATGGAGGCAGGGTATAATTTGTACACCTTAGAGGATAATATTGTCACAAAATACAGACAAGTGTTAAGAAGGTTGGGGATTGCCATAGGACTACACAAAGGAACTTGCAGAAGAGTTGCTCCAAGAAGCAGATTACTGGCTAAAAGAAAAATTTCCACTGAAGCTGGAGTAAGCGATGCAGCTTATACTGGAGAACTCAAGGTCCTACTCTTCAAGCATCAAGACCGTGACTGCCAGATCAGAATGCATGATCATGGAGCCCAGCTGGTGGAAGAAAAAATTAAGACTTTACACGTGATCAAAGTTGATGACCTGGAAGACAAAGTGCAAGGAACCGCAGGATTCAGAAAGACCAATATAGCGCCAAGATCCTTAATTTTCAAAGAAGAAGAACCTAGCATCAGTTCTCTACAGTCATTCACTGAAGACAACGAACACTGGTACGACATTTTAGTAGTATGAGAGAAAGTTCTAATATCAAATGCTATTATCCTACAAAAAGGTATGAAGCAGTTTAATCCTGAACTCTTGAGTGAGATACAAGCAGCTAGCAAGACGGACATGGCTTGGAGGAGATGAAGAGCAGAGCTTGCTAGGCCACATGACAAATGAAAAGTTTCCCATGAGAATTAGACCACAATAGGGGATCTACTATATTATATGCAAAGACTATTTGGACCAAATAGTCAGGCGCTATAGACCAAGATCACAGAAAAATGTCATGATGCAAAGGTTGCAAGACATTTCGGAGAAGAGAAATCCTGGGAAATCATTATACGGCACTCTCACCGGAAAGCACATGCAGAATGAGTCAATGACTACGTAAGATCCTATACTGAATGCCAATATAATAAATCGACTAGAAATGCTTAGTATGGATTGTTGCAACTATTGCAAATACCCTGCACAACATGGGCATCCATCTCAGTATACGTTATCACACAACTACCAGAGTGGCAAGGATGCACTCAGATAAAGGTAGTAGTAGATAGATTTATACCAATTGCAGATTTCATGAGAGTACACATATCAGCTATGGCCAATGATATCGCAAACTCATTCCTGCAAGAAGGATGGAATCTCGGTGGCCTTCTAACCGAGATAGTCTCTGTGGCCTTCCAACCAAAATAGTCCCCGATATGGCATCTAAGTTCATAGGAGAATTCTGGGAATCCCTTTCCATGGCACTGGAATTTACGCAAAGGATGTTAATGGCATACCACTATCAAACTGGTGAAGAGATGGAACGTACCAACCAAGTGCCGGAAGGATACCTGGCAAGTTTTGTTGACTATGATCAGGATGACTAGTATTAGCTTCTACCACTAGCTGAACATGCCTATAACAACTCTGCAATGAAAGCTTATAGGATGTCTTCATTCTATGTAAACTACGGATTCCATCTACAGACAGAGTGGATAAATGAGCGTGAAGCTTAAAGTCCAGAAGCAACATGCTACGCAAACTGGAAAAAGATGATACATGAATACGCATGAAGGTCATGAGAAAAGCCAAGGGAAGGAATCACAAAATACTAGCACCAGAAAGCTAGACAACAGCCGGACTTCAAGATCAGGGACAAATGAATAGTAAATGCAAAAAGATTCTCAGGTGGTGGAAATCAAGGAAGCTAAGCCTGAAGCTTCATGGTCGCTTTTAAATCTTAGAAAAGAGCGAATGACGAGCCTCCTTGCTTAATATATCTGATCGATAGAACATTTGTCCCATATTCCATGTCATATTACTGCAACCCTATCATGAATCAGTTCATGACAATTGTCAGCAACCTCCTAGACCACCGGAGGATATTGATAGTGATCTCCAATGGGAGGTTGAAAAAATAGTAAGAAGCAAGATTCGCTCTTACAGGAAACTGGTACGTGGTCGCTATGAAGAGCAGCACGCACTGTAGTACTTCATCAAACTCCAAGGGTGTTTAAGAGATGAGAACACCTGGTAGCCAGTCACTGGTATGGAAAATGCAGAGGAAGTTGTGGAATGTTTTCATAATAAAAGTCTAGAAATGCTGGGAAGGACAGAAGTAAGATAGTGTGGAAAATGTTTTCCTACTATGGCCAAGTAAGTGCTGAAGGTTTTTTACCCTGACCATACTAAGTCTTAAAATGTATTTAGAAAAATGATAAAAAGTTATAATGGCATTTGAGACGAAGCCTGGCAGAAGACAGCTCATGTTAGGCATATGGAAATCTAAGACAAAAAAAGCATTCAGACCTTAGGGGAGGGTACCTGCGCACAGATCCGGGATTTACTACAGAGCCAACACCCCTCCCCGGTCCTCTTAAGGGGCCTGTACATTATTATTGAGACGTCGAGAGTTATGTCCTGCAACTAAAATATCAGCTCAACGAAGCCCAAATTATAACATGATAAACATTGTCACCATCCATCCGACCACATGCTGTTCACAGGGTATATAGGAGTAAACCTTTGGTGCTGTCTGAGAAGTGGAACAGGGGAGGTCCGAAGAAGGCACATTGAGATAGTAGGCTTCAAAGTATGGCTTCATAAACTATGGGCAGAAGGTGATGGGAGGCTTTCCGCGAAGTACTCCAAGAGGATATCCATGTAGTAAAGGCTATCGAAGACATATCAAATCCACCCATACCCTTCTAAGGTTAGCTGTAGGTTGGTTGGTACTAGTAACAAGACTCCTCTACAGAGGCCAGCAGACCAAGAGGAAGCATGGTCAGAAAGGTGGACCTAGATAAGTCTGAGACCTTTAAGATATTGACATGTTGGGATTGGACTTGTGATTGGCACTAGGTGGCCCAGCATAAACCTAATCACTACATGACTGAAGAGGCTACTGAAACAATAGTCAATAAGTTTAAAAGTAATATAATAGTTCATGCAGACAATGATGTTGGAGACTGCTGCTTGGTATAACAAATAGTACAGTCATCTCAATAGAGGAAAACTATTCCCTAACCGTATAAGGCTGTAATAAGTTTCAGAGTCAAACGGTACTCATACTGCTAGGATTCTGGGCGTTTGCATATTAAAATCAAAGTGCTACTGAGGAGGCATTGTAGTTAGAAGTAGTCCTGGAACACTCAGATGTGAGATATACATATCAAAGTGCCTCCCAAGCTTCATAAAGATATCATCAAGCCACTGAGAAGAGATCTTGTTAATATAATATTATTTACGCTTTAAAATCTTTGCCTGACCTATTTTATTAAGAACGTTCCATCCACAAGAGATTCTCAGATTGAAGATTTGGCCTACATCCCTCAGTTATATACTTGAGTTTGCCATCCACCTAACAAAAACAACCAATGATGGAAGACATTTATCACTCCAAATATGCTTCACTGGTATCACCAAGGCACCCTACTTTGACAAATATGACTCAACATATGAAACAATCATAGAGGAGAAGTGGATTTAATCAAATTATTGCATTAATGATATACCGCAATAGGAGCTCTCAGGGGGAATATGGATCGAAAGAGTAGGAGCATGTCATGAATGTGGCTTAGCAAGGCAAGGTTTTCACATGACTCATAGTTATGAGTTATAGGTATGTTATGTTTTGCACATGACCTCATTAGAGGTCATGGGTTTTGCACATATGACCACTTTGGTCATATGACATGGTTATGATGATATGTTATGTTTCGCACGTGACCTCGTTTAGAGATCATGGGTTTTGCGCATGTGACCATTGTGGTCATATGACTAGTTTATGATGTTTTGATATGACTCACAGTTGTGAGTCATATGTGGCGCGTGACTTGGGGATGAGTCACAATGGCGTGAAGGGCAACTATATAAGGAGGACAATAGGTCCGAGTAGATAGGCCATCCTCCGTCTCCTCTACACACCCGGCGATTGAAATCAACCCTCCGGGCTTGATCTTCACGAACCACCATCCACCCCCCCCTCTCCTCCCACGATGGCTTCGGCCTAGGAGTGACGGCCATCTCCCTCCCACTGCCCTTCTTCGCTTTTATCACGCGTTGGGCTTTCGTTCCTTTGAGTTCCGGTACTGCTTCCTGCTGCCCGTTCTCGCCTCTCTCCTCGCTTAGCGAGGCCCCTTCACACGGTCGGCGACCGCTCGCTTCCCATGCTTCAGACGGCTGGGAA
>JACCEG010000125.1:298418-388111 GCA_014065205.1 Tuber brumale
CTTCAAGACCCCCCACTGTACAGGGGCAAGCCCCCTGCGTTTGCGAATTTTAAGCCTTTTCTGCCCCCATGCCATAATGGTGGCAAGCCTAAAGTGGCCTGCTACCTCAACCTTCCCATCCACACAACAGTTCTCAGTTCTTCCTGTTTTCTCTAAAGCAAGAGACTGGATGGCGATGGATTTCTGTTCTTCAGTTGGTTTTTTTGATTCCTTTGTAACCCAGTTCCGCGTGATAAACCTCTACAGCACTTGGGACGGCTCCCTCTTCAAAAGGACCATCTCACCTGATGCTTCGTTCCGCCCCACGCCCTCCCCCATGCTAGTCGTCGGTGACTTCACCATCCACCACCCCTCCGCTGACCCAGGGCATATCTTCTCGGTTCAAGACCTTGGGGCATCCTCTCCGTTCTTTGAGAAGGCCGCCAAGGAGGGCTTCTGCCTCCTCAACACGCCCGGTACCCTCACCTACTTTCCCTTCGATTCAAAGCTCCGCCCTTCAGAAATAGACCTGGCATTTGCCAATGCACCCCTCTCGCCCAACCTCCATTTCTGGGACACGCCTCTGCCGCCAACGGGTTCGGACCCTGTCCCAATCCTCATCAAACTATCGGAGCACGTAGCCCGCCCCCCACCCCCCTCTCCGTCACGGACAAAGACCGACTGGTCCACCCTCGAGGAAGGACTAAAGGGGATGAGGTTCCGCCCCCCTTCCCCCCTCCCTACGCCACATACACTGTCAGTCTGGTTCGACATGGCCCTGAATAGAATATGGTCCCATCTCAGAGGCGACACCCCTGAAACAAGACCCTCCTACAGGTCGAAACCCTGGTGGACCCCCAACCTGAGGGCACAGAGATCAGCCTTCCACTCCACTGTCCGAGAAGCCCGCAAGGACCCCCTCCCCTCGTCCAAAGAGCTGTGCAGGGAGGCACGCCTCCTATACTTCAAGGCCATCAAGAAGGCTAAGAATGAATACTGGAAAAACTTCCTACAGACAGCAAACCCGCAGTCCCTCTGGATGGCGAAAAGGTTCGCCTTTGGCAAACCGCCCCCCAGATTCCCTCAGATCCCCGGGGCAGAAAGCCTCAACGATATCAACAAAGACCTCCTTGAGCACTTCTTCCCCGAAAAGGAATCCTCTCCCCCCCCTCGCATCTTACGGGAGTTTAAAGACGTTCCAGAGCTCTCGGCAGAAGAAGTTTCCGCACCTCTTCGGAAGTCCTCGTCGTCCTCTGCCCCCGGGCCTGACCAAATACCCTACGCAGTCTGGAAAAAGGTCCACCTTGTCAACCCGAGTATCCTCACGTCCCTCTTGGGTCCCCTGGTTAGATATGGGCACCACCCTCCATCCCTGAAAAAGGCCAACGGCATAGGGCTGGACAAACCTGGTAAACCCTCCTATGACAGCCCTGCATCCTTCCGCATCATCGTCCTCCTAGAGACTGTTTCCAAGATCCTAGAGAGGGTGATGGCGAACCGGCTTTCGGCCTTTGCTCGTTTCCTAGGCCTCCTCTCCTCCAACCAGACTGGCTCCCTACCTGGTCTGAGTACCTTTGACGCGGCGGCCACCCTCTCCCATGAGGTCCAGCTGTTTATGCGCCCCAAGCTCAAGGTCTCGACCCTCTGGCTGGACATGAAAGGGGGCTTTGATAATGTCTCGGCCCCGATACTTTGCAACAGACTCGCCACCAGAGCAGTCAATCCCTACATGGTCTCGTGGATAAGGTCTTTCCTCCACGGCCGCACCTGCCACCTGGTTTTCCAGGGTGCGCCACAAGTCTTCTCACGGGTCTCGGTTGGTACCCCTCAGGTCTCCACGATCTCCCCCCTGCTTTTTGTCATTTACGTCTCTGCCCTCCACTTCCCAGTCCCCAGGGGCCTCATCCTCTCTTACGTGGATGACTTCGCGGTCACGGTTGCCTCGGGCTCTTACCGCAGGAATATCCAGAGACTGTAAGGTATCACCAAGACCCTGCAGTGCAAGGCTGATAGGCTGGGTGTATCCTTCTCGATCCCGAAAACGGAACTCATGCACTGGGAGACCCCCTCTCAGAAGATCCCCCCACCCCCAATCCCGGTACTGCTGGACGACCTCGTCTTCCGCCCCTCTAAGCTAATACGATGGCTCGGCTATTGGTTCGAGCCCTCCTCCAGCTCAGGCACAAGAGGCACCACGTCCCACTTCGTTACAAGACTCGGACTGGCCCAGGGCGCCTTCGCCACCATCAAAAGACTATCTAAACCTGGTAAGGGCCTTCCTCCCTTCCTCTGCCACCATCTTGCTGCATCGTTGATCTCCCCAATCCTCCTCTACGGCGCGGACCTTTTCTCCCCGAGCCTTACCCTCCTCGACCGCATGTCGGTTTTCTGGAGGTCTGTCCAGAGATCGGTCACGAACTGCTTCTCCTCAACTCCTGTCGGCACCCTTGCTTGCGAGTCAGCCCTGCCCTCCATGCCCCTTCTGATACGTCACCGCCAGAGACTTGCAGCCATAAGACTGGTCTGCCTCCCGCTGGAGGCCAACCCAGCAACTGCCAGGCTCCCCCCCACGTTCCTGACTTCCTCCCCCTTCAGGGCCCTTGACGACCACCGTCACCACACGAGGAGCCTGACATAGGTTTATGCACCTCTCTCTAGGAGATCCCCAGTCCCCTCCCCGCCTATACGAAAACACCTTCCAATTGACGCTATTGCTCATCGAACCCTCCCCTTCATCCCCGCTTCTGGTCCTTTGCCAGTGGCTTCCCCTGACCTCCTCCCACCAGCCTGTCTTCCAATTGGAAAAGGCACCCCCTCCTACAAATCGATCAAGTTAAAAATCAGATCGGCACTCGTCAAAGATTGGAACGATCAGTTCCCACCGCCCCCGACCTACCCTTACCCTGTGTCCCTAGCACCCCACCCCTTCCTGGGGCTTGGTAGGTTCATGGCGGGGAGGATCCAGCAGATGCGATCAGGTAAAAGCTACCTCGCTGCCCACCCTTTGTGGTTCACTGAAGACCCCTCTCCCCTCTGCCCGTTTTGCGAGGAGGACGAAGAAGACCTCACCCACGCCATCCTGTCCTGCGAGTCCCGCAGGAAACCTCGTGAGCGCCACCTCCAAGGACTCACTTCGTTAGATAGGGAGCCCCCTCTGGTCAAACCCCTCCGCCCTCAACTCCCTCGCTAGATACATAAACGTCACAGCGACAGGTTTCCCACCACGCATGCCCCCAGCGGGTCGGGACTCCCGGCACCCCTCGTGCGCGGACACGTCTGCTCTACCAATCCATGGTTTTGCTCCCTGACAGAGGGACCGACCTCCGCCTGTTATGTTTTCTTAGTTTGCTAGGAAGGTATTTTTCGTCATGATTATGCGCTTTATTGTTTTATTTCCTTAGGGACTTGGTGTCGGCTATCTGACACACTCAGGAGGTTTTCATAGTTTGGTGCGAGAGTTCTTTCGTTACTTGCGGGTTTTTGAGATTAAGGTTTTGTTTATGCCATAGCTAGTGCTGCATGCAAGTTCTTGTACCATAAATCAAAGAATACATGAAGATAAAAAAAAAAAAGATAAAAAAAAGTCCGAGTAGATAGGCTCTTGACGCTTCCTTCTAAGTTATTTCCTTACTTATTACTTCACGCTTTACGAATACAAAACCTTTACGCTCCTTATGAATACCTACCTACGAGACGAGGACTCTGATACAAGAGTCGAGTTGAAGAAAGAGTACAATAGGCGATAAGGACCAGAGACACGAGAGTCTCGCCCACCTTATCGTAGGCACAGGCCTAAGAACTATCGTCGAGAGAGAACAAGAGAAGTATCGTCTACCCGTCGCTAAGAACTGATACCGGTTAGGGATCGTAACAGAGCATACTTCATTCTCGTTTGCAATATAGAAATTAATATAAAGTTTCAACTTAAACTGAAGGAAGAAAACAATAGAATAAAACTTGATATTATCAAGCCTAAAGCTTCACAGAATAAGTTTCTTACTCAAGAGGTAGTTGATTGCCAAGGGAGATGAGAACCTAGATATACTTAAGTAGATTCAATATGGTGCTAGTTACTCTATTTGGACCTAGTCCTTCTAAGTACCCAACTCCAGTAGCCTTATCTGGCCACCTCGAACTGGTTCAGACTATAGATTTCATGTTAGCAGTCCTGAAAACTCTCTAGTCTGCAGACATTCTTGCAGCTGGATTTTTAACCACTACATTTCCCGTGCAACAGTAGGAGTGCAGGCTTTGGAAATGTAGACATATGTTAGGCATATGGAAATCTGAGACATAAGTGCACAGACCTCACAGTAGGGTAACTGTGCACAGACCCTCGATTTTCAGGAGTGCCAACACCTCCCGCCGGCCTCCTGATATGACCCATACTTCATTAGCGAGATTTGAAGAATTATGTCCTATAAGTAAAATGTCACATCACTGAAGCCTAATTCATAACACCATAGACGCTGCCATCGTCCGTCCAATCGTATGCTTTTCACAGGTTATGTGAGAGGGGACATTTGGCGACATAGAGGATGTGGAACAGAAGAAGTCTGTCCAAGGTGCATTGAGATAGTAGGCTTCAAAGTTAGGCTTCCTAAACTATGGGATGCAGGTAATGGGATGTTTTCGGCAAAATGGTCCCAGAGGATGTCTCAGTAGCAGAGGCTATTAGGGGTATACTGAATCCACCCATACCCCTCTCAGATGAGCTGTTGGTAGGTTGGTCCTAGTAATAGGACTACTCTACGAAGGCCGGTGGAACAAGAGTAACCACAGTCAGACTGGAAGACCTACATAAGTCAGAGACTCTTAAGACAAGGGACACATTGGGCTCAGACTTGTGATTGGGACTATGTGGCCCAGTATGAACTTGATCACTTCATGACCGATGAGACTATGGGAATGATAGTAAACAACACTAGAGAAATATAATAGTCTATGCAGACAACTAGGTTAGAGACCACTGCTTGGTATAACAAATAGCCCAGTCATCTCAACAGAGGAATACTATTCCGTAACTGTGAAAGGGTGTGATAAGTTTCAGGGTCAAACTGTGCTTGCACTTATAAGATTCTAGATATTTGCCTATTAAAATCACAGTGGTACCTCGGAGGCATAGTAATTAGAAGTAGTCCATGAATATTCAGATGGGTGATATAAACATTGACATACCTCTTAAGCTTTACAGACATCAACAACCAATAGAGAAGAGCTCTTATCGATATAATATTATTCTCAACCGTAAATCTTTACCTTACCTATTTTATCCAGATAAGCCTTCCTCGACAGATTCTCCAACCAACGATTTAGGCCTATGTCCCTCAGATATATACTTCAGCTCTGCATCTGCGTAACAGTTTATTGATTGTTCTCCTGTTACCAAGGCTCACTGTATGAACTATGCATTTACTTCAAACTCCACCCTCAGCTCACTCTTCTATTACATATTGGAAGCACCTCACTATCCTATTTATGTTCATCCATGCGAAGAAATCTTCGACCCTGAGCTGTTCAAAATCGAAGAACAGTTTCCTCAAGAACCCTTGTGGTTCCCTATACCTTTCGGGATCCCAACAAGGGATCAATTTAATCTCATATATCACACTTAGCACTGTCCAAACTTCATATAGAGTTCTACGGAGTTAGAAGACCTGGAGGACTGGAGTACCCAGTACTTTGTAGTAAACAAATCAGGCCCGATTAGCTAATTACTACTTCAACCCTTGGCTTGGGCCGTAGAACCTATATATGTACTACAAGTACATTTTAAACCTTGAGAAAAAGGAAATTAAGGTCCTAAGTCCAGAATTAGATTGCCAAAAACCCTTTACTACCTATACTTTTAGAGTACACCTGATATTGGATACCTTACATATGATTCCTTAAACCATTTAAAGGATATCAAGAACTCTGGTACATAGTACCAGTGATCACTCATCCAGGGCTATTAGAGCAATTAGCCTAGCTGGAAATTATTGCAATGGCTGAGATTCAATACGATCCGATAAAGAGGATAATGGTGGGTGAACCTATTGACACTGGGCCGGATACGATGGGAACTGATAATTTGGCTATATATAGTCCTTTCCCAGTAATACCTCATGAACCAGCATTTGAGATAGGAGTCCTATTCTCTTGCCCGTCCTCTATAGTCGCAAGCACATATCAGATATTACCATCCTCCACGCGAAAGCTAGGAGGAGACTCTGCTGCAAACCTAGCCAAGCTTGCTACCTGTCAGAGGATAACATTAGGTCACATAAGGCAAGATATAGACACCTGGCTCGACCAAGCCAATATCGCTTTCAAACATTTGAAGGGAGTAATTCAAGACAACACTGTAAAGTCACTTCAGGTTCAACAGCAAATTGCAGATTGACACGATATCCATGATAACGATATTGCACTTTTGTTGATGCAGCTAGTAGGTGTGGAATAAGAGGTCAATGGTATCCAAGAGGAAATACTATGGGAAGTAGCCAAGAAGACAGTAGAACCAGATCAGTGGCAGCAAGCCCATGAAAATGTAACTACGCAGTTACATGGTAGCCTAGGACAGCAAGGACACGAGGCCCTTTTACGAGACGAAACTAAGGGGCAATTAGAGTTAGAGTTAGAGCTCTGCAGCGGGTTCAACCTGTTCCGCAACCAGCCCGTAACCTGTGATAAAGACTTCACAGCATCACTGGTAGCCATACACGACAGCTTGAGAGAATACGGTACATGCTTACAGACGCTGCAAAGAGAGCAAAAGCAAATGGCCCAAGAAACCACGGAAGCTGTCAAGTCTTTGGTGAAAGCGATAAATGATTTAGTGGAAATATCTTTAGAACTGATGCTACTGGTTCCGGTACTGCTACCTGCAGTCCCGGAAGAGGGAAATAATAAAGATTACTTTTCTCCACCTACACGTAGGGACAAGGGAAAAGGTAAAGAAGCTACTGATGCATCCCCATCAGGTGCCCAGGGAGGTGACCCAAAATATCTTAGCGATGATGATAATGATGATGATGAGAGAGGAAGAAGGAGATAAAGTCCTAGGGGTGGATGGCGAGGACAGACAAGAGATCAGTCTGGTATGACAGAAAGACTTGCCAATGCGATGGTGCCTAACCGTAAGTGGCCATTAGAACCACTCCCATTCTTTGAGCATATACCCGCACAAGATACATATGTGTGGATTATACAATGAACAGACAATTTTGAAAGAAACCTATGGATCTGGGATGATGGGCGGGAATGAGTTATATCCGCTCTCAACCATACTAAGAGAGACATAGTACTTCCTTATACTATCTGGAACCGGAAGGCTATGGACAGACTACGGGGAAATACCCAATAGCTGGAGTTGGCTACGTGGACTCATTTTGAATGTGATATGATCAAAAGATTTACCACAGTGGAAGCCTAAAGACTAGCACTTCGAGTTATGAAGCTAGTCAAGCATGAAAGCAGTAATGAACGTTACCTCACAGTCATGTACAATTTTGACATCAGGGTACAAATGATTGGGGGACCCTGGAGGGAGGAGGTCGAAAACAAGCTGCCAAAACAAATTGTCCGCAGGTTTTCGGCCTTTCAGTATATGAGAGATCAAGAATGGGAAGAGACACTCAGGATATGGGGTCGGCGGGAGGAGGCACTTCAGACCAGAGAAAATCTTATAAGAGACAAACCGCCCAAGCCGAAAATAGTCCCAGAAGTTACAATGGAAGAACGACGGGACGCTAAGCTAGGGCGGCAAGGGGATACTGAACCTGATCTCAAGGGAGGTGGAGCCCCACCACGAAAACGGAAAAGAGGGAATGAACTGGAGAATCCTAGAGAGAAAATGAGAGGCACAACTAAGACCACCCATACAAACTTTGACCAGGCCCATATGGGTATCCCAAGGAGTGCGATAGACACTCCGAGGCGAGACGGAGCCTGTACAAGTTGTGGAAAGAAGAACTACAACTACTAGAAGTGTTGGGAAGATGCCCATATATCGGTGGCAACAGTCAGCACAAGACCACTAAAAATGAGAATTCGTGGTGTACAGTGAGCTCTTGTGAATCCTAAACTAGTACGTAGAGTCACTTTCGTCCGGCAACCAGCCTAAATCAATAGGATTTGGGAACTGAGGAACAATGACGAACTGACCGAGGCCAGTTCATTGGCATCATCAGCGGTGGCATTTGGGTATTCAGTATCCAGATGGAGCTGGAAGCGAAAGGGTAATCCCCTTTCGCTGGGGTATATAGGGTACCAACTACAAGGGAGATCGGGTATTCTGCGTGCAACTAGGAGAGTTGAAATTCAAAAATGATCAAAGTAGCGTGAAGCAAGTCTTTCCTTTCGGGATCAATGCAAGTAGGCTACAACTGAAGGAACCCCACGAGGAACTTGACAGCTTGAACACATGAATCAATATATGGAGAGTCTTGACTGAAAGAGAGAATAGTTAACACGACCACATGGCCCAGGAGCCAACAGTACGAAGTTCCTGGAGTCACCTGCTGGCCGCCTGCTACCTACATGCAAGCAGGTTACTATACTGCAGAAGTTGGGACATAGCAATGCAAGATCTACCTGATAACAATACATGACAGGAAGAAAACTGACATGGGCTGTTCCACCTACCACACAAGTCTGCATTGTATTATACGTATGTACCCTCTTGCCTTCTGGCGAGAGTGTGGGATAGGGATGTACCGCTTTGGTGCGCCAGGCCCCTCAGAGAGAGCTGGACGGATAAATTGAAACCTTAAGGGAAAGGCTCCGTGAAAGCGGGAACCCCACACCAGGGGAGGAAAATGGCTACCAACCCCACGAAAATCTACTATAAGCCTATGTTTGGCATGTCAGGAGATGCCCTCCAGCCTGAAAACTTGTCATGCCTAATTGCGTATCAGTAAAATGCGGCCCAGTATGTAGACCCAGATTGTTAGAGCTAAAGAGTTACAAGTTTGTCTGAGGAGACCACAATGGTCGAAACTATGGGGGCGTAGTAACAAATATCTTTTTACCTACACCCAACACCTACAATGCCGAAGCGCAACAACCAAGAAAGTCTTATCCGCGCCAAGTGCATTGAATTGGACAGCACGAAACAAAAACAATTCCGCTGTCCAGAGGGGATCGCTGACCTCCACATACACTATAAGCGATATAAAGTTAACGTCTTGTTAAACTTGGGATCCAATGTGTTCATTATCAATAAGGACCTAGTTGAAGAACTTTGCATTACTATTGTTGAACGCAATAATGCAGTTGATATTTTAAGCTTTGATAGATCATCGGCTAGCTTAGGAGGAAAATGTTATACCCTAGCTATAAAGTTGGAAATTGGAAAAAACCAACACATTTCTCAAGTATCATTTGAAGTGGCTAAAGCAGGTCATTATGAAATGATAATTCCATTTGGATGGTGGCATCGAGAATACACAGTATCTCACATGAAGGATACAGAAAATTGGACCTTCTCTGCAAGATGTTGGGAAGAGTGTGAGGAAGGAGGTGAGGGAATAGCGGATATGTTCGAATGTGATGAATTAGTAGCTAGGAATCAAAATGCATCTTGTATCAGACAAATCGGAGCCAGCGAAAATATGGTGGTACTCGAATCATTACAGAAGGAATACTGGTATTACTGACCTTTATTTGAAGCCCAGATAGCAGAAAGATTAGCCCCAAGACAGATGTTGTATTACGAAATCAAGTTGAATCGAGAATCCACTCCCGTCTGGGGACCGATATATCCACTCTCTGAAAAACGGCTTAAAGCTTTACCGGAATACTTGGAAATCATGATCAAACCAGGAAAAATCACACGTAGTCAATCACCAGCAGGAGCACTCACATTATGCGTACCTGAATCAGATGGTAGGTTACGCCTAGTTGTGCATTATTGCAAATCTAAATAAAATTACTATTCTCGACAAACATACCTCTCCATTCATGTCTGAACTCCGGGATCGAGTAGCCGGCGCAAAGATCTTCACCAAGTTTGACCTTAAAGATAGTTACCACTTAATTAGGATAAAGGAAGGAGATTAATGGAAAACGGCATTCTGTACAAGATACGGATACTACAAATATCAGGTCATGCCTTTTGGATTGGTTAACGCTATGGCAACTTTCCAAGATATGATGAACTAAGTACTTTAGCAATACATTGATGTTGGAGTCTTATGTTACCTTAAAGATATTCTTATTTACAAAAAGGATGAAAAGGAACACAACAAAGCAGTCAAGAGAGTTTTACAATGTCTATCAGACTTTCTATTAGCGGTATCGCTAAAGAAATCAAATATCTATACTACAGAGGTAGAATTCTGCGGATATATGGTGGCAGTTGGGAGGTGTCAATGAGAACTGGAAAGGTGGAATCAATACTTGTGTGGAAAGCACCTAAGTCAGTCAGAGAAGTACAAGTCTTTATTGCATTTGGTAACTTCTACTCACGATTTATTAAAAACTTCTCAGCTACTTGCAAACCCATAACTGAGACATTACAAGGAACTCCTAGGAATTTCAAATGGGGGGGTTGAGCAGGATACGGCATTTGAAGAATTAAATCACCGATTCACCACAGCTCCTATACTTCACCACTTCTTCCTAGTAAGTGAAACCATGGTACAAAATAATGCTACCGATTTCGTACTCTGTTGCATTCTTTCTCAATACTTTAAGACAAGGTTACATCCTGTAGTGTTCCATTTCAAAAAACTCAACTCAGCGGAGTGCGATTATGAAATTTATAATAAAGAACTTCTTGCGATCCTCAAAGCCTTTATGCAATGGAGACACTAGTTGATCGGAACTGAAAAACCAATTACAGCCTGTACTGACTATCAGAACCGACAATACTTCCCCACCGCGAAAGTCGGAAGTAGCTGTCAAATTGGATGTGCTCAGAAGTTATGAGAATACAATTTTCGTATTGTATACCGACCAGGAACAAAGGGTGGAAAGCCGGACGCATTAAGCAGATGGCAGTAGTACCGTCCCATGGAGGGAGCTACGCATCGTGAACAGGAAACTTTGAAAACAAAGGATTTCTTGGTATCACTTATATCGAGTGTAGACAATGAAGGGGAAGATTGTGATGGAGATAAGCATTTGAATTTGGAACCACAAAGAGGTGGAAAGGAACCCGTGATTAGGGTCAAGAGATTGAGCTAGAAGCTATATTTGACAATAAAGGACTCAAGAATGGTGGCAGGACAAGACCTGTACATCTTCGAAGATGCTATTGGATGGAAAGTTGGATGACTATTAATAATGATGGGTATAGCCAGAGGACGACCCGAAGGAACGTAGAGAAAGAGTTGCTACAAGAAGTGGTTTAGTTGTTCGAAGCGGAATCTCCAGCAGTGTAGGAGTAATTAACGCCGCTTATACTGGAGAACTCAAGGTCATACTATTCAACCCCAAAGATGAGGACTTGCAGATAAGAATGCGCGATTGCATAGCTCAACTGGTGGTAGAAAAGGTCAACACCTCAGATATAATGGAACAGGACGACACGTAGAGAAACACAATCAGGAACTGCAGGATTCGGAAGCACCAATATAGCAACGAGATCCCTGATCACACAGGAACAGGAACCTAGCATCATCTACCTACATGCATCGGCTAAAGACTATGAATATTGGTATGATATTACAGAAGTACCTGAAAAGGTTCGAATGTCAAATGCCATCATCCTACAAATAGGTATGAAGCAGTTTAATCCCGAATTGTGAAGCGAGGTACAGGTAGCTATCGAGGCAGACCCAACTTAGAGGCATCGAAGGGATGAACACAATAGGTTGCAAGATAATGGAAGAGATTTCCCCAAGGATTGGACCTCGGCCGACGATCTATTACATTATAAGCAAAACTTATTTGTACGAGATAGTCAGATGCTATACACCAAGATCCCTAAAGGATGTTATGATGACAAAGTGGCAGAACATTTCAGGCAAGAAAAACCCTTGGAAATCATTATGCGGGACTTCTATTGGAAAGAACTTGTGGTATGGGTCAATGACTACGTACGATCCTGTGATGAATGCCAACATAACGAATCACCTAGATAGGCTAAGTAAGGATTGTTGGAACCACTGCAAATACCCTATGCAGCATGGGTGTCTATCAAAGTGGACTTCATTAGACAACTACCAGAGTCGCAAGGATGCATACAGATAATGGTAGTAGTTGATTGATTTATACAAATGGCACATTTGAGTGGACTAGAGACCTGAGCTACATCAACGGATGTCGCAAATGCATTCCGAAAAGAAGTATAGAGGCTGCACGGCCAACCAACCGAAATCGTTTCCGATGTGGACACAAAGTTGCTAGGAGAATTCCAAGAATCTCTCTGCAAAGCACTAAAAATTAATCGAAGAAGGTCAACGGCATACCACTCTCAAACTGACAGACAGACCAAATGTACCAACCAAGTACTGGAAGGATACCTGTGAAGCTTTGTCAACTATGATCAGGATGACTGGTATCAGTTACCACCACTAGCTGAACATGCCTATAACAATTCCGCTACCAACACACATAGAATGTTGCCATTCTATGCACACTACGGCTTCCATCTACAAACACAGCAGCTGCAGGAGTGTAAAGCTCAAAATCCAGGAGCAACACTCTATGTGAACTGGATTAAGACTCTTCATGAACAAGCAAGAGCGTCACTAGAAAAGACAGGAGATGGAATGTCAAAATGCTACGACTGGAAAGCTCGACAATAGCCAGACTTCAAGTTCAGGGACAAAGTAATGTTAAACATAAAGAACATGCATACCTGAGGGAAATCAAAGAACCCAAGCCCGCAGCTATACGGTCCTTTTCAAATCATGGAGAAGTGCAGATCTTGTGCCTTCAAGCTCAACATATCTGATCGATGGAACATTCATCCTATATTCCCTGCTGCACTATTGAAACCCAATCGCGAATCAGTTCATGATAAGCACTAGCAGCCCCTCTAGAGAGCCAGAGGACATTGACGGTGATCTACAATGGGTGTTTGAAAAAATCCTAAGAAGTGAGATTTTGTCTTACAGAAAACGGGTACCCGGGTACTATCAAGAGAAGTGCGAAGTGTGGTACTTCGTCAAATGGGAAGGGTCTTCCGAAGATGTGAACACATATGTTACGATCCCTAACTGATATTAGTTCTCAGCAACCGGTAGACAATTCTTCTCTCTTCTCTTTCATCACGATAGCTGTTAAGCCGATGCCTATGATAAGGTGGGAGAGACGCTCATGTCTCTAGTCCTTATCACCTATCGTACCCTTTCTCCAATTCTACTCGCATAGTAGAGTTCTCGTCTCGTAGGTAATGATTCGTAAAGAGCATAATGGTTTTATATTTGAAAAAGCATAAAGTAATAAGTAAGGAAATAACTTAGAATGAAGCATCAAGATCCTATCTACTCCGCCTTTTTTCTTCTTCTTTTTTTATTTTTATTTTTATATTTTTTATCATCATGTATTCATTGTTTATGGTACAAGAACTTGTACGCAGCCCTAGCTATAGCATAAACAAAACCTTAATCACAAGAATCGCAAGTACAAAGGAAAAGATCGTAGTGAAATATAAAATCCTCCTAGTAGTGTCCGATAGCCAACAGGAAATCCCAAAGAACTAAAGCAAGAAAATACAAAGCTTGTAACAAAAAATAAAAGCAAGGTCAAAAAAGAAAAAACAAAAACTCCTTGCGGGCGGCTCAAAGCGAGTGGTGGTTGTCATACTTTAGGGCTTGAAGCCATGGATCGGTAGCCCCGTCCATCGGGGAAAGGGCGCGGGCGGGGGGCCCCAGCATGCAGGCGGCATGCCAGGGGGAAAGCCTGTGGCAGTTACATTGAGGTAGTCCGCCAGGGAGTGGAGGGCATTTATGTCAGTCCATAGTGGACTGTCCCTGCCAATGTCCCTGAGCCCAGGGAGGTGGTGCTCACAAGGCTCCTTGCGAGACTCACGGTACAGGATGGCATGAGCAAAGTCCTCCTCATCCTTCTCGCAATGTGGGCAGAAGGGGGAGGGGGGAGGGGTTGTCAGTAAACCAGGAGGGGTGGGCAGCAAGGTAACTCTTGCTCGAGCCCATCTAGTGGATCCTGCCTGCAGTAAACCATCCCCAGCCCATGAATGGGTAAGGCGAGATGGTTGCGGCATATTGGTAATAGGGTAGGGGGGAGAACTGGGTAGCCTAATCGTTAGCGAGTGCAACTCTCACTCTTGCCTTGATTGACTGGTAGGACGGGATCCCCTCTCTCAGGAGGAGTGGCATCTATCTACTCAGCACTAGTAACCGCCTTATATAGTTGCCCTTCACGCCCTTGTGACTCACTCCTCGAGTCACACACGATATATAACTCACAACTGTGAGTCATACCAAAACATTATAAACTAGGCATATGACCAAAGCGGTCATATGCGCAAAACCCTTGATCTCTAAATGAGGTCATATGCGAAACGTACTATATTATCATAAACCAATCATATGACCAATGTGGTCACATGCACAAAACCCATGACCTCTAATGTGGTCATATGTGAAACATAACATACCTATGACTCATAACTATGAGTCATGTGAAAACCTCTTCCTCGCTAAGCCACATTCGTGACAATATGGGAGCCAGCTGCCGGTGTGCAAAACGCGCAGGAAATTGTGTAGGATTTTCATAATTAAAATCCAAACATGCCAGGAAGGGCAGAAGTAAGATAGTGTGGAAAAAGTGTTTTCCTACCGTGGCCAAGTAAATGCACGAGGTTTTTTACCCTGACTAGACTAAGTCTTAAAATGTATTTAAAAAAATATAAAAGGTTATAAAAACATGCGAGGTGAAGCTGGGTAAGAGGAAGCTCATGTTAGGCATATGGAAATCTGTGACATAAGTGCACAGACCTCACAGTAGGGTAACTGTGCACAGGCCCTCAATTTTCCGGACTGGCAACACCCCACTCCGCCCCTCTTATCGGGCCCGTATGTCCTTAGCGTGATTTCAAGAGTTGCATCCTGTAACTAAAATATCACATCAATGAAGCCCACTTCATAACACCACATATGCCACCATCGTCCATCCGACCGCATGCCCTTCCCAGGATATATGATAGGGAACCTTGGGCAACATAGGAGAAGTGGAATGGAAGAAATCCGTCTGTGGCGCAATGAGATACTAGGCCCCAAAGTTAGGTTTCCTAAACTATACACTGCGCATGACGCGACGTTTTCATTGAAATACCCCCAGAAGATGTCCTAGTAGCAGAGGCTATTAAGGGCTTACCGAATCCACTCGTACCCTTCTGAGTTCAGCTGTAGATTGGTTGGTCCTAGTAATAAGATACCTCTACGGAGGCCGTGGGACCAAGGGGAAGCACTCTCAGAAAGGAAGACCTAGATCAGTCAGAGACCCTTAAGACGAGTAACATGTTGGACTCAGACTTGCGATTGGTACTAGGTAACCTGGTATGAACCTGCTTACTTCATGACCGAGGAGACTACTGGAACTATAGTCAACAAGACTAGAGTAATATAATAATCAATGCGGACAACCAAGTTGGAGACCGCTGCTGGGAATAAAAATAGCGCAGTCATCTCAATGGAGAAATGCGATTCTGTAACCGTGAAATAGTGTGATAAGTTCCAGGGTCAAACAGTTCTCGTACTTATAAGATTCTGCACGTTTCCACGTTAAGATCAGAGGTGTACCTCGCAGGCATGTACGTCAGAAGTAGTCCGTGAACACTCAGACATGGAATATAAATAACGAAGTGCCTGCCAAGCTTTACAGATCTCATCATGTAATGGAGAAGAGATATTATCACGATAATACTATTCTACTCTTTAAATCTTTACCTCCCCTATTTTATCGAGATGAGCCTTTCTCCACAGATTCTCCAATCAAAGATTTCGGCCTACATCCCTCAGTTATATACCCGAGTTCAGCATCCGCCTAACAACATACTAGTGGTGGACTACTATGTCTGTTATTAGTCAAACCAACAGGGAAACTCCTATCCCATGCAGACTACCCCTTAGCAAGCTATTGAGAGTCAATCCACATCTATCCATTTCAACTCAAATCTATTCTACACACATAGGCTGACATGCAGCTCCTCCAATAGACTTCTTTCTTAGTTTGGCACCAATAGGTCTTACCTGTGACTAATCCTCACAAACACCCGATTTCTTGGGACAAACTAAATGCTTTAGAGTTTCTCCCACATGTCTCAATGGCAATTACACAAGACCAGTATTGGATCAGGTTGTCATGATAGTCTGAGATCAGTACCTGATAGAACTACTTGTTTGAGATCTAGGCCTAGTTTATGCCACCATATTGATCTCAAGTGGAACATCTGCAGGGACTCACTTACACTCCTAGTAGACCTCTGACCCACCTGCAGTAGTCCCAATAGACTCCCCATATGGTAAGATCTGATATGCATGACATGACCTGTCAACCTAAATATCCATGCTTCACCATGCTGCTCTTTACATATCGTAAAGACAGCCTACAGTTGGCAGTGTATCACAGGCATACAGCATGTTACACAAGGGTCCCCTTTACGTCTTACTTACTAGAGTACCAGCAACTCTTCAGGCGGCCCTTAGGACACATGATAGGGCTGCTGCATTATGCTAAGAACTACACCTCCAAGTTACAGAAAGTTAATAGCTCAATTACTTCCGCAACAGTTGACCACATCATCCACGATTTTCATCCTCCTCCATGATTTCTTGTGACCAACATTGTGAGAACTTCCACTACAGTTCTGCCTAACCAGTTACTTACAGTTACTTACAAGGTAGGGTAACTTGGCTCTATAATTGGATAACTGTATACTTGTAGTAAAATACCTCTGGACTGATGGTAGGATAATAGCACTCCAAGTTACCCTACCAAGTAGGGTAACTCTACCTCAAAACACTACTAAGACAACAGGCTAACTTAACCATTTGACTACCAGGATTACTCTACTCAATTGGGTAACCACTGCCTATACGAGATATGCAAGTAGCTACAAGTATGGTAACTAGCCCACGTCCAGCCAAGGTGCTCCAATATTTGTATTCTGAATGGAGTAGACCAATATCTACCCAATCAATCCTACTTGGCATATCTATGCTTCCAGTATTGCTACAGGCTTTGGACCTTCGAGTAATGCCATTCATAAAGGATTGTTAGAGTGGATCATATGCCCTGCGTGGAGGAAGTTGAAAAAGGATTCGACATTAGGAAATTGATAAAGGTACGTACAAAAGATGTAATGAAAACCTTTAATAGAGAAAATACTATTGTAAGCACATAGTTTCTGATTGAAAAACAGATTACAGAACCACAAGCTAGTCTAGTAGTAGAACAAAAACAAAAATAAGAAGCACTTAATTCAATCTTGAAAAAGATAGAGGGACAACCAATAGGAAAGATGATACTATCAAGAACTATTCAGTGGTGAAAAGTAAAGACAGAGTACAAGAAGTATGTAATACAGAAAAAAATTAGGAAAAGAAATGAGGAGAATAACTGGGAGGATATTGAAAGTCCAGTTAACGAGAAATGACTAAGAGTAACAAAGAAAAGCAAAGCAACTATCTTGAAAAGATATAAAGTACAACTAAATAGAATTGCAAGTACAGTGAGATGAATATTAGGGTATCAGGTATGATTGATATACGAAAGAGCCTTAAATATAAGAAGGAAAAGTCAAAAAATATAAAAGATCTTGAAAGATACTATCAGGTACCGCAGTTCATGAATTGGCAAATGAAGAACCCTGAAATAAGATCAGGCATTGCAGTACTAAAAAGAACTATTGGATAGAACTGAAGCATGCATACTGCAGAAAGTATAATCAAGTATGAAAGGAGCTGAATTTAAACTAGGTCAACTAAAGCATGTAAGTAAGGAAAGTATGTCATCCTCTATCTTGTCTACACCTCCAGTAATTAAAATTCATTTCCTAATTGAGAACAACTCAACACCAATTAAATATCATCATATTTCCCGCCCTGTACTTCCCTCAGTATGGGAGGTGTAGGACATTAATCTTCATCATTCTATGCCTGCAGGCATCATCTATACTTGCTTTCCTTCCCACAGGTCTACCCGGTGGGCGCTTCCTACTTCTCTATAACATTTTACAATATCAGCTCCCCACTTTACATGGCTTTTATTAGGTACCTTACTTAATATCAGCAATGGTCACCTGTCCCTATTTTCATCTTTGCAGACAGCTAGGAATACTGTTTGCAGTACACGATTACAATAAATGGCTTTCTTCTTTATTCAAGAGGTTGCCATCCCTCCTCCACAGGCCATACTTTATTTTGCCACTTTCCACATCTTTTCCTGCCTGCTATTGGTATCCTATCCACTAAGTAACAATATCTCTCATAGAACAAGAGACTAGATGAGAGACTCAGTAAATTAGCTAGAGGGGTTGAATAGGAGGCCGCCTTGACGGACGTGAATATGATTTCTGATAGCTTTGGTACCCTTAGTCTACCCCTCTCACTCGGCTCACTTCTGTGTGGATTGGCTGACATCCTACTTCCACCTGTACCACCACCATATGGGTATCATCTGGTATTTCTTCCTTCCCTTGCCTACAGCCTGGTACACTATACTCTCCTAACTGGTACTCTACTACCACCTATATGCACCTAGCTGGTACTCTACTACATTCTCCATCCCTTGGCTGACATCCTACTGTCATCTAGGTGGTACCTTACTGCCTCCTTCCTCCTTCATGGCTGGCATCCTACAGCTACCACTCTGAATTCCAGAGTGGCTAGAGGTACCAAGTTTGCTTGCCACATACAGGCATCTACAACAGGGAAGGTTCATGTCCACTGACGTTCAGTCTTGACCCCCGTAGTGACAGGAATATAAGTGCACCTCCTCCAGCTATACTATCAAAGATTAGCCACATTATGGGTGTTGTGCCTTTGGTCATCTGTTGATTAAGGTGGTGGATTTGACTTACTTGTGTTTTTTTCATTCACTGTCAGACTTGTTGGAGATAGTTTAGGGTGATTTTGTAGCTGTTAGTTGAGGTCTAAGAGGATCAGGATATTGCTTGTGGCAGGCTGCTTTTCCACCTCACAGGGTTTGTAGTTTGGCTGCCAGGACATGGCTGAGAGTAGTAGTTTTTGAGATTGAATAGCGTGAGCTCCATAGGTCTTGTTTGAACTGCTTAAATCAAATGCAAAATCGATAAAAATGAGAAAAAAGTTAAAAATAAAAAAGAGAAGAAAGTATGTGAAGTCACAAAGTATGCTAAATGATGAATGAACCACTATTCCTGTAAGAGAGTGTATAGAGAGTGTAGGTAAAAGTGTAAATTCATATCTATTATCTATTATTATTTTCACTTTTTGAAAATTAATTGTTTTTATAAAAATAATATAGGTATTTCAGGAGTGGGATTAGTACAAGCAGTTACAGTTTATTGGAGCATACAGACAAGCCATAAAGATGCAGAACTATATACATCATGTGTCTATCAAGCATTAAGAAATACTCACCTAAATGTGAAATGAGGAGTGACAAATTCTACTCCAATAAAATGGCTGAAGAAATTAGAATTTGAATGAAAAGAGGTATGAAAAAAAGTAAACATTGATGGCTATTAAAAACTAGGTATAGGATTCTACTATCAAGAGCACTTTCTTCTGCTCTGGAAGGAGTAAGAAAAGCACATGCCAAAATGGAAGAAATCTGAGCTGTTAGATATGACAACCTTACAAATTGGCTAGCTACTAGTACTTGTAATTTCATATACTTCTAATCTACATCTAATTATCACGAGAATCGGAAGGATAATTCTAGATACTATTAGCATAGGAAGTAAAGCATCTGTTAGTGTTCTTTGAAGATAGTAAAGCTGAAGGGAAAATGGAGTAACCATTCAATCTGTACTATATTCAGAAGAGCTTTCCTATCAAGCTTAAGAGACTAAATCTTTATTGGATTGTGGGCTCTTTAAATACAAAAGATTGTAGTGAGGAAACATAATGATAATATCCTATTCAAGGAGATAATACAACATAGGTATCATAGTAGTGAAAGGTAATGTATGCGAAGTCCTAAAGTAAAAGACTTAAAGTGACAGGATATAACTAACAAAACAAGCAATGCAATACAAATAAGATAAAGCTAGCAGTCACCACAGTTATACTATTACAGTAGTAATAGTAATGTAAGGCAGTACCCAACTGGGTCGTGACATAACAAGTAGGAATGATAAGTACTACTAGGTAAGTCTTGAGTAGGAGAAACTGATATCAAGCTAGTTACAGTGGTAGGAGAATGAGGGATTTCATTAGATAGACATAAAGATTAGATTCCACACGATGCCAGAATGGAAGTATTAGCATTGCACTATTTGTATCCTACCATGATCATGAGGATTGTCATTAGGGTATGAGTAATAAAGTGAAGGAATCTCTGGGTACAACGGGTGGACAGAAGATGGAAATCAGACACTGTCAGGACAAAACAGCAGGGCATCAGATCTGGTCAAGACAGAACAACCGTGGATCAGATGTGGTCTAGATGTCAACGAAATGCAGGACATCCAGGAACACAAATCAAGATTCACTGTCAGCCAGATGTCATGTCCTAGTTAACAATTTCTGTTGTGAGCATCCTGTGCATCTGTCACACAGGACACACAAGACATGGATGAATATTTTTGCTAATATAGGCCTTACCAGCTTGACATAGAATACTGCATGAAGGACAGCAATATAGGCTGCTGGTCTCAAAATATAACTCATTTGTTAAAATTCCGAGCTACCAAGTAAAGCTAGGATACTTATAACACAAGGCCAGAGGCGAATATGTATCATACCATGGACGAGTAATTTTTGCTACCCTACCTTGACCTTTTCCCTCTTTACTAACCAAATATCCCCGTTCCTCACCCACCCTCTTCCTCGTGGATACGGTGAAGACTGTGGTATCATATGCACCTCACAGAGAATACTGGAGCTGATCTGGCTCGGGTCGGTCAATGTTTTATATACCAAGGTGCTCGGAAATCCCATACCGCCAGCGCTTAAGTGCCTTGAGCTGTGCGATGTGGTGCGGCGGCGGCAGGCTTAAGCCTTTGGAGCAAGGATCAATTGACCTGTTTTTCTATTTTAGCCAGGTCTTGGAAATACTGTGGTCCCGAATGTGGGCGTAAAGGGGGGCCTCGCAGAAAGGCGACCGAGTCGAGAGAGGGGTGGTGCTGTTGCAGTTGTCTGTTAATTCTCGACTATTGCTATTGAGAATTTTTCGGGTGTCTGCGCTCGGAGCCGAAAACGCACGCGCCCCAGAGAATATTATTATGGGTTGAGATATTGTAGAAATATCTCGTTGCATGCGGTGAGTGAGATCTGTAGTAAGAGAAAACCTTTCCCATACCCTCCGGCACATTGCATACCTTTTCAATACCCTCCTTGGCTAAAACATATCCTCCGGAAACAAAACTATGACCCCCAATGGATAGACCTCTAGAGACAATGTTTTCAAATTAAAAAGAGACAAATACACTAAACCTTATTAGATATGAAGGATTAAAAGGAAAAGAGAAAAAAAAGAGAGAAAAAAATGGGCGCGACCCGTCCAACCACCACAACTTTTGACTCTGAAACGGCGTGACCGAGTCCACCATCTACAATATTCTAGTTCCTCTAGTACAAATTCTCAAAACCTAAGGAATACTAGTATGCCAGTATATGAATGTAAAAAGAGAAATTAAAAAGAATTAAAAAGAGATTAAAAAAGTAAAAGAGATTAGAAAGATAAAAGAAGTAGAACTAAAGTAAAAGCTCAAGCCGGAGATGTTGACATGTACGACGATTATGACCGGCTGACTGCAATTCTGGCAGGTTTGCTTACCCGCAAGAATCTCAGCTTCAGGAATTGGAGCCATATCGGTTCGGGCTCGTGTAATTTGGGTCCGGTAGCTGGGTTGTGTTATGCGAGTAACTTTTGGCCATCCAAATTTGGCACGTAACTTTGTTGGTGGGAGGCAGGGAGAAGGAATTGGTCGTGGATTAAGAGTAAGGCTATCAAGATCAGCCAGTACAATAGGGTTAAAGTTGCTTCGGTATGTATCTCGAAGAGTGGTGATTGTGAATGCATCTGAGATATAAGAATTTGCTGATTGACCCGTATGATGAATAGATCTGAGTGCGTGACCACATGGAATGCCATTTTCCTGGTAGTGGCCACATGTACAGGTTCAGGCTTCAAGATTGACAATGAATTGCTTGTTGTTGATTTGCTGAACAATAAATAATCCTGCATTAGCCATATTGACAGTATTTCTTCGTGTCCAGGAGCGTGAAATTGTAAGTTGACCAAGAGCAAAGTCGGTCCAGTTTTGTTGTTGTTCCTGAGTACAGGGGGTCTGGTATCGTTGAGCTCACTGATTCATGGTATATAACCAAATCTCGTTTAACAAGGCCAGGATTGGGAGTTCGCGTTCTTGCTTTAAAACCTTATTCATTGACTCAACTATATTTGAGGTTTTATGACCAGAGCTCTGGCCAGGAAAAAAGGCAGTAACGCAAACAGTTTTATCAATATTCCTGAGATAGATAGCAGCTGCTACACTCAACTCATGTAGTTGAGTAATGGCTTCTTCATAGCTATCACTCGTTTTGGCATGGGCAATACGCCAAAAGTCAGGCTCTAAACCTCGCGTAAATCGCTTACAGAAATTCTCCTTTAAGTGAAAACAACAAAATGCACGCGCAACTCCATTTTCCATTACCTCATCTGCAGCCAGTAGTCCCTTATCTCTGTCACTAATTAAAGTCATACTTGCAGTCTCTGGAATTGCCTTCTTCAGATGTTCTAAGAAGTACTTCCATGAGTCTCCATTCTCACTCTCCACAATACTCCATGCTAGTAAACGAATTTTACCATTAGCATCAATTCCAACTGCTAATAATAGGATTTGAACAAAGCGAGCCTTCAGAAAAGTGCCATCCACAGCCATAAATTTTCTCATCAATTAAAAAGACTCTTGTGATTCCCTAGGACAAATAAATAGGCATTGAAAAATGCGGTTTTGGTTGTCATTGGTAGTTGTATGAAGATCGGTGTATAGGTTTTCATTGTATTGGTGGAGGAGTTGTAGGTAGTAAGGTATTTTATGGAAGTGTTCACGTTGGTGCTCTAGTCGATCTGCAATTAATGCTGCCTTGGTAAGTCGAGCTGCTTCGTAGGTGACCTTCTCACCGTAGTGCATCCGAATAGTTTCAACTATCTCTGCTGGGTTTGTTGCTTTCGTGACAAATAGATGCTGTGGAACCGTTCTTCGAAGCCAGTTTTGGGTATTTGCTACTTCTCGTGCAGCAACTGGAGCTGCAATAGAAGTATGTGAGCTACTCATTCTCTTAACTTAAAGCTCCCCCTCCATTGTTTTGGATGCAAATACACACCATGGACAACCCATGGCACGTGCCCGACAACGATAATCAACCCGTTTTGCATCTTTCTTGATTACTGAGAAGGTGAAATGGTCTTCGATAGACCATAACTCGATTGCCTCCTTCAGCTTCTCCAAAGACACAAAATAGCCCCCTTCTTCGATTGGTATCGTCATCGGATATCGTAGTTGTTTTCTGATTGTATGTGGTATAGCTTGAGGTTTGTAGTATGGCTTGTGGTATATGGTATGACTTGTGGTATGCGGTATAGCTTGAGGTTGGTAATTTGGTCTTTGCTATTCTTCTACTATATGCGAACTTGAATTCACATACTTCTACCTTATATACATTGATTCTTTCTCTTCTTTGTTTTGATTCTCACAATTACTATCCAAGCGGGTTGCTATGGAAAACATTTAAACTTTTACCCTCTCGCTTGGACTTTGAAATACTTCATCTCTAGAGGTCCATCCGTTGAGGGTCATAGTTTTGTTTCCGGAGGGTATGTTTTAGCCAAGGAGGGCATTAAAAAGGTATGCAATGTGCCGGAGGGTATGGGAAAGGTTTTCTCTCTGTAGTAACCAGTGTACCGGCGGTTGAGGGTAAGTGAGGCCAAAGGTTTCTCATTGGTTCCAAGGTCACTCGGCCAATGAGAGAGCAGGAAGTTTTAGGGTTGGTACGTTTTGAGTTCGCCTCACTTTTTTCCTCCTCCAAAAGAACGCCAAGATTGGCTGTTTCCATGGTTACACTCGCCAAACCTTGCTCGGTTGAAATCCAGTTAAGCACCAAGTTTACCTCACTTATGCTCACCCCCTGGTACTTTGTCAAGAAAATATTCCCCAGAGGACTTTCAATAAACACTCCCATCAGAATTACTAATCTATTAGATGGGGTGGATTCTCTATGTAGTAGGGAGAAAGCACTCGAGTAGGGTGGGCTATGATCCAAGCGATGCCGATAGATATGTGCGTCACGTGTCTTATCTGGGCACACAGCAACAAGGAGTTTGACTAAATTTTTCTTATCAGGCCTCACGTGACGGATATATCTATCGACCGCACTTGTATGATATCTCAAGTTTTCATGGAGATATTGGGGTTTAGCCTAGAAATAGGTCAAACTTTTGGTAATCTCAAGGAGATGTCAGCGACATGTTAACTACTGATAATTTCCTTGGCAAAAATAGTCAATAGAGATTTACCCGGGGGTTAACCCGTAATGGAGCCACGCTTTGACAATTAACATACTATTCCCAAGCCAGAATGAATGTCCTCCCCTCTCCGGCCACATTTGTCCCTCACCATCCTGAATTACCGAAGGAAAAAAAACTCCGGTGGCACATCTAGCGCCCCACGTAGTTGACATCACCCTTTGTCATCTGGTCTCCGATCCTTGTGCGAGGTGATCCTTGTGTGAGAAATTGAGATTCGCAAAGCGATGTGTGAGATGTATCACATTATCTCCAATCGACCCCTACAAGTATGCCCTCGGACACCAAAGGGCGCGGCCGGCGGGGAGAAGAAAATTCGGGGAAAACTAGCGAAGTGAAGAGCAATTATCCCACTATTCTATCTATTGCTTTATCAAGTGGATATTCTCCGATACTTAGTGGTGATAGAAAAAGGGAAGTAGCTGGATGCTCAGCAACCCTCGTGAGCACCGAATTCCCCCTTTCTGTCTTCTAATGCTACTGTCATGAAAACACCCCCGGCTCACAACTAACTAGCCCTCTTGGCGAAGCTGCAGCAATGTGCTAGGTGGGTCACCCCACTGCATTCCAAGTGCTCAAACCCCGGACTTGAAAGGCGAGTAGTAAGCTAGAAACTTTCCCGATCGAGTATTGATTGGTATCGCGTTCCCGGGCCCGGCGCTTTTCCGGACATGGCGGAGCAACTAGATACGCCACTGGACCAGAAAATGCGGGGCAGAAACCGCGGTGCAATTTCTGGCTCCTCTCGATTCGATTCTGCTGGAAAAAAAAATCCCCTAACGAGGCTTCGTATTTCTAACTTACCGGGAGTAGCTGGCGTTCCACCATACCCGGCAATGCAATACTAGCTGTAAACAATGGTAGCAGACAGCGAGGTCACAATTTAGTGTGCATTCGGGCGTAGATTTCTCTCTACTCGAGTACAGAGGTACAGACCCTAAGTTTTGTATGTTACACTAGTAGTGGGCGTTGTGTGAGCCACTAGTGTAACATACAAAACTTAGGAGCCCTACCTCCGTAGTAAGTGTGGAAAAGTGGCAATGGGTTGAAAAATCTAGGGCGATTATCCTATTACAGTGTTGTTGCGGTAATTATTATTTCAACACTCGAAGCCCCCGGTATTGTGGAGATGACAGTGCTCGCTCGTACTCGGGCACCGGTAGCTGGATTTGATTTACAGTTAACCTGAACGAATTTGGGCAAGTGTGGCCATGTGTGATTGGCTCGTCACATGGGGCTAATAGAGTCGGGCCGTCTCCGAGCGGTGAAGTAAACGGCTCTCCCGGGAGGGCATAGTAGGGGATGGAGCCCCGTATTTTTATGTACTCTACTCGGGTATTGGTATTGGCAATTGTGAGCGGGAGCCCGGATGCAATTGGGGTGTCTTTTGTGTGGGAAACAACACGGTGGACGAGGCAGCACTTAAAGAGATAGACGCTTTGGGATGAGTGGATGTTATGGAAGAAATGGTCCACTTTCTTTGTTGAAGAATAGAACTATCCCATTATGACCCCAAAGGCCCATCAAGGCATTCAGTACCGTCGGGCCCGTAGAGGATTATTTTCCGTTGCACCATTGTGAAAAATTCCTCCTGCATTGTCATACCGCAGATGTATCCGATATTGGGGTGGACCCCCAGTCGCAGCGGGAATGCTTTCCTCTGGCGAACCCTTTAACCGCGATGCACGCTGAAGCCAGGAGTATATGCAGGACTGTGCAATAATGACTCCTCAGAAGCTAGCCCCACATGGTCGGTTTGGAAAAACGAAGCTCAAAATTTATTTCGTGTTCTATCATGCCCACTGGATTCTGACCCTGCAGCCATAACACGAGCCTATTTCTACAAACTTGTTCGGGACAAGCCTAGGTTTCCTTGCTTTTCCTGCCCACCCCCCTGATATCTACCCAAGGCCCAAACTTTCCAAGAATCAAACAGGATGTCCATCATAGCAACTTTTTGAACCAGGCTTGCTGTGTGTGACGAGGCTTATAACCCTAACATACCGAGGCTCAATTCTTCGGTGGGGGGAAATAGACCTACCGATTAGGCAGCATTTTTGCAATTCTGGTTGATGCTGCAGGTCTATACTCCTGACTGTAGGTGACGATAGTCATTACTTATGCTAAGTGGGTTACTGTTATCGTCGATCCGGGAATTAGAGTGACAGTTTATGTAAGCTGTCCGTACCCCCCCCCCGGAAAAATGTCATCGAATTTCTCTCCACAAGCCTTTGTTTATTTCACATGCTCTAAGGACCTCGGGTACATCAAAAACTGCTTGATAGAAATATTTTGAGTTGATTGTGAAACACTATGACGGGACGGAAAAACATAGGGAGCCATCCGGAATGTGTGCGGGTGAGTGGCTTTATGCTTGCTTGCTGACTAGGCGTACAGTCGAGGTCTTCAAGGGTTCGGATCTCCCAGAAGGGGTTCGTAAAGCGATCGGAGTCTTGTCTTTTCTCTTTATTTTTTTTTCGTGCACCCTTGATTGTAACCGGGAGCTTGGGCTGCACCATGCGGTGGAAGGGGAGCCCCAACGATTTCTCCGCGCTTCTGGAAATGACGCGGGTAGAATTTCGGGAAAATGGAAAGTTTCGGGATGGCGTCGGCTTGTGGAAGATGTGCACTCCGTCGACTTTCCGTGACGTACTAATTCTCTCAGGAAAACAATATGCTTTCAGGATGTAATCATTCCCGTCCTTCTTGAATTAATCGCTCAAAACCTATTCACATTCCTCCAGGTTTTTTGTAAGAAAAATAATTAATATCGCTCGAAGCGAAATAGCAAGCTACACGATATCCCCCTCCCTTCGTGGACATGCAAGTAAGAAAAAAAACTACTCCTTCGAGGGGACCTGGTGGATCTCTGTGCGGCGCCCAGTGGCGGCTCCGATGTCGACTATGACGTTTCCTGCCGCAATGTCCTTCTGGAGGTTGTCAAGGCGGGATACCGGGGACCGGGTTTTCCAGGGTGGTCGGCCACTCTGTGTGAGAAGGGAGATTAGTCAGAAAAACAAAACAAAACAAAAAAAGACGCATTGGGAGAAAAGCGATTAATGGAGCTACAAACATCGAAGACATCGTCCATCTCCTCTAGTGTAACACCCTTCGTCTCAGGCGCGGTAAAAAACATATGAACGAGGGCTGCACCGTTGAAGGCAGCGAAGATCATGTACATTTTCCAATTGATGCTTCTGAGTAGTGGTGGGACGGCGAAGGCCAAACCGCAGTTCCAGGCCCAGTTGGACGCGGTGGAGAGGGACACGGCCATGGCCCGCACCTTGTTGGGAAAGACTTCAGCGGGCATAGTCCAGGAAACCGGGCCCCAGGTGATAGCGAAAGTAGCGACGAAAAGATAAGAGCAAGCAACTACGGCCTTGGATTGGCTGCCCCTGTTTTTCATGACCCAGGTGATGGCAGAGGATTCATCTGTTTCTGGATCACCATACACTCCTTGGATAGAACCGGAGATCAAGAGCAAGGACATCATAGCGAAAGAACCGAACAGGAGGGTGGGGCGGCGACCCCACTTGTCCATCCAGATAATAGCGGGAATGGTCATGACAACGTTGATTATGTATTGAATCGAGGCAGTAAGAAGAGGGTCCTCGATACCAGCACCCTCCATAACGTAGACGATGTAGTACACTAGTAGACTGTCAGGAAAATCCTGCTATATGCAGATCCTCTAGGAGAGCTTACTCATGACATTCATGCCGCAAAGTTGAGACCACATCTGAATACTCACACCAAGGATAACACGCCTGAGGATCCTGGGCTTGGCAAGTTCGGCAAATGATGAAATTGCCTCCTCACGTTCGAATCGGATAATGTCTTCAATTTCCTGGTACTCTGCCAACACGACTGGGTTGTTCAGGTCTCCGTTTCCGTGGACATCGGCCAGTACACGAAGCGCTTGCTCCCACCGATCCTTAACCGCTAACCAACGTGGAGATTCGGGGAAGAAGAACATGCCCCCAACGAGAATGGCGGCAGGGATAATCTGGATACTCCATGGGATGCGAAATGCCGCTGCGCCTTGGTGATCACTCCTGGGGCCACCTCCGTAGAAGGAAGCACCATATTGAACGAAATATTGGATCAAAATACCCTTCAGAGTAAAGTTAGATATATTGGGAACTTGAGGGGGGCTGAGAGAGCGTACCCAGGTGATAGCCCATTGTTGAAGGGAGACCATACGACCACGAACTTCTTTGGGTGCAAGCTCGGATTGGTAAACGGGAACGATCGTAGAAGTTATACCGACACAAATCCCGGAGATAATACGACCGACTACTAACATGCTAACATTTTGAGCAGCTGCTTGGATTCTGTGATTTTTATTAGCGCCTCCCCCCAGAATTTCTCCCTGGGGCAATTCTACGTTGATCCTAGGATCCAGATAATACCTCCGATTTGGATTGCCCGTTTACGGCCGAAGTAATCTCCGAGATAGGAAGACACGAGGGAACCAACCAGCGAACCAGCTGGCATTGCACTGGTGATAGCTCCTTGCTAATCGTAAGAGTTAGACTGATAAAATTAAACCAACAATCCAAAGAGAACAAACCTACCCTAGCGCCCAGGGGATTGCCGAAGTAATTCTTATAGGCATTGGTTCCAAGTATACCAGCCATGGAACTGATATCGAAACCGAAAAGACCACCACCAATGGCTGCGAAAGAGCAAATGGCATAGATGTTCCTCACCCGGTACCTCATAGTGAATATTTTGTGAAATGAAGCTCCCGAATTCCTACTCTGGAATCGAGAGTTTTCTCAGCCCAAAGGGTATAAAGGAATTGAGCACACTAAGAAAGGGTGGAGGAGGAACATCCGAACTCGTAGCGAGATTATCGAGTCTTTATAACCAAATATTCAGTAACAGGCTGATGGCACTGTCGTGTCACCTCTCACGTTTTCCCCGGCACCAAACCCTAGTTTACTTTCGGTCCCATCGGGATTACCGATAAGTAGCGAAGTATAGCCCACGGAAACACACATGTCCCCCACCAAGAGCTTGAAACCAACTGCCCTTCGATTACTTATCCCCAAAGGGCCCCTCAGAGGCGGGGTGCCAGGGGAGAGGGGTGCTCCTGAATGCAGATGAACTGGGCGACCTTGCTCATGATCAATTCATGTTTCTTTTTCTTCTCCTTCAGAAATACCCCGGTACCGGTATGGTGGTTTCGTGACCGAGAATGAGGTATCTTTTCATGCTCCGGGGTATGCGAATGAGGCTAGTGGAAAGCTTTTAACCGCAAGCAATCTCCACGCCCAACACAACCCCTCAACTACGAGTACGGTAGACGAAACCCCAGTCGCAGGGCGGGGTGAATGAACAGGGAAGAGGCGGTAAAATTATTTGAGCACCATTGGCCTCACTTTTGAATCCCTCGCTTCTCTAACTTTGATTAGGTGTTACGAGGAGTGTGTTCTTGTGTTATCTGGTGACTAGGAAGGTTGCGCATATTCCCAAAACAATGGTTAGTTGTGGGGACTTGGAAATATTCTCTGGATTCCTTGCAACACACCTGTGATTGAGGGTGGTAAGTAGCATACGAGCGTCGGTACTCACAATAATTAACTTTAGATAGTAGGGTGGAAAGTCCTCTACCCGCAAGGCGCATTGGATTCTGGGACCGATGGATCTTTTGGTTATTCGTTGCTCTAATAGTTAGAGCTAAGATACAGGTAGTAAAGCTAGAAGTTAATATCTAGTGATATGGCAGAGTACGATCAAGTACCGGTACAATACACCACTAAACAGGATCATATCGGAGCAGCTGGGTATGAAGAATATGAACTGGGAATCTCTTACAAGTTGGAATTAGGCAGGAGGGTGCCATGCGACATGCAACGGGCTTGGCCATTTTACTTATCGGGATGAACTTTGATTCCGGCGTGCACGTTTCGCTCGCGATGCTGGAAAATTGATCCATACAAGTGCTAACTTATCACAATATGCGAAGAGTAAGGTAGGCTTCCCACTCTCAACTGCTGCCCATTTTTTTTCCCCACACCGGAGAGAACTGCGTGGGCTTCCACACCTAAAAAATATATCAGCAACTGACCAGATCAGACCCGGTATCTACTTCTTTGAGTTGGCTCGTCAAAGTGGGAGCCGCTAACCGTACCCCGAGTCGGTCCATCCCCACTGTAATGGCGTACCGTTCCCCGTATTTATCACATTTATTCGCGGAGCCTAGCCGGAGATCCCGCCGGACCCAGGACCATACCCAGGGTGAATTTGGCCGGTTTGGCATGTGTTTTTTTCGATGATCTTGTGGTTTTACTACCTCTTTACTAGGGTTGGTGCTTGTACGATTTGGGGTGGTTCAGCGTGAATTTTCGACAACGGCTGATTGCAGCTAAATGCGGGGGAAAGTTAGTTATTTGGCAGCACTGATCGCCGCCGGTGCAACCAATCGTGGGGTGAGCACAACCTCAACTACGGCATCCCTCTAATATCCCTACCAAAGGAGCTAGTTCCAAAAGAGAGTTTGAAGGAAAGCGCGGATAGGTTCTGTGTATTTAAGAGAATTTTGAGGAGGTATATCATGGTGAGTACGAATACCTCCTTCAATGTTCCGAACGGCTACGGCCGGCTCTCGGTACAGGGGGGCTTAGTTAGTTTTAGACGATACCAGAACTACTCGTAGCTGAGGCGAAAAATTGCGCTCCGTGGTTTATGCTATTCAGATAGTGGATACAAATGTGGCAGGAACTGGTGCTGCTTCGGCAACTTCGCCAGAGTTTGGCCCCCGGTGACGAGCAATTTTCTCCAGGGGCCAGTAATGAATGTGGTATTGTGGTAGAATATGCCGGATTGCTGATAGGGCATGCGGTTAGGGCACGAAGTTATAGTGCACCAGAGTTTGTCGTGTGCAATAATTAGGAACATAATGGTCTTGCACTGGGAAGGTATGTGGTGGTTGGTTCAGCCTATCGTTTCGTCGCGTACTGTACCATCCGGCAACGGGCATTGGCATTATTGGGTGACTATGGGGCTTCCGGTGTGATAGTGGATTATTCGCTTGGTTTGTTAGTTTTTCCGCTAGGTTTTTCCCATTGCCGGAAGTGCCCCGTTCGCCCGTTTTCTATTAGTTTCTGGAGATATTGGTTGTTCACGGAGATATATACATCCTTGATTCTGTCCTTAGCTAGCGTCCCTATCGATCGTCTAGTTCATCAACATCTCGCGTTCAGTTGTGCTTGGACTACACCCCGACCGCTTCATCCTTTTATTCTTTATTTGGGTTTCTTCAAGTTATGAGCCCCCGCCGGAGACTACTATTATTCGCCACGAAACTCATTTTAGTGTTCACGTCCACATTCCTGTTAAGTTTTGTTATGTTTTATCTTACCTTGAAGCCATCGTGGCTGGTAGCGCAGGAGGATACACACGAACAAAAGAAATATTGCCAAAAATCACCTTTGACGAGTGAGTGGAGTGATAGAGTAGAAGTGGGCTGTGGTGGCGAACTCGGCGCTGCGGAAAGATGGTGTTTCGCTTGTTGTTGCGCAGGAAGAGAGAATTCCGGTAAGGATGCCCCTGCAATTGGTGATTGCGATGAGACTCCCAGGTTCCGCTTGGAAGAGAAGCTCTCTATGGGAGGATTTAGTTGAAGTTGACAGCTACACCGGAGGTTTTAAGACCAATAGGAAATAAAATAGATGTGGAAGAATTGAATGAAATATATAATATTCGTAAGCGAATAGATCTGCGGAGTCGGTTCTGGAGGGAATAGTAGATTATCACTGTGGAGTGAGCATGTAGCGCGATTAATTAGATATTTTATAAAGCCAAGCGCGCCACCGCGAATACTAACTTTTGAGGATATCGAGTTATGTTCGGGGGATCAGATACCACTACTATGCTGAACGGATCAGAATGAAGTAAAGCTGGGCAGCTCAAGCGGTATTCCCGATTGACGTAATGGATGTAAGGGCTATAGGCTATAAATCCTCAACGGAATTCAAATGATCAAGGTGTTCGGAACACTTGGAGGGAGTAGATATGTGAGAGAAGGTTCTCGCATAAATTAGGTTCTCTATTTCATATCTATTTCATTAATAGAAGGTTTGGTGAACTGTAATAACTCAAGTCTTGGAGCCTGACTTATGTTGAAATTTAGTCCTACCTTGTGCAAAGAGTGTAACAGTAAGGGATAGCCTGGTATACTTTAGTATTCTAACATGATATAATGCTGGGTTTGCCTAGGAATTAACCTCCAATGAGGCAATGATTACTTGGGCGCAAATTAAGTTATGGTGTGCATCAACGGAAAAACTCAGCAAAATCCAATGCCGGTTGCACCATAACTTAGCTTCGATGCAAGTATTCCAGGCTACAAGTTCCTCGCCATATATTTTCAATTTGGGGGGGGGAGGTTAAAAAAAAACGCCGTGGAGCTTCAACTCACCTCTATAGGGTACTTGTTGGGTGAGGAGTTGGGTTAATGCTGTTCTCATGTGGTATGTAGATACCGGTGTGTCATATGATATGCATATTCATTATTGTCTTCAACGGGGGCGTGAATACCGGGGGTTGACCAACAGGGATATTGGGAAGGCAAAAGAGCAGATTCGTCAAAGTAGGGTAACATTAAAACAAAACAGTTGTTATCATACTGATCCCTCCCTGCTCACCCCCCCCCGGTGCTTGTCGCGCCCGTGATCGGCTCGGAAACCCAGCCCCTTGCCGATTTGCAGGCGAGGGCCTGGGTGAACCCGGCAGGATTCGTTTGTAATGCTCAAGTTGCAAGGATGCCGGTAGTGCCAAGATCGTTCTTGGCGAGCAAGGGAGACGATGAGCAATATAATTGGAGAGAATCAGGATCAAAACAAAAGTAATCATGGCAGGAGTTTTCTATCATTATTTACCACACATTAAACTCCCATTTTAACTTACCATAGCTATCAGAACAAGTTCAAGTGGAAATGAGCGTTCGACCCAGAAACTGAGACTATCTAGCATATATAACTGGTCAAGAGTGGGATCAAAGGTTGGTCCGGGATTCAAACTTTGAAGTCAACATTAAGCGGTACCCTTGAGAGTTGATAATAATGGACGTGATGGCAGTAGTGTAGGGAACTGCACTGGTAGTATAATAGTATGATAGTACGATATTATGATATTATTCGGGTTTGCGTTCTGGGTTTTGCTTCCCGTTGTTCGAAACCTATAGCTCGGCCAGACGCTGCTGCTTTTAGTGTTATGATTTTTCCCCTCAGGGAATTTCTGTATTCACGTCTTCCTGGCAGGTTGGCTAATCAGAGCTACAGTGTTTTCCCTCTTGTTCTGCACATGCACACCAAAAAAGTCTCCCACACCATTCAGATACTGGCAGGCTCACCCGGGCTTTCCTAGAAGGCTTGGTGCGAGTCTGAGTTTCTGGGGCTAAGTCTTCAATATTGCAAAAAATGGAGGGGGGGAGATTGTATCAAAAAACGACCGAAGGAATTGGGGCGGAGTTGCGAACCGGGGGGTTATAAGATAGAACCTCTTCAAAAGCGCAAGAAAACATGGTAGCATTAACCTTTTTTTCTGATTATAGTGACAGAAAGTTAGAAGTTATGATAGAACCTGGAACTCTTGCCGGATATTTCACGGGGAAGAAAACTACTTCGTGGCAATAGCTTTGTGTCATCACCTATTTCTTGCTTTTCACTGGCGTTGACTCGGCATGGCTTCCTAGTCTTCTGTCTTCTGACTTCTGACTTTTAACATTTGTTTATGCACTAGGGTGCAATCACTCTCATTTCATGAGTAGACTGCTATCCGGAGTCTTTAATGCTAGGGCCCTAAGAAACCCCGAAACCTGGGCGCCAAGGTGCTGTGTCCATGAAATTCTCAAGTATGATACCTCCAGTGTCCTCCAGATGGTACGGTACTTGTAAACTTGCAGGATCCAAATTCGCCGATGGAACAGATATGGCTATTGCTTGTGGAATCTTTGGTAATCGGTGCCACTTTCCCCGCTTCTAAGCGATGAATATTTTTTTTATTTTTTGCCTACTATGACGTTAAGGAACCCCACCTTGTTCCCCATTCTCCGAAGCCCGGATTTAAACACCCTTCGACCCCCCGGGTTCGATCACCGAAGGCCTTCTTTGCAAGTTGGAATCCGCTAGTGCTACTTGGCACTTGCGGAGGGGCCACCGAGCTTTCCCCGGCATAATCGGGGTCCATTCTGCCTATCAATTTGGCAACCAGTGATCAAACAACGAGCGACCACAAACAGCAACCCGCGGTGAGCAACGACAACCAGCAACCACCAGGCACTACGACAACGAGCAAGCATCTGCAGCACCACGATCAGGTGAGTTTGACTTATATAGAATTATATCGGCTGCTGGCTACAGAATTCAAGAATGGCTTGTTGAATTCACCAGAATCGAAAGGTCGCCGAAAATCATCACGTTCAAGTTGCACGCCAGCCATTATAACTTACGGGGGTCCACCGCCACCCTCTCCAATCTCTTTGCACAGGGCGATCAGCGCTGCTAGCTTATAAGCTGCTCTAACTGGGGGCCTAGTTGCCCCATACAGCCGACAATGATAGCTAATGGGGCAATATTCGCTCCTCCTGCCGTGCAGACTACCCAACTTACTTACCCTACAGTAGGCTTTCAGTCCGGTGGCCCTACCGAGTTCCTTACCTAGGAACTTTTTGGACCGCTGGAGGTAATGAGCTTGGAAACCCTCGGATACCAAGATCGTGCTGATATCTAGCTAGATTTTCTCCGTGGTGAGCTGCGCGCGTGGTCACCTTGACGCCGCTGAGGGAGAAATGAAACAAAAGGTTAATGACCTTAGTAACATGCTGGATGAGAGATACGACAAGATGGAAGGGTACAGCATTCGTTGTACGCTATAATGAGTGATTTTGAGGTTTCGCCACATACCCCTTGGGGGGTGGTTTCAACTCTACTAATCCTTGGAGAAATTGTGAAATATATAGGGCAAGTGCCTGGGATCTGACATGTTCACTTCTATTTAGGGGTGGCAAAGAGAGTGGGAATAGAATGTGTAAGATTGATATCGTCTAACAAGTGGGGAAACGCCCACGTCTGTATGAGGATGATAATACAAAAGGAAGGGCAAAGTGCGGAGTATTTATGGAGAGTGTCGGCAAAAATCAGAAAGACATTTAAGGGAAAGGTTGGCATAATGAAATGTAAGAAATTCACTACAATCCCGAAATTTCAAACAATGCTAATGCGAATCCGGTATATATGATCGGTGTCTACTGCCGTCCCGTTCCATCTACTTCCATCCCATGTTTACGCTGCCGGTGTCCGGTCCAGCGGGTGTGTGAGTTGTCCGGAACTAAAGGTTTGTGGTAAGGACGATAAAACAATAGGTCTGGCCATAGTTTATTATGACAGTGCAAGTGTTATTAATGATAATAGGAGAGCAAGGACTCGTTTTTCTCGAACAAGAGTTCATTCCGATTACTCAAGCATAGAAATATAGCAGCGGAGGGTCTGGGGTACTTAATTGTGGCTTACTTGACTCTAAATAGTCCGGGCTCGGTTCCTTTTCCAATACCCCCGATCAATCGAATCTAACTCTGAAACTCGACTTCCTGATCGGCTCCCTAAGCATCGTGCCGCACGCCACACCTGGGCTAGGGGTGAGGGTGGACCTATAGTTTGCAGTGGATAGGGACCTTGGCTGAGCACAAGGTGCCGTATAGTTTGTTCTACCGGCTAGAGGTTCTCCAGTCACGGTAATTAGCAAGAATTTGCAGCTTGATTGCTCGAGATTTGTTTATGGTGCCTCTGTTTTGTGCGGGCACTGGAAGCGCTGGACTCTTGCGATGCTGGAACAGACTATTGGTGCTGTCTGTATCCGTCGGAACACGGAACACCGGGAGTACAGTCATTTAGGACTAGCGTAGGCTCCTCGAGACCTTGGGGGAGTGGGTGAAGATCTACTCCTTTCCGTGACTGCTCTGAGACTTTCAGTGTGATACCTCCTGGCTCCTAAGAATCCGGAGACCTTGCAAGGAGATTTATTTTTATTTTCAATCCATCGGCAATATTTGTCGATTTTTTCCACCTTTTTCTTTCCGGTCTTTCTTTCTTCTGCCCGTCCCCTATGAGCCCCCGGGTAGCTGTGCCAGGGCTTCTGCTCAGAATACGTAGTATACCTGCGGTTACAAATCTCGCAGAACACCTATGATGTGCAGCGGCTCAATGTTAAATTTTCACATTCCTTGAAATTTGAACTCCCTCAAACCACTACAAAGATTTCGGAGTATTCTTGAAGAATCACCCAGATCCTAGGAAAATAACTTAGAAAGCTTACCAAAACTTAGTTCAATTCAGGGACTCAAATATTAATGAGATGGTTGCGAAGTCTGGGAGGTACAGTACTGTATCATACACAACGCCGAAATCGCACAACACAGAGGATCCGCGGGACCAAGGAGTAATAGATCTGATTAGATCTCCCTCCCGAGTAGATATCATGGCCACTTCCTCTATCAAATTTTAAGATCTGGCGGTGTAAACGTGCAAATATTCCAGGGGGCAGGGATTGCAAGGGATCCCTGATAATTGGGCTCGGCAGACCCAGAACACAAATGTGGCGCATGAATATCGTACCGTATCATACAAGTACCCGCGAGAAAGTTAGTGAACAGTCAGGTGAGGTCAACTTGCAGAGCGCTCCCTATATTGGACGAAAACATCTCCCAAGTAACAGTGCTCGTGGGTGGTGCAAAATTTGGTGGCGGTTTGTTCACCACACTGGTCTAATTACAGTGCCGTACTCAAGTATAGCACCGGAAGTGAGGTGGAAGCGCTTGGGCCCCCACCTATTTTGCGTTAAAAGCGCCCGACTTCAATTACTCAATGAAGATGTTTTGTGGGGTGAACTACGGGGATAATATTTTACCGATAACAGGAACTTTCGATGAGATTTCATTGGATTTGTCATTCTGTCCTCTTAGGTTGCATTGGTTAAAAGTTATTGAGGATATACTACATCTGACACGCAACGAAAGTATCACTAGTATCCCTTAAGCTAGTGATACATTCTAGCCCGGATTGAAATGTGTAGCACTAACGGGAAAAGGGTTAGTGGATGAACATCTGACAGCCACAGTACATGAAGCCCGAAATGCTTTTGCATCCACATATCAACTTGAACTTGATCTTGCTTTATCCTTTGACTCTTGTTATGCCTCCAAAAGGGAAAGCGTTCAAGCCATTAAACTTCAACATAGCAGGATCTATTCTATATGCGACTGGACTAGTAAGACACTAATCTGGTACTGCCAAGATCTATGCTTAATACCCTACCATGATTTTTATACTTTCACGTATTTGTTTGAATAGGGGACTTAGGGTCAGCAATTCCTATATAGAAAAACTCTTGGTTAGCAAATATATAGAGACAATATTCTCGCCAGGACACAGTGAGAATAAAGAAGATGACTGGAAAGCTAAAAGACGTACTGATTCATCTTTACTACTAAAATTGCTTGCTTGTTAGCCCTTTGAATTACAATATATACTCCATCACTTGCAAGTGGGGACTTTATGATTATAGTAAACTTCAGATAGAGATAGATTGATCTTTAGATAGGCCACGTGCCACTTGGCTGTGATCATGAACAATATTCTTGATTTTTAATATTTTTAGCTACAAGTTATTTGAAAAGGTTTAAGAGAATCCAATTATTATACAGCGAAGCAGAAAGGCCAAAATACATATCTGGAATGGCCAGTATAGTATGTAAATTCTAGTTCAAGAAGAGATTCAAGTAGAATGTTTAATACTAGAAAATATTTAGTATTCATTACAGGGCATTTGGGTCCCTGAACTTCTAGAGCCCTGCTCATATTCACTGTCTTGCTCCTCTCCTGGTCCAGGCCCCTACTCTCATTATGGTCCTAGAAGGGCACCCATTTAGGAATAGTTCTTGAATGCATTCCTGTAACTAATACTAGTTATTTGGTTACTGGTATAAGAATTTTAGGTATACAAATTATGAAGGTTTATGAGCTTAAGACAGCAGGGTGGAGGAAGTTTTTATATTATGTTTTATGTGAGATTTCAAGTATTGATTAATTTCTAAGTTATTTAGTTTTCATTTAGGCTATAGAACAGATGAAATGATGTATTTAAGGACTGCTATCTTCCAAGACTTATAGGGGTAGACTTCGACAGACACAGTTCAGAATACAGACTGTTGAGTAGTGACATCTTTTTGGTTGAAACTTTGAATAGCTTGCAAGTCTGATACTAGACTAGCTAAAAATAGAGTGCTAGGGGGCTATTCTGAATAATCTACAGCTATTACTATTAGCTACTAGAGTCTATATCTTGCCTTTTTAAAAGCTAAGCATAGTTACAGATGATACTGTTGATGATACTTTTTCCTGGTATGTCTAGTAACAACCACTGGCATAAAATGGGTTATATTCTTTCAACTTTAATATAGTGTTAATTTAAGAAGTATGAGATAGAGGAATAATTATTGAAGGATAACAGGCAGTCACTTAGCATGGATGAGAATTGGAAAACTTCATCTGGTAGACAGATCACATAAAAGGTATGTGGTAAAAAGAGTAAATTATCACAGGCTGCTAAATGATTATCTGTGAGGCATATGGGAATCTGTGACAAAAGAGTGCACAGACCTCAATGTAGGGTGACTGCGCACAGATCCTCGATTTACTGAAGCCAACACCCTCCTCTGGCCCCCTTATGGGGCCCGCATGTTATTAGCGAGATTGCGAGAGTAGAGTCCTATAACTAAAATGTCAGATCAATGAAGCCCATTTCATAATACCATATATGCTGATGCTGTCTGTCTGACTGCGTGTTGTTCATAGAGTATATGAGAGGGGACCTTTAGTGACATCTGGAAAGTGGAACAGAAGAGTTCCGTTAAAAGAGCATTGAAATAATAGCCTTCAAAGTTAGGCTTCCTAATATATAGGCTGAAAGTGACAGGATGATTGCAGTGAAATACTCCAAGAGGATGTCCCAGTAGTGTAGACTATTAAGGAAATAACAAATCCACCAATATGCTTCTGAAATCAGTTGTAGATGGGTTGGTCCATGTAATAAGACCCCTCCATAGAGGCCGGCAGACTAAGAGAAAGCAGGCTCAGATGGGAAGACCCAGATAAGCCGAAGACCTGTGAGATGCTGACATGCTGGGCTTGGACTTGCAATTGGCGCTAGGAAGCCTGGCCTGAAACTAATCAGTTCATGACTAAAGAGACTACCAGAACAATAGTTAACAAGACCAAAGTAATATAATAGTCGATGCAGACAACTAAGTTAAAGACCAGTGTTTGGTATAAACAAAGAGCGCAGTCATCTCAATGGAGGAATACTATTACAAAACCGTAAAAGAGTGTAGGAAGTTTCAGGATCCAGCAAGTTTCACACATATAAGATGTGGGATGTTTGCATATTAAAATCAGAGTAGAACTTCGGAGACATAGTAGTTAGAGGTAGTCAGGGAACACTATGATGTGGGATATAAATATCATAGTGCCTCCTGAGCTTTACAGACATCATCAAGGAATGGAGAAGAGATCTTATCAATATAAAATTCTTTAAGAATTGAAAGCTTTATATTAACTATTTTATCGAGATGAGCCTTCCTCGACAGATTCTTCGAACAAATATTCTGTCCTACATTCCTCAGTTATATGAGAGTTTGGCATCCACCTAACAATATATTGATAGCTCTCCTATTACTAAGGCTCATTATATAAACTACGAGTTCACTTCAAACTCTGGCCTCAGCTCACTCTTCCCCTGGATGCTGGATACACCTTACTGTTCCATTTACATTCATCCCTTTGAACAAATGATCGACACAGAGCTTCTCATAGTCGAATTCATTGAAACCTCAGAGCCCTTGTGGTTCACAATACTTTTCAAGAGCCCAACGAGGGATCAATTCAATCTTCTTTATCATACATAGCTCGTTCCGAACCACGCATGTAGTTCTACCGATTCCAAAGACTCTGTCTAGTGCAGTACCCAGTACTCCATAAAGTCACAAGTAGAGACATTTGGACACGAATAGAGCAGTCCTGCGGCTTGGGCCTAAAAATCCATATAGGTACTATAAGTATATTTTAAACCAATGGAAAAAAGAAATTCAGGTTCTAAACACAGAATCGCCTCACCCTAACCCTTCTATACCATCTTACAAAGAATACCTGTTGTGCCAACTACAATTCCTCAAATTTTTCAAACCTTTTGGAGGAGAAAGAGAATATTGGCAACAGGTACCAGATCCAGAATGCAACGACACAATATCATGGTTAATATTATTGGATAAACTATACAACAGGATGCCGGAATTATCGCAGTACACCACAAGAAGAATAATGTGGTGAGAACCCATAGATACTAGGCCACATGAAGTAGCCATAGATGATTCCGCACAACAGAGCTAATCTTCAGCAATACCTGTTGACCCTTGATTCCGGAGAAAAATTATATCCTATCTTCCACAATCTTCAAGCGTGGCCAGTACCCACTGTATATCATGGGCATTAATACCGAAGTACGAAGAATATGCTATAAACCTGGCTAAGTTGGCTAGGAGTCTAGGTATAACCTTGGGCCAAATTATTTGAGATATCAATATATGTCTCGACCAAGACATCATCGCCTTCCAATATTTGAAGGTAGTCACTCAAGATACTACCTTAAAGTTGATTAAGGCAGAGGAACAGATCGCTGATAGACAAGAGATACATGACAATGCTCTCACAGTATTGTTAATGCAGCTGGCGGGAGTGGAACAACAAGTAAAGGACATCTAACATGAAATGCTATGAGAAGTTGTGGAAAGAATTGATGCCCAAAACTGGTGTCAATAAGAAGATGAAGAAGTAACCACAAGGTTACATGGAACACTGGGGCAACAAAGCTAGGAGGCACTAGTGCGGGACTAAATGCTGGAACAAATGGTTACAAGCCAGTATGCGGAATTCTTAGAATTCCATATACAAAGTATCAATCGTGTTAAAGAGGTCAACTTGAACAGGGCATTGCATTCTTGCAGGATGGATCAAATGATTCCCCAAAAGGAGATTTGGGAACTCAAGACCCTCCAACATCCGCAAGGAGAAGAAGTAAATAATGCCATAAGGGCATTAACGGCTCCGCTAAATAAGGTACTAGTAGTGGTATCAGAACAAGCCTTTTCCAGACCAATATCTTTACTCGGAGTTGTGGAAGAAAATGACGATAACTAGTATTCTCCGCCAATGAAGAGGGGGAAAGGAAAGGGCAAAGACACGGCTGTCGCATCCTCTTCAGGAGCCCAAGAAGGACATCCTGATAATCCAAGCAATGATGATCATGACGAAGGAGAGAGAGGTAGAAGATATTACGATTCCTAAATGGTATAAGTTCTCAGCAACTGGTAGATGATACTTGTCTCCTCTGTTTCTCTCATGAACAGCGCTTAGGCTGATGCCTACGATAGGGTAGGGAAGACTCTTGTGTCTCGAGTTCTTATCACCTGTCATACTGTTTCTCTAACTCTACTCTCGTAGTAGAGTCTTCTTCTCGTAGGTAGGTATTGGAAAAGAGTATGTAGGTTTTATATTCGTAAAAGCATAGAGTTAGAAGTAAGAAAGTAACTAAGAATGGAGTGTGAAGAGCTTATTTCCTCCGCCTGTTTTCCTTTTTTTTGCTTCCTTTTTTTATCATCATGTATTAATGGTTTACGGTACAAGAACTTGCATATAGTGCTAGCAATGGCATAAACAAAACCTCAATCTCAAAGGTCAGAAATACGAAGGACACGAATAGCAGCAAGTTGCAAAATCCTCCAATCAGTGTCCGATAGTAGACGCAAAATCCTGGTGAACTAAAGCAGGCAAGTACAAAAATCATAATGAAAAATAAATCCAAGTACAAAAAGGAAAACACTTCTTCAATTGAAAAGAATTGTCTAATAGCGGGCGTCATGGCTCAAGGCTTGAAGCCATAGATAAGAAGCTTTGAACAGGGGGGAAAGGATGCAGATAGGGGGTCCCTGCATGCAGGCAGCATACTTAGGGGAAAGCTGATCGCGGTTACATTTAGGTACCAGGCCAACCAGTGGGGGAGGGCTGTATCAGTGAATAGTAAGCTGTCTTGGCCGACATCCGTGAGCCCCCGGAGGTGGCACTCACAAGATACCTTGTGGGACTCACAGTATAGGATGGCATGAGAGAAGTTCGCATGATCTTCTTTCAAGAAGGGACAGAGGGGGCAGGAGTCATCAGAGAAACCAGGAGGGGTGGGCGGCTAAATAGCTTTTGCCTGAACACATCTGATGGATCCCGCTAGTGATGAACCTCCTAAGGCCTATAAATGGATGGGGCGAGACAGTCAGAGTGTAGGGGTGACTGAGTAGGGGGGTTACTGGATCACTCAATCCCTGGCAAGTGCTGCTTTCACATGCAGCTTGATCGACTGAGAGGAGAAGACCCTGTTTCTGATGCGGAGTTGGTCCAGTGGAAAGAGGTCGGTCGAGGCCACAGGGAGGGGACCGAAAGTGTTAATGAAGGGCAAGTTATACTGTGCGATTGCGTCTAGGGGTAGGTGTTTCCTTATAAAGGGAAAGGGGAGTTGGCCTTTCAAAGAAGAGGAGCATAGACTGATATCAGGCCCCTGGTGAAGTGATGGTAATCGTCCAAGGATAGGAAGGGGGAGGAGGTTGGAAAGGAAGGGTGGAGTCTCGCAGTTGCTGGATTGGCCTCCGGAGGGAAGCACACTTATTTCCTAAGTCTTCTTTTTTTACTTTTTTTACTTTTTTTTATCATCATGTATTTATTGTTTTTACAGTAGAAGAACTTGCATGCAGTACTAGCTATGGCTTGAACAAAGCCTAAATCGCAAAGCGCGCAATCTCTAAAGAAACAATCCGCAGCAAATTGTAAAATCCTCTTAATAGGGTCCGATAGCTGACATGAAATCCCACAGAACTAAAACAAGCAATTGTGATAATCATGACAAAAAATTAAACACAAGCAAGAAAGGAAAAACAATTTTCAGATGGAACAAAACTAAGGGCAGGCCTGCCAGCTCAAGGCCTGAAGCCATGGATCAGAAGCCCAGGAGGGGGGGGAGGGTGCGGATGGGGGGTTCCCGCATGCAGGCGGCATGCCAGGGGAAAAGCCTGTGGTGGTTTCGTTGAGGTACCTTGCCAGAGAGTGGACGGTGTTTATGTCTGTCCAGAGTGAGCTGTCCCTGCCAACATCTCTAAGCCCCAAGAGGTGGGGCTCGCGAGGTTTATTGCAGTACTCGTAGGACACGATGGCAGGAGCGAAGTGCTCCTTACCCTCCTCACAGTAAGGACAGAGGGGCGAGAAGGTTGCTGCGAACTATGAAGGGTGGGCGGTGAGGTAGCTCTTGCCTGAGCGCTTCTGTTGGATGCTGCCAGCTACAAACCTTCCAAGGCCCATACACAGGTGGGGTGAGAGGGTTGGGGCATATGGGTAACCGGGTAGGGGGGGAAACTTGGAAGCCCTATCTTTCACAAGTGCAACCCTCACATGCTCCTTGATTGACTGATAGGTTGGGACCCCCTCCCTCACGGAGAGCTGGTCAGGTGGAAGGAGGTGAAATGAGGCCACTGGGATGGGGCCTGAAGTGTTGATAAAGGGCAAGGTACGGTGTGCTATCGCGTCTAGGAGCAGGTGCTTCCCTATAGGGGAACAGGAGGGGTGGATCTTCTAAAGAAGAGGGGCGTAGGCCGATGTCAGGCCCCTGATGAAGTGCGGGTGGTCTTCCAAGGCCTGGAAGGGGGAGCACATAGGAAAGGAAGAGTCGAGTCTTGTAGTCACTGGGTTGGCCTCCGGAGAGAGGCACACCAGCCGGACAGCAGCCAGTCTCTGCCGGTGGAGGATCAACAATGAGAGGGGGAGAAGATCTGATTCACATATCAGGATTCAAACCAGAGTCGAAGAAAAGCAGTTTGTCACCTATCTCAGGACAGTTCTCCAAAAAACAGGCATCCAGGCCAGGATGGTGACGCTTGGTGAGAAGAGGTGGGCTCCGTAGAGGAGGATCGGGAAGATGAGAGAGGATAGTAGGTGGTGCCAGAGGAAGCGGGGAAGGCCCCTCCTTGGCCTGGAGTATCTCCGAATCATTGCGAAGGCCACTTGGACCAGAGCGAGTCTTCTGGTACAGTGTGAGGGGGTGCCTTGAGAGCACGATGTTGTCATGGGCACGAACCAGTACCTAAGCCAGCGGATTTGTTTAGATGGGTGAAAGGGGAGGCCCTCCCACAAGAACGGGATTGCAGGTGGCGTGACCTTTTCCGCTAGAGTCACCCAGAACATGAGTTCTGTTATTGTGATCAAGAAGGACACCTCCATTCTCCCGGCTTTCGCTTGTAGAGCTCTGTTGATGCTGGGGAGCCTCCAGACATTTCTCCGATACGAACCGGAGGCAACCATAACTGCGAAGTCGTCCACGTAGGAAAGGATGAGGTCCTGAGCTACAGGGAAGTGGAGGGTCGAGACAAAGATAATGAACAAGAGTGGTGAAATCTGAGAGCCTGGTGGAGTGCTGACTGAAACTGCGGATAAGATTTGTGGAGCCCCCTGGATGACAAGGGGGCAAGTGCGCCCGGGGAGGAAGGAACTTATCCACTAGACCATGTAAGGCTTGACTGCCTTGGTGGCAAGCTTGTCGTGTAGTGAGGAGGCTGAGACATTATCGAAGCCACCTTTGATATCGAGGAAGAGGGTCGAGACCTTGAGCTTGGGGCGCATCAAAAGCTGAACCACATGGGACAAGGTGGCCGCTTTGTTGAAAGTGCTCAAACCTGAGAGGGATCCAGTTTGGTGGGGGGAGAGGAGGCCCAGGAGATGGGCAAGGGCAGGGAGACAGGTCGCCATAATCCGTACGAGAATCTTAGAGACAGTTTCTAGGAGGACGAGAATCTGGAATAAGGCTCGTGTATCATAGGAGGACTTTTCAGGCTTGTCCAACAAGATACTGTTGGCCTTCTGCAGGGAAGAGAAATGTTGACCATACAGAATAAATGGGCCAAGGAGGGAGGTGAGAATATTGGAGTTCACAGAGTGTACTGTTTTCCAAATCGAGTATAGTATCTGCTCTGGGCTAGAGGCAGAGGATGGCGAAGAGTTCGGGAGGGCAACAGTAATTTCTTTTGCGAATGGTGCAGGAATGTAGGTGAACTCTCGTAGGATGGCTGGTGGTCTCGCGGACTGCTTTATGGGAGAGAAGTGCGAGAGGAGTGCTTAGTTGATTGCTGTGGTGGTGTTGGCCCCGCATATCTGGGGAAACCTGTCTGGAGGTTTGCCAAAGGCATAGCGCTTTGCAGTCCAGAGTGTCTGGAGGGTACCCATTTTCAGGAAATTATTCCAGTATTCATTTTTAGCCTAGTTTATGGTCTTGAAGTATAGAAGCTGTGCTTCCTGGCACTGTTGCTTCAATAAGGGGAGATGATCCCGCCGTCGGGTACTGACCGTTCAGTGGAAAGTGGATCTTTGCGCAATAACGTTGGGGGTCCACCATTGTTTGGACCTGTTAGAGGGCCTCTTAGGTGGGTTGTGGAGCCTAAGCATAGCTTACAGCCTGCCAAGGGGTGTGTCAAACCAGGTGGAAAATGTATAGGATGTTGGGAGAGGTGGAGTAGGGCTCGATGCTCGTGGCTTTAATCTGTTCCTCAAGAGAGAGCTAATCAGTTTTGGACCAAGCGGGGGTTGAAGGGGGGGAGGCGAGCTAAAGACCGTGAAAGGGTTGTTCGGATCCGGACATCGTCAGATCCAGTCAGGGGGAGTGGCATGTCCTAAGATCGACAGTTGGGGGATACTGGAGCATTGGCAAATGCAAGGTCTATTACTGAGATATGCAAGTCGGGATTGAAGGGGAAGTAGGTAAGGGTGCCAGAGACATTCAGGAGATAGAAGCCTTCCTGTGTGGCCTTCTCAAAGAAGGCGGTGGAGGCGGCAAGGTCCAAGGTCAAGAAGAGGCAACCTGGGTCCGCCATGGGATGGTGTATATTACAATCTCCGATGACCACTATGGGCATAGCAGTGTGAGGGTAAGCAACCTCTGGCGGGATGGTTCGACGAAAGGGGGAGCTATCTCATATGCTATCGAGGTTTACAACCCGGAATTTGGTAATATATGAATCAAAAAACCGTACAGATGCGTAAAAATCAATTACCATCCAGTCTCTTGCCACGGAAAAGACCGCAAGGACTGAAAACTGTTGAGTGGTGGGGAGATGCAGGTAGCAGGCCACTCTTGGCTTGCCACCATTGGGGCAGGGGGGCAAAAAGGCTTTGAAGCCAGTGAACGACAGAGGTCTGTTTCTATACAGGGGGGGGTCTTGCAGAGCAACAAGGGTTGTGGTGAAATCCAGAAGTGAAACAGAATTAAAAAAGGAAAGAAACAAATCCCAGCTTCCCAAGCAGTTGTATTCTAGAACGGATATCGGATCCATGGGGTCCACCTCCAGTACAGAACTCACAGGAGAGGTGTGCCCAGCCATTACATGCTTTCCAGAGTCTCAGGCTAGGGGAAAGGAGTGGGATGTTCTGGCCACATCAGATTTGGCAAAGCACTTCCTTGGGGCTTTGAGGCTGGGATGGGGGGACTTGTCTGGGCGGTATCGCCATGCCAAGGACGGGGTGTTTTAGGATCGAAGGGGGGTAGCAGGGGTCATGCAACAGTTGAAGGAGCCTCACTGGAGTCATTCGTTGTGTCCATATCTTCCACATTCTGCAGCATAAAGGACTCCTGGCAGGGAGGTGACGGGGGGATGTCTTGATGGGCATTCTTGAGTGAAGGCTGGGTGTTGGCCCTTGCAGACCGTACACATCGGGGTAGAGGTTGGACAGCAGTCGACCACCGCTCTCAGGTTTTCGCCCTAGGTGCAGCTGGGGTTCTGGCATCAGTGCGCCTGTTTTCTGTGGGAGATGGCACAGATTGGTCAGACTGGGTGGTCAACTTTGTATCTAGTTAAATGGTGTCCGTATTCCACACAATTGCGGTATTGAGTAGGGCTGTTAGCCGAAGATGCTCTCCCAATCTTGCATCGACATGAGAAGAGGTTAGCGTTGGCTAACATGATCACTTCTTTCTCTGGTGCAACAGTCACAACCACGGATGTTGGTTGCTTGAGGATTCTGGAGTCACTGTTGGGGTATAGGTAGCAGCGGGAGAGGATCTGTACGTTCTTAACGTTCAGAATGGAATTACTGAGGCACTGCTAGAAGTCGTTGTCATCCCTGAGGAGGTATGCGATCGTGAGGTAGTGTATTGCGAGTTGGACCGCGTAGGGGGCGGGACTGAAGTAAAGCCATGGCGTGTTCCCTATTGGTAAAGGATTGATTCAGTTTGGCCAACAGCGTGTTGTAGTAGGGGGCATAAGTCGGGGAGGGAACAAATGGAGAGAGGGCTAGAAGCGTAACAGCTCCTCTATCATTGACCAGAGCCGAGAAGGACAGAGGTAGGGTGCAACCAGCCTCGCGAAGAACAGAGACAGCCAAGAGTTCAGACTGGGAGTGAGGGAAGGGGGAGGACCTGGGGGCATAGAGACATCTCTCAGCCGCAGGCAGGCTCCGCGGTCCATTTTAACGGGCTGGAGTGGCCATGCCAGATGCACCCTGGGCAGCTGAGGGGGTGTTCTTAGCCATGGTCACTTTACCTTTCTTCTTTTGTCCAGTGGAAGCGGCCTGAGGGAAGGAGGGGGCGCCTGGTTGGGCTGATAACTCGGGTATGGGGTGCAACTCCAAGAGGTGGGGGTATTTTCTGTGCCTGTAGGTCTGTGCCTCCAAGGAGTGCGGGAATTTCGCTGCATACGCGGCTGGCTTGCCATACCATATCTGGTCTTTGATGCTGTAGCAAGGGATCTCTGTGTTGCCACCCACCTTATAGAGAGGGGACAGCATGTTGGATATGGGTGCGCTGGGGGTGGACTGAGCCTTCTCCTTACTTCCCGAGAAGGAGCAACCTGAGCCATGTTAGAGGTTGGGGGGGCAGGTGCCTGCTGTTGAGGTGGGGGCAGTTGCTGGCATGTTGGTTCAGGGGGGGAGTAGTCAGATGGGATGCAAGAACCTGTACAGACAGTTGGAGGGCGGAGAGCAATGCCGCTATGGAATAGCTTCAAGCAGGGGGTACAGGAGGGCACAGTGTCTTGTCTTTGTATGACGGGAGGTCGTCCACCAGGTCTGAAAGCCGTCCTACTTCCAGCGCTAGTTTATCGATGTGAGAGGAGAGGGCCATTGCAGCTAGGAGATAGGTGCAGAGAATGGGGAGGATGACTACTTTCCCAGGGGAGAGGTTACGAAGCTCAACCAAACTTATGGGGGAGAAAAGGTGGGGGGATACTGCTGTCTTTGTCGACAACCTTGCGAGGAGGTCGTGGAGGAGTTGGACATCATGACAGATTCCGGACACTGTGGAGTACTCGGAGGGGCAAAGGGGGACTGAGGTCATACCTGTTGTGACTGGAAGGGCCTAGCTTGAAGGTCTTCGGGAGAGTAAGAATATATGGGCATACCGGACGCCAATGGTGTTGAGAACTCGGTAGAAATGTACGGGGGGGATAATAGCGGAAGTGGAGGGTGGCTTATTCCCACAGTCTCTTTTTTTCTCTTTTTTTCTTTTTTCCATCTTTTTTTTTTATCATCATGTATTCATTGTTTATGGTACAAGAACTTGTATGCAGTGCTAGCAATGGCATAAACAAAACCTCAATCTCAAAACACACAAGCACAAAAGAAAAAATCCACGCCAAATTGTAAAATCCTCCAAGCCGTGTCCGATAGCTGATACAAAATCCCATGGAACAAAAGTAAGCAAGTATAAAATCATAAGAAGAAATTAAAACCAAACAAGTAAAGAAAAACACTTCCCAGGGAGAATAGGCCTAATGGCAGGCACCCTAGCCTAAGGCTTTAAGCTGTGGATCAGAAGATCAGAGCGGGGGGGAGGGGATGGGGACGGGAGGTACCAAGACGCAGGTGACATGCCATGGAGGAAGCCAGTGGCGGTAACATTGAGGTACCTGGCCAAAGAGTGGAGAGCCATTGTGTTGGACCATAGTGAGCTCTCCCTGCCAATGTCTGTGAGCCCCGGGAGGTGGCGCTCATGAGGTTCCTCACGGGACTGGCAGTATAAGATAGTGTGGGAGAAGTTCTCCTCATACTGTTGGCAGTAAGGACAGAGGGGGGAGGAGTCATCCGTGAACTAGGAGGGAGGGTGGTGAGGTAGCTCTTGCCCGAGCACATTCGATGGATCCTGCCGGCTCTGAACTTTCCAAGGCCCGTAAAGAGGTAGGGCTACAGAGGCGGGGCATAAGGATAACGGGTGGGGGGAGAAACTCGGTAGTCCAATCCTTGGCCAGTACAGTTTTTACACTCACCTTGACTGACTGATATGAGAGGACCCCATCTTCCACGTGGAGCTGGTCAGGTCGAAGGAGGTCGCGTGAGGGGACTGGGCTAGGGTTGGAAGTGTTGATAAAGGGCAGAGTGTGATGCATAATCGCATCCAGGGGCAGGTACTTTCTTATAAGGAGACAGAGAGGGTGTCTTTTCTAGGGAAGAGGGGTGTAGACTGATGTCAGGCACCTGGAAAAATGACAATGATCTTCTAACGCCCACAAGGGGGAGGATGGAGGAAAAGAGGGGAGGAGTCTGGCAGTCGCCAGGTTGGCCTCTGGAGGGAAGCACAAAAGCCGGCCCGCAGCCAGCCTCTATCGATGGAGGATTGACAGTGGGAGGAGGGGAAGAGCGAATTAACATGTCTGGATTCCACCAGGAGTCGAAGAAAAGCAGTTTGTTATCAATCTCTGGACAGATTTCCACAAGGTGGATATCTTGTCTAGAAGGGTGAGGCTTGGTGAGAAAAGGTCTGCTGCATAGCGGTAGATTGGGGAGATGAGGGAGGAGGCTGATCGCTGGCAGAAGACGGGGAGAAGGCGCTTGCCGGGCCTGGAGAGTCTTACAATCGTCGAGAAGGCTCCTTGGGCTAGAGCGTGTCTTCGTGTTAAGTGTGAGGTAGTCTCCTTAGAGCACCAGATTGTTGCAAGGTCGAACCAGTAGCCAAGCCAGAGGATTAGTTTGAAAAAGTAAAAGAGTAGGCCTTCCAGCAAGACTAGGATCAGGGTCGGTAGGGCCTTCTGTGCTGGAGTAACTCAATGCATGAGTTCTGTCTTCGGGATCGAGAACGACACCCCTAGTTACCTTGCCGTTCCTCTTATTTCCCGAATCTTTTTTTTCTTCACTTTTTTCTTTTTTTTTTCTTTTTTTTCTTTTTTTATCATCATGTATTCATTATTTATCGTACAAGAACTTGCATGCAGCACTAGCTATAGCATAAACAAAACCTTAATCTTAAACCTCACAAGGACAAAAGCAATAACAAGTACAACATGGTGAAATCCTCCTAACAGTGTCCGATAGCCGACATGAAATCCGTAGGAACTAAAGTAAGAAAGTACAAAACTCATAACGAAAAATAGAACCAACCATTAAAAGAAAAACATTCACCAGAGGGAAACGAAAACTAAGGGGGGGCATCACGGTTCAAGGCCTGAAACCGTGGATCGGAAGCTGTGTATAGTGAGGAGTGTATGTGGGTGGGGGGTCAAAGCAAGCCTGTGGCATGTCAGGAGGAAAACCTGTGGCAGTAACGTTAAGATGACATGCCAAGGAGTAGAGTGTTAGGTATCCTACCTATTCTTCGATGTCAATATGTATCCTGCGACAGGCAACAGTCCCTTGTTAGTCTCCTTAGAATAGTGCAATACTTCTCTTCCTTTGTATACCGTTACTTCGCTTCTTCTTCTTACCAAGACCTTGATTATTATTCTTTGACCGTTGTCTACATTCCTCTGTCGAACACTAATAATCAAGTCGTATCGTGGTAGGATTCTCGAAGTGGTAGAATAGATTCTATTCCTGATAGTATAGGTAAAAAAGTATAATAGGTGGTTGCATGAAGAACTAACTACCAGGCTCTACCGGCCTCCTTTTATAGTCCTGCACTTAACCCGCTCATAAATCAAAACAACTATGAGTCATACTCGTAACTCATGAAAAACATCATATGACCGCATTATTGGTCATGTGCGTAAACCACCTGACCTCTTGATAGGTCATGTGCGTGAAAGTAAATCAAACTGTGCAGCCCCCTTGGCCTCGTGCGCTGCCCCTATGACCTCTTAATAGGTCATGTGCATGAAAGTAACTTTAATAAATCCTCATGACGAATATCTTCGTCATGGTGAAACATCTCCTTCCACTTCCTGCCACAAACGTCTCCTTCCACTATCTGCCACACAATCGTGACAATAGCTCCCCTCTCCCCATGGCATAAGTCCCACTAGGCCATCGGGACCTCGTCTTCTTCTTCAGTTCCTGCCGTCTGCAGGATGTTGCATCCTACCTGACACATCCAACTCTTACTCTCTTTTTGAAGGTTTTCCAACCTTCGGATCCTCGTATCCCTCCTCTTCAGTTGGGCTTCTGTCTTCCCGACTTTGTATTCCACCAAACTTGACCTGACTTGTTGTGCTGTCACTGCTCTTGCCGGCTGCGCGTTCTTTTTCTCCCATTCCCTCGCCTTCTGCTCCCACATCAAAGCCTGGCCTTTGTACAGTCTCTTCTCTACTTCTGCCCTCGTTTTTTGTTCGCTGACCGTGATCAGCTCCTGCTGTAGGCTTTCCACTGTATCCTCCTGTGTTGCCAATGAGATCGGCGACAGTGCTTGGTCCTATTCCCAGGTGACTTTCTTGGATTTTTTGGCCCCCCTCCGTGGAGATTTCGTGCCCGAAATCTTGTTCTTGTCGTCTAGCGGAGGTGATACCGGTATTGTTCTCTCTCTTTTCTTGGGAAAGTAGTTGGTTCCCATCTTTTCCGTGTAGTGGGTGGGGCACCCGTCGTCGTAGCACCGTGTCTATGACAGATACTTGTGTGCTTTTTCTTCTTCCGTTTCTTGCGTTTTCCCGATCGGTAGGTCCACGAGTTAGACCCAATCTTCATCATTGATTTCTTCCTTGATCCGAACCCCGTCTTCCATCGCGCAGAAGTCTGGGCTTGTCGGGGTAGTTTTCGTGGAATTGTTGGACCGCATCTTGAGCGTTGGTGAAGTTAGTGGCTGGGTACCACTCTTGATCGTGTTCTTCCGCGTAGCCTGTCCACTTGGCTTTGTATTGGAGTTTGTTGTAGTGTAGTTTTGAGTCAATGATTTTCTCAAGTTCGTATTGGTCTTCGCCCGCGATCTCTATGGGCGGTGGAGGGAATTTCTTCTGTAATACGAAGGTGTTGTCTTGGTCGGGTTCAAGAAGACTGATGTGGAATGTAGGATGAGTGTTGTTCATCGAGCGGGGGAGGTTGAATTTATATGCTCTTAGATCGAAGCTTTCGATGATTCTCAATGGTCCTAATTTTTTGTAGTCCAGTTTCCTTGACGGTCGGGTGGTCTGAATATTCCTTCGTATCAACCACACCTTGTCATTGACTTGGAGATTGGGATCGGGTTTTCGGTATCGATCGCCATATTCCCCCTGTTTTTCTGGTACGACACATATTTCTTCATGCAATATGTCATGCAATTGTTGCATGTTTTTTCTTTCAATTGATTGCGCAGGTAAGTCGTATTTTGCCGGTTCGTATATTGCGTGGTATTCGTGGTTTGCGGAGAAGGCTGTCGTTTTGGTCGTTTCTTGTTTTCTGTTGTTGTATGCAAACTCGGCAGTTGCTCGCATATCGGCCCAGTCATCCTGCTGATAATTGGTGTATGCCCGTAGATATTGTTCCAATATGGCGTTCGTCCTTTCTGTCTGTCCGTCTGTTTACAGGTGGAATGCCGTGCTGAGTTTCCTTTTGATGTGCAATTGTCTTGTGATCTCTTTCCTGATATTTGCCGTGAATAGTGATCCTCTGTTTGATATGATGTCTTTCGGCAGTCCATGGATTCTGAACACCTGATTTTTGAAGAGGTGAAAGAATTGTTGTGTGTCCATGTACATTCTGTAGGGTATAAAGTGGGCCATTTTCGTCAGATGATTAATAACAATCCATATTGCGTCATAACCTTGTGATTCCGGAAGTCCAGTTATAAAATCCAGAGCAACAGATTGCCATGGTCTTCCAGGAGGTTCGATAGGTTTTAGTAGTCCATATGGTGCGTGACGTACTGCCTTCATCCTCTGGCATATCTCACAGTTTTTGACATATCTCTGGACGTCTTCTCTTATCGTCGGCTAGTAGTATGGTCTCCTGATCAGTTCCATGGTTTTCGCTGTTCCGCTGTGTCCCGCTTGTGGTATGTCATGGTTGCTCCTTATCGTTTCCATTCGAAGGGGTTCGTCACCCGGAATCCTTATTTTGTTGTCGTACCAAAGGTGTCCCTTTCTTTCTTCGTATAGCCCGAGTGCTATCCCCTTCATTTCCTCTTGTTTTTTGTTTAAGGCTTTCCTGATTTCTTGTATTTCCGTATCCTTTTCCCTTGTGCTCCGTATCCATTCTGTGTAGTCATCATTGGATAATATTGCTGTTTCCATCACATTGATGGATTCGGTTTTTTCTGTTTTCTTTCTCTTCTTTGAAGTACCTTTCCTTTGGTAAGAGAATTCTTTTTCTCTGTTGGATTCTTTCGTCCTCTTTGGTCGGTAAGTCTTCTTGTCTCCTGGTACGGGCGTCGGGTTGTCCTCCTTGTTTTCCAGGTCGGTACTCAATTTTGATGTGATATTGAGATCGGGTTTGGCTCCATCTCGTTTGTCGTTGATTGAGTTCTTTGGTGGTGGTAAAGGCGCGGAGGTTTTTGTGGTACATTACTACTCTAATAATGTGTTCGTTTCCCAGTGCGTATTTTCTCCATGCTTTAAGTGCCTGCACTATAGCCAACGGTTCTTTATCGTGGATGTCGTAGTTGCATTCGGCTTTGGTCATCGCCTGCGATCGGAATGCCACTGGGCGCCACAGTTAGTCGTTGCCTGACAGTGATAAAATCACGCAGTAGACATAATTCGACGTGTCCGTTTCGATCATGATCGGCAATTTCGGATCGAAAAAGTCACGGTATCGGTGCTGTGGTGAGTATGTTCCTTAGTTTATCGAATGCTGTTTGCTCTTTGTCTGTCCAGTTCCATTTAGTATTGTTTTTCATTGTTTTGTATACTGGTTTTGCCACTCTGCTGAACCCTTCTATGAATCAGCGATAAAAGTTGCAAAAGCCCCAGAAGCTTTGTACTCCTTTTACGCTCTTTGGTGGTTTCCATTCGTCGATAGCTGCTGTCTTGACCGGGTCGGTTCGTATTCCATCAAGGTTGATGACAAACCCCAAACATTTGGTTTCCTGTTGATGGAATTCGCATTTTGTTGCTTTTAGTTTGATCTTTGCTTCCCTTAAGGCCTGCATAACGTTTCGGATATCCTTCCGGTGTTGTTCCATTGTTTTTGAATAGACGAAGATATCATCTAAGTACACGATATAGCACATATCCAAGAACCTGCGGAGTTTGGTGGTGATCTATCTTTGGAATGTTGCCGGTGCGTTGGACAATCCAAACAGTATTACCAGGTATTCGTATAGCCCGTATCGTGTTCGAAATGCCGTTTTCTATTCATCCCCTTTGAATATTCTGATATTGTGGTAGGCATCCTTGATGTCTAGTTTAGTGTAGTATTCGGCCTTTCCCAATCTGTCCAATGCTTTGTCGATCAGCGGTAGTGGATATCGGTCTTCCTTGGTGCCTTCGTTCAGTCCTCAGAAAACCACACATAGTCTGAGCTTTCCGTCCTTCTTAACGAATAATATTGTGCCCCTGCTGCTGATGACCATGGCCGTATCCATCCTCTTTCCAGGTTCTGCTGGAGGTAATGTCGCAGAGCCTTCAACTCTTCTTCTCTCAAGGAGTAAAGTTTCACAAACAGTGCTCTGCCCACTAGGTCAATCCTGTGGTCCTGTTCTCTGTGTTCTGGCAAATCTGTTCTTTGTCCTTCTTTGAACATGTCTAAGCAATTGTGGTATTCACTTGGTACCAGCTATCTTAGATTCGCTTTCTTTTTTGTTGGTTCTTGTCGTACCGCTAATGTGGTACTGATCGCCGAGGTCTCCGCAATTGTCGCTTTCCTTTCCTCTTGACCACATTTGAGAATGCCAGTTTGTTCTCCTTTCCGATATAGCTTTCTAAAGGTCCTGGCTGATATAAAGTTGATATCGACGCGTTGTTCTACGGGTTCTTCGTGCGTGTTTTTTCCGGTACTTCCAAATTCCTGATTTTGTCTTCTGGTTTCGTCTAGGCCATCTACTTCTCGTAGTCCTCTATTGTCAATCTTTTCGACAATTAACTGTATGATCTGATCGCCTTTCTTGGCGTCATAGTCTTCTTCTTCCAGGTTCATCAAGAGAACCTTGATTTCTCCGCGATAGTCAGCGTCCATCACCCCCGCTCCTGTGATTAGGCCATGTCTGGTCGCTAATCCACTTCGCGGGGCAATTCGTCTATAGGTGCTATCCGGTAGTGCAAGCGATATTCCTGTCTTTATCATCGCTTGCCCTTTGGCCTGGATGATTTTCTCTTGGATGCTGTACAGCTCATATCCAGCTGCTCCCTTCGACGCTTTGGTCGGTATTCGTGCTTCGGGATCCAACCGTTGGATCCAAATATCCTCTTCTTCGCTCTTTGTCTCGTTGATTCCACTGTATTCGTTTTCCCATTGTGCCAGTCTAGTAGGGACTGTGTTGATCCTTGGTGACTCGTTTAGGCATACTTGTATACACCTCTCGCTTCTGAAGTCGATCTGTCTTTTTCCCCAATCGATATTTGGGTTGTGTTTCCTTAGCCATGGTATTCCCAGCATAGCAGTATGTGGGACCATATTTGCTGCCTGTAATATTATCAGTTCCTGATGAGATCCTGTTTCCATGGCTATTTTGGCCACATGGGTAATGGGGCCCGCCTTGCCCTTTGCCCCATTCACTACATAGATGTTTCTCGGTTTGTCGATTTTCGTGAGGGGTATCCGATGGGTATTGCGGAACTTTCTGTCGACAAAGTCCTCCCTTGCTCCTGAGTCGACCATCGCGCTGGTTTCGGTGATCCCGCTTTTTGTGAGTATTTTCATTTTTATCATCAGCTGATCTGATTTGTCGTCATTGTTATTTGTTGTGTTGATGTGTGCCTTGTAGTCCGTTGCTGTCGATATTTGTATAGTCTTTATGGATTTTTTATGCCGGTCGTTCCACGGACCACTCGTTACTGGTGACTGTTGTCGCTTAAAGCCTCTTCCATTTCTTCAGGTTCCCGGCCCCCCATTTCTCGAATCTTCTCATTCTTGTCTGGGTATTCGATTGCCCGATACCCTGCCTTTCCGCAGCGGAAGTATAAATTGGTGTATCTGCACTTCCGAGACTCTTTCGGTGTTATCCTTGCCAGGTTCGCCTGTATTGGTCTCCAGGTTTGTCTAAACCTCTGTCCTGGTCCCTGGAACCATTGGTTTGTTCCTCTTATTGCGTCAAGGTCCATTGCCTCTCCTCCTTGATTGGTCATTAGGGTCTTCGGTGGTCCATTTTGTTGTCGGGCCGATATTTCTTGGTTGCTGCTTCCTTGGTTGTTCCTATTCTCGTGCTCCACAAAACCACGGGGCTAATTCTTCGCTCGTGTTGAATACGTGATCTGAGTTGGTCCATGCTTCGTGTAGCTCTTCGTGGACCCCTTACAGGAGTTGTCGCCCTAGGGTATACGTATTGTATTCGGCGTCCGGGGCTAACAGTTGTATGTTGTGCCAGAATTTGATAACAGTATTCTTTCCTTGAACTATTTTCTCGATCTGGTTCCTTGCTCTCTGTCGTTTGTCCTTATCCTCGAACTGAGCCCTGAGGTCTCTCTCGAACTCTTCCTATCAATGCCACTCTTTGGGGGTGGTCCCTTTCACGATTGGAGTGATCCACTTCTCTGCTGTTCCCCTGAGTAGGGTTTTTGCAAATCTGATTTTCTTGTCGTCCTGTTCGTTCGTCCATTCATTGGGTTCATAGTACAGTTTAAGCTGTACCAGAAATCCTCTGAGCCTGGTCGGTTCTCCGTCGAAGACGTAGGGATTCCTCAATTTGAGTCCTTCCGACGTTCATGCAGGTTTAAGTCCTGCTGCCATGTATTCCAGTTGTTCTCCCATCATGCTTAGCACATTTAGTGGTGCTGGTGGGGCTGGGGTCATCCCTGTCCCCTCTCCTGCCTGTTCTGCCTCCATGTTGATGTTGGGTGTCGCTTTTGAGACGCAACTAAATGTTAGGTATCCTACCTATTCTCCGATTTCAATATGTATCCTGCAACAGACAACAGTCCCTTGTTAGTCTCCTTATAATAGTGCAATACTTCTCTTCCTTTGTATGCCGTTACTTCGCTTCTTCTTCTTACCAAGACCTTGATTATTATTCTTTGACCATTGTGTAAGTTCCTCTGTCGAACGCTAATAATCAAGTCGTATCGTGGTAGGATTCTCAAAGTGGTAGAATAGATTCTATTCCTGATAGTATAGGTAAGAAACTATAATAGGTGGTTGCGTGAAGAACTAACTACCAGGCTCTACCAGCCTCCTTGTATAGTCCTTCACTTAAGCCGCTTATAAATCAAAACAACTATGAGTCATACTCGTAACTCATGAAAAACATCATATGACCGCATTATTGGTCATGTGCGTAAACCACCAGACCTCTTAATAGGTCATGTGCGTGAGAGTAAATCAAACTGTGCAGCCCCCTTGGCCTCGTGCGCTCCTCCTATGACCTCTTAATAGGTCATGTGTGTGAAAGTAACTTTAATAAACCCACATGACGAATATCTTCATCATGGTAAAACATCTCCTTCCACTTCCTGCCACAAACGTCTCCTTCCACTATCTGCCACACAATCGTAACATAGAGGGCATTTAGGTCTGTCAAAAGTAAGCTGTCTCGGTTGACGTCTGTACGTCACGGGAGGTGGCGCTCACCAGGTTCCTTGTAGGACTCACAGTACAGGATGGGATCAGCGAAGTCCTACTCATCCTCCTCACAGTAGGGGCAGAGAGAGAAGGGGGTGTGAATGAATCAAGAGGGGTGGGGGGCAAGGTAGCTGTAGCCTGAGCGCATCTCGTAGATCCTGCGGGCAATCAGCCTCCCCAGACTGACGAACCAGTGGGGCAGGAGGATTGGAGCATAAGGGTAGCTGGGTGGGGGGGGGAACTGTGCAGCCCAATCCTTGCCAAGTGCAGCTATCACATGTGCCTTGATTGATTGATAGGACCGGACCCCTTCCTTTACCTGGAGCTGATAGGGTGGAAGGAGGTCAGACGAAGCAACAGGAACTAGGCCTGAAGCATTGATGAAGGAAAAGGTGCGGTGCGCTATCGCATCTAAGGGCAGGTGCTTCCTTATAGGGGGGCAGAGGGGGGTGGGACTAGCAAAGAAGAGGGGCGTAGACTGGTGTCCAGCTTCTGGTGAAGTGTCGGTAGTCCTCAGAGACCTTGAAGGGGGGGATATAGGAAAGGACAGGTGGAGTGATGTAGTCGCTGGGTTGGCCTCCAAGGGGAGGCATACAAGTCGGACAGTGGCCAGTTTCTGTAGGTGGAAGATCAATAGCGGGAGGCGGGGGGTACCTGATTCGCATGCCAGGATACCAACTGGAGTCCAAGACAAGCAATTTGTTACCCATGTCTGCACTGATCTGCAAAAGACAGATATGGAGTCTAGTAGGGTGAGGCTTGGTGAGATGAGGTCCGCTACATAGCGGAGGATTCGAAAGATCAGGGAGGATGCCAAGTGGTGGTAGAGGAAGGAGGGAGACCCTTGCTGGGCCTGGAGAGTCTTTAGATTGTTGCTCTGGCCCCTTGGGCCAGAGCAAGTCTTCTTGTAAAGTGTGAGGTGGTGTCTTTAGAGCATGAAGTGGTTGAGGGCTCGAACCAATAGCCATGCCAATGGATTAGTTTAGAGAGGTGAAAGAAGAGGCCTTTCAGCAAGACAGTGATTGCGGGTAGCAGGTCCTTTTGAGCTGGGGTTACCCGCTGTATGAGTTCTGTCTTTGGGATCGAGAAGGACACCCTCAGCGTCCCTGCTATTGCCTGGAGGGTGTTGGTTATGCTTTATAGTCTCTGGTCATTTCTCGAATACGAACCAGAGGTGACCGTAACTGCCAGGTGGTCTACATAAGAAAGGATGTGGCCCTGAGAGACTTGGAAATGAAGTGTCGTGACATAAATAACGAACAGGAGTGGCGAGATTGGAGAGCCCTGTAGGGTGCTGACCAAAACTGGAAAGAAAGCTTCGGGGGCCACATGGAAGACCAGACGGAAAGAGCACCCACGGAGGAATGACCTTATCCACGAGACCATGTTAGGGTTGTCTGCCTTGGTGGCAAGCCTGTCGCATAGTGAGGGGGCCGAGACATTGTCGAAACCGCCCTTAATGTCTAGGAAGAGGGTTGAGACCGTGAGTTTGGAGTGCATGAAAAGCTGAACTTCATGGGACAGGGTTGCCGCTGCATCAAACGTACTCAATCCTGGGAGGTATTCAGTTTGGTGTGGGGCCAAAAGGGCCAGGAAGTGGGCGAGTGCAGAGAGGCGGGTCGCCATAATCCTTTTGTGAATTTTAGGGACAGTTTCCAGGTGGACGATTGTCTGGAACCAGGCTAGTGTGTCGTAGGAGTCTTTCCCAGGCTTGTCCAATACGAGGCCATTGGCTTTTTTCATGGAATGAGGGTGGTATCCATAGCAGATAAGCCCTCTGAAGAGGGACATGAGGACATTGGGGTTCACAGAGTGTATCTTTTTTCAAACAGAGTATGATATCTGGTCTGGGCCAAGGGCAGATGATGACGAAGAGTTTCTGAAGGCAACAGTTATCTCCTCTACCCATAGCACGGGAACATCACGGTACTCTTGTAGGATGGGTGGTGGACTCAAGGCCTACTTCTCAGGAAAGAAGTACTCAAGGAGCGCTTTGTTGATTGCTGCGGGGTTATTGGCCCCGGGTATCTGGGGGAACCTGTCTGGTGGTCTGCCAAAGGCGTGACACTTTGCAGTCCAGAGTGTCTGGGTGGTAGCTATTTTCAAGATGTTATTCCAATATTCGGTCTTGGCTTTCTTTATGGCCTTGAAGTATAGAAGCCACGCCTGCCTGCACTGTCACTTCGATAAGGGGAGAGGATGCTGCTGTGCCGCATGTACCATTGCGTGGAAAGTGCATCTTATTTCCACAGTCTTTCTTTTTTCTTTTTTGTCTTTTTTTTTATCATTATGTATTCATTGTTTATGGTACAAGAACTTGCATGCAGCGCTAGCTATGGTATTAACAAAACCTCAATCTCAAAAATCGCAAACACAAAAGAAACATTCGCACCAAACTAAAAAATCCACCTAGAAGTGTCTGGTAGCTAACACAAAATCCCAAGGAACTAAAACATCAAAGTACGAAAATCGTAACAAAAAATAAAAAACCAACCAAAACAAAACAAAAAACTCTCATTGGGTTGATAAAAGCAGGTGGTGGGTGTCTCGCCATAGGGCCTGAAGCCATGGATCGGGAGCAGTGTGTTGCGAGGGGCGGGGCTGAGAGGTGGGTCCCAGCACGCAGGAGGCATGCCGGGGGGGAAGCCAGTGGTGGTCACGTTCAGGTACCGCGCTAGGGAGAGTAGAGTGTCTGTGTTGGTCCAGAGTGGGCTGTCCCTACCGATGTCAGTGAGCCCGCGTAGTCTTTCCAGACTATTAAAACTTACAATACTTCCTGACCTTGAAAGTCTGGAGTAGCCATCAAATTTGATTGACTCAGCAGTTGGGGGGAAAGAACTGTCATACTGTATACTGACCAGGTACAAAGGGAGGAAAGCCAGAAACATTATTCAGATGGCTGGAGTACTCTCCTGAGGAGAGAGCGGGACATGGTGCACCGAAGATGTCGAAACCCGAGAATTTCTTAGTATCGCCAGTAGTGAGAGTAGGTGATGAAGATGATGACTAAGAGGTATCAGCAAAAAGAATATCCTGTATCCCATGCGTCCAGTGTGTCTGACTGATAAGACATTGTAACATTAACTATTAGCCAAGATGTGATGTCGAACAGATGTCACATCCTGATGTGCCGTTTACATTATCCCACGCCCTGCCATCATCCTGGCACTGACGCCTATGTCCTGTGCCTCATGACCTTTTCTGACCTTCCCCCTACACCCTCTACCGCTTTCTGATTATCAACTCCCATCTCATGATCGTGTTCAATTGATGTCCCCTGCTTCCCAATACCCCCCCGCCTGCTGTCTCTTGTCCCAACATCCCCTAAGCTGTGTCCTTCTACCCTGATCATACCCACCTTTGTCCTTTTCACTTAGGATACACTGACTCCCATCACGTCGTTCTTGCCTTAGCAGGCATCTGGCCCTGTACCCTGATTCTTTCCACCACTGCTTATACCATCTGGACTTTGGCCTGCTATATTTGATATTTCCTGGCTTCACCTTGACCCTTTCATCTGATTCTGTCTCAAGTATATCGCATCTGGACCTCCTCCTGATGGCTTTTGACTCATGTCAAATTATTCTAGATACTGCCCCCAGCCTATACACTTTCTCCTCAGATCCTCTGGTTATTGTCCTGATAGTTTATTTATTATCTAATTATATTGCGATCATCTTCACATTGTGGTAACAGCCCAGTTCATCATTTCTATGCCTAATCTCACTGTGAGTCTTAGCCCTCACCCTGACCGTGCCTCACTCGGAAAGCCCATATTGCATCGTAGTTCGTGCAATTAAATCTATTACTTTTCACCTTTACATACATGTAATTTCGATGAATTCCCCATGCCCACACCATCATGTGACACCTACCTTTCCACCTCTGACTATTGTTCACCAATCGCTATCAGTGATTTCTGGCATTCTTGAGACTCCTCGAGGCTGAGCGCGAGGTGACTGGTCAGAGAAGGGGTCGCGCTGGTTCCCGTCATTTGCAACACACTTACCTTGCCCGAATTTTCTAGACTCACAGGATCTGAGTCTAGAAATGCCCACAACTCCAAAATCGATGTCTGGCTGCAATCGAAGGATGTGTGCAATTGCGGTGATTGATTGTACCCCCCCCAGTACTGCTCCAAGGCCAAAGAAGGCTGATTAGTCTGATGTGGGACTGGCTATCTGGCTGCGGTTTGGTTGGATACCCAGCTCATGGGCTCTGCCCTTTTCGCCTCCAAATCATCATCACTTCCATCGTGACAGTCTTGCTGCACACTGTGAACCGACTGCACTTGGTTCTCTATGATATCATGAATGTATCACAGAATTTGTTCTTTGATATCGAGGGGGTATTTGGTCCAAGTCTGTTTCTGTCATGTGAAGAGGTCTTCCCTATCTGGTAACAAATTAAAAGCTTGGTCGCCAATGATCTTTTATGACAATTGCACAGTCCTATCTCCAACTGCCTCTGGGTCGAAGTCCTGGGGCTCCAGATATATCCCTGATCTCGATACGTGTAGTGTATCACAGATTATTGTGCAAGTAAAGCAGATCACAGTATTGTTAGTACATCGCAGGAATTTGGGATCCATTATCCCCCACATTTTCTTTCCCGCAAAATACTTACCATGAATCACTTGTGAAATCTGTAGCTCAAGCAAGTGGAAGCCCTGGTTATGCATCATGTTCAATCTTAATCAGTTGTAGTCATTATGTGAGAGTTACCTGGTAGAAACAAACGTCATACCCTTGCGGGTCACAAATAAACCTATCATGAGCGAGAACATATTACATGCTACATGCGGTGGCTATCGGATCCTGCTGCAGTTTGTCTACTAATACCATCTGATTCTTGACATGGTATACGAACTGCGACCCTATGTTTCCGTACTTTTGACATATTTTTGGAAGTTAGTCGCACACTCTATATGGTATCATGCCAACCGGAGTTGATGTACCAAATTTATGCACTGCACCGACAATCTGACATATTCTGTCCCTGCATTCCACAGAACCACAGCATCCTAGACTTTTAGCACCTGGCCTGTCAAAACAATGACATCCAGGAGTGGGTTCTCGAACAGCATGTAGTGCAGAATGAGTGACTTTACAAACTCCATCCTAGAGCTTTCTGCACCTGTCAATAAATTGCAGTCAGTTTCACCCACTAACTAGTGGTCTAGGCAAGATGTAACCAGGTGGCCGGCTGCACTACAACTCCATTTATCAGATATAGAACCACTACGGCCACCTAGAAGTGATGAAAATGGTGGAATGCTGGATGACCGAAATGCAGATGGACTATAGGTCCTGTTACGGTGAACTCGCCCATGAGCCGCTGGTGTCCATGATACTGTATTAGCCCCTTGTGATCCAGTACTTGTTGTTAACTACACAGTAGTTGTGCGATGCTTGGGCCATTGCTTTGCTGCTTGAGACTCCTCGGTACATCCTGATGTATTGATATCAGTCATATCAAGGTCTTCTGGATTAGGTTCGATGTCCAATTCATTAGCATCGCATGGTCGTGAGATTTGGTACTCACAAGGACTAGCATCGCGAAGATGAACTGTTTGTATACAACTTGGTCGGGGTGGTTCAGGCGCTGGTATGGCAAACACCGCGGTCTGTATTGTGCTCTTTTGTGGACTTTTGGTGGATTTTCCTAGTTGCCTGCTTGCAATAGATACGGGAGCCTGGTTTTAGCCTGAAGAATAGTCGTTCGATAGTGTGCTCAGAGACCTGATGTATTCGCATTGTTGTGGTGCCTATAGCTGTTTTTCCAATTCGTAGTGCCATGTACGACATTGCATCTACCCCATTCTAGTTGCCAACGTGGAGAGTTGGCTGACTTTATGTATTGGGATGATATTGGTTATGCATCCTGCAACTCATTAGTGAATGTCTAGCCGGATAGGCTTCAGGATATAGGCTACTAGTAATTGTATGAATCTCAAGTCGGCTGTAAATGAGGAGTTTCTTTCAATTTTTTGGTGTTCAAAGAGACATATTAAGTCTTATACGCTAAGAGGTACATGCGGGGTTAGGGTTGTCAGAATCACATACTGGCACACGCTATTGAGTCCATGGATTGGCTCATCATTTGTGTTTAACATGATTTTTCAGACATTCTTGATTATCTCAGGATTGAAGACTCCAGCTTGTTAGAATTAGACCTAATGAAGATGTCGCGACAGTAGAAGGCTGTGCTAATCACGTAAAAAGCATCATTTCTTTCCCAAAATTCCACATGATTATGTCTGTCATCTATGGGCACTGGTATATGTTCTCAAGGGTTTAAGGCTCAAAAATCTCAGAACAGACCATTTTTGAGTTAGTGGAGATGATAGTTTCGTGGAAGGAGATGGCATAGCAAAATCAAGATCCAATCGGAGTCGATTACTGCCACGATTTCTCCCTAGACATGCCCTATGCCGAAAAATAAATAGGAGCATCAAGGGTCATCTCTGGACACCAAATTACCAGTCGTAAATGCATCAAAGCTATATTCTGGTAATGGTACCTAGCTAATCGACAAAAATGGGTGCATGCAACTACCCATGTCCAGGACCAGGAATGTGAGATGCACTGGGTTTATAAGATTTAAGACGCCAATGTAAGGGGGCTGACAGCTATCATTTGTGCAAGTACTTCAGTACTTACGAGTCTTTGCCAAGGATAGCTCGATGAGCTGGATATTTAGTAATGGCTGAAGCGAAAGCTTGGCTGCCAGCAGAATTCTTGGCAAAAACGACTGAGTACAGCACTCGGGACAAGGTAATAAACAAGTTGCCAGTAAGAATACCGGAAGCTGAAGTGAGGGAGTCCAATTGTATTATTACTATCAAATGCTAGCTAAGCCATCACTCATGAAGATTCCGCCCAATTGTCTCTCAAAATACCACACACCTAAAAACAAAAGACAAAGGAAAGAAAAGAAAAGTGAAAAAGTGGAAACCAGCATCAGTAAAATTGTTTTTGGCAATTTCGATGTCTATTGCAGTGACTCGGGCCTGCAGAAGTTGTGGGTAGCACCAGGACAGTTGCTTTCGGGGAAGACAGAAGAACACTTATAGTGGGAAAGGTCTGCAGTGATGGCAGGACAATTATAGCACTGGCATTCGGGGAAGACTGGAGACCAATCGTGGCACTGCTTGTAACTGCCTTGCGAGAGATGCGTAAGTGTAAGGTTAACGGACTGTGTTGTTTGACGAAGGTTGTAACTAGCGAAGTAAGTCTGGAGGCTTTAACCGAGATTGTTGAAGGGACTTCTTACTTTGTTGCGACCACTGAAGTCACAGAGATGTTTGGTGCATCTCAAGCTAAAGATTCTTTAAGCGAAATCAAGCAGGTAACTGTTCAACCAAGTATATTGAAAACTCTGTCTGTCGAAGTCTGCCTCTTATAACATGAAGACTAGCAGTACTTAAATACACTTCCTTAGGTTACCGACAGTCTTGTTCTCATAACATATAAGACTCCAAAGTGGTAGCCTTGAAACCAAATATAAAACATGTGGACTATCAAATCAATACTCGAAACCAAATATAAAATGTATAAAGTATCAAACCAATACTTGAAACCAAACATAAAACATATAAAGTATGAAATCGATACTGCAAACTGCAGATAAAATATATAAAGTATCAAACTGATACTCGAAACCAAACATAAAACATATAAAGTATCAAACCAATACTCGAAACCAAACATAAAACATATAGAGTATCAAACCCTATATTCTCAGGCTAGAGGCACACCTTGTTTCCTGAAACAATTTTAAAACACAATCAGTATCAACTGATATCTAGAAATTCATAAACCAGTAACCTCTACCGGTTATACCCTGAAAACAAAATAAAACCCTTATTTCAAAATATACACAAAATTCCGTAATCCACACTATCATAATCAGAATTCAAATAAGGATCCCAAAAGCGTTTATCAACCGGGAGTAGATCTGAATAGCTCTCAAAGCCATCCTTAGTAGGAGAATAACAAGTAGGAATAAACCCAGAAAATACTGTAGGAAACTCATCTCCTGGCATATTATCTGTCCACTATGCTTGAACTAAATCCATCCCATGTTCCAATCCTTCTATCAGTTCCCAACTATACTCGCGCGCTCAATATCCTGTCCATCCAACCAAGAACTGTCCATTTCCATATCGTTCTCTGTAATCGAGGACTGATTGAACTTCCCATTACGGTTCTTCGTTCATAAGTATGCATGCTGGTTTTGCCAACGCTCTTGCTAGGAACCAAAGATCATTGGTAGAGTGGTAAGGTATGACAACCAAACAGTGGAATACTCCTTTCCTCCTCAGGTATATCCTAGCATCCATGCTAATAGTATAGTTCTGGGTGCGTTCATCAAATTCAAGTACTGTAAAAGGACCACGACAACGTAGTTCTAATTTCTGAGATCTGCCCGATTCTGTCGCAAACAGGTCCCCAAAAACCATAATCCTTCCCTCAATTTCGACAGGTTTGTGTGGGTTGCTCCTCTTAGCTGCTTCTCTGTTTGATCTTGCTCTAGCTAGCCGCAACGCTGGGTGTGACGCATTTCTGATCTCCTAGTGTCTATTGTAGTAGTCATCGGATGCGGGTACGGTTATAGTGTTGACTTTGTAGGTATCCAGTAGTTGGTATTCTCATCTATAGACAGCTTTGTATGGGGATATTCCAATAGTATCGAGGTGACCTGCATGGGAGTAAGCTGTCACTTCCGGGAGGGAGGTAAGCCTGTTGGTCTGTCGTGCATTAACAACAATCCTTAATGCTGTTTTCAGTTCTCCGAGCTTTCTTTCGGACTCACTATTGGTCTGGTGGTGGCCAGGCGTAGCCATAATGTGTTCAACTCCCATCGTTTTCAGGGTCTGTTTCCAAAATAGGGGGGAGAATCGCGGTTCAGCATCACAGACAATCGATGTAGGTACTCAATGAGGCGTAAAGATATGGTGCCGGAGTAATTCCATTGTTGATATCGCAGTAGCATTCACTGATGTTGGTATCAGCAAGCGGAACCCAACCACTCTATCCACTACTACCAATACTGAATCATGTCCTTTTAGCTTTGTGAAAGGGCCCATGAAATCGATAGCATAGCTTGAAAATACCTCTGAAGGAAAGAGCTGTGAGAAGGTGTCGCCTGTGGGTAATGTAGTCCTTTCCCGATTCAGTTGACATATATCACATTGCTCGACATAGTCTTTGAAATCCTTCCTCATCGCGGGCCTGTAGATGTATTCCCTTGTATATCAGAGGTTTCGATCGGGGCTATGGTGTCCTTTATTATGTATTTCCCCTATATTCAGCTCTCTCAGCATTTCTCCATTCACCCCGTGACCCTTCGGAATGTAAAGGCAATCTTCTCCTCCTCTAGCAGTGGTGTAGAGCAGACCGTTACGTATACTGTAATGTTGCATCATTCCATTTCTTGAAGTGAGATTGGAATCCTTTGCTAGCTCGTAGACTGGGTCACTTCTATATCCTTTGATCATCTGTTCCTTCCCAATATCTTTCATATCATCAACTCCTTGAATGAAATCCCTTTCCTCCACCACTCTTTGTAATACGGTTACCTCCTCCTCCTCATCAGGTATCTCATAAACCTTGTAAAGCTCGTGTTTCTTGTGATGTAGGGAGGGTTGTTCCACTACCTGAACCTCGTTCAGGTATGCGAGAGGTTCTCCATAGAGGGGTGCATTGGGGCGATGCTCCGGAGATTCGGAATCATGATATTTGGTAGTGAGGGAAATGCGTCCTAATGCTTTTTTAACGTGCTACTGGCTACCATGCATATTGAGGTGTGGGCATGGTGAATGGGTATCTGTATTGCAGTGATTGTTGTTGGTATTAAGTGGAGTTTCAATAACTGGTGGGCTACTGCGGGGGGAGTAGGCGTAGGTCTTTATCTGAGGTTTTAGTTCTTCATGCTCTAGACAGACAGGTATGTTGCAAAATGCCTAATACATTAATGCGTGTTCAGGTTCCTCCTCACTCCTAACACGGGTATAACTTCGATGGTCTCCCGAATGGTTTAGGGGTTCGGTATTTCCGTAATCGTCTGCATCTAGATGTGCTGGCTCGAGGCGGCAGTTGCTTCCACATTTGGAATAAGCACCGATGTTCTCAACTGTGGATCTTCGAATTGAGACATTTTGTGTTCAATAGTAGGTTGCTCACAAGAATGAAAGGATGAAGTAGGCGAGGCAGCAGGAAAATAATCTTTTTGTGTGGGATAGTTTGCACTATGTGGATAATCATTTTTCTCATCATGAAAACATGATAATGCATCGGCTAAATAATTTCCTGGTCCTGGTCTATACAGTATTTTGGTATCGTATTTCCCAATGCACCCTCTCTATCGGAGTTGACTTTTAGTGGGTGTTCTGCTTGTTTTGAGGTACGTCAGCGGTAGATGATCTGTGATGATAGTAAACTTGCTTCCTCCAAGTATATGGTGAAATGCTGTCCACGCATCAACTATCGCTAGGGCTTCCTTGGCGGTCATGCCATAATTCAATTGGGCATTAGAAAGCTTTTAGCTATCAAGCGACGCCGCTCTGGCATTCTCTGGTATTTCTGCTTGTCCTACCCATGCTCTGAACCCGGTGTTGGATGAAGCGGTTATTCGCCATATTGGAAGTGACGAATCATATTGTAATGAATTCATAACCTCGTATTTTGAAATACTGTACTTAACATTCTCCATAGCTTGGTCTTGGGTGGCAGTCCATATAAATTCCGCTGTTCCATTGAGTTCCGTTCTGGGTGATGTAATGGTTACAATGTGTGGCAAAAACTGACTGATGTAGTTGACCATTCCTAGAAATTCCGGTAACTGTTTCTTAGTCTCTGGTGTTGTCCCTTCTTCGATCTTGGCTAACTTTTCCAGTGCTGGAGAAAGTTCTATGTCATTGATAACATGGCCTAAAACTTCTATACTAGTGGTGAAGAATTCAGACTTGTTCCAAGTGGCACAGAATTGAGCTTCCTTCAGTTTATCACAAATGATGTATATGGGTTTCAAATGTTCGGACTCAGTATCGGAAAATATGAGTATATTGTCAATATATACCCACATAAATGGTCCTAAATAGTCCGCGAATAGATTGGACATTATGCGCATGAATGTTACTGGAGCATTCATACCTCCTTGTAGCATTACTTTGCTAACGCAACATCCAAATGCTGTTTTGAAAGCATTCTTGCTCACATCCTCTGATTCTACTCTTATTTGGAATTAGGCATCACTAAGATCGATTTTGCTTCACTATCTTGCCCTGCCAAGAGCGTTTAGGATCATAGTTTAGTTAGGAATGGTGTCAACATGCTTAATCATTATCTCATTCCTGGCTGTGATGTCGACCAGTGGTCTCATGCATTTCTTAGCCTTCTTTGCCTGAGGAAACATTGAAGCTGCCGAAGAAACTTCTTGCTGTGCAATGATTCCTGCATTATTTTTTTCTCTTAACCATATGTGCAGCGCTGTTGCCCATCATTCCGGTATTCAGTAGGTGGGTAATGAGCGCTGTTCATTCCCTGGGTATAGGTCTATCTTGTGATTGATCTTTCTTAGGGGAAGTAGGTTTTCGGGGATTTCCGTGGGAAATACCTCCAGGTATTTTTCTATGATATCTTCAGCGCCAGTGGCTGCTGCTCGGATCATGCCACAAGTAGGTGTGCAAACAATTTTCGAATATTGTGCTTGGCAAACAGAACAGCTAACTTGCAACATTTGATTTGAGCATAGTATTGTTCCAGGAAAGGCATTCCTAATAGTGTATCATATTTTGCTAGGTTGCCAACAAACATCCTGGTTCTTGGTATACTTAGCTTTCCTGCTGATAGGTTGACTGAACATTCTTTATAACCCTCAGATCATGATCCTTTCATGGCTAGGTGGAGCCTAGTCGCTGTCTTCAATTCCTCGCAAGGGATTTTGTATGTGGTAACAAAGGTGGCGCTAATCAGATTTGCTCCTATTGATCTGGTATCAAACAAGACACGAGCTTCTTTAGCATTGATATGCATCGTTCCTTCACGAACATTATGAGTTTTCACATGCATTTGTCTAGCAGCCATTGTAATAATGTCTTCCTCTTCTTCCTCTACTTCCGTACCATTGATAAACCCCTCTTCTACTAGTTGTTCTTATTCCACTCTGTTGGAGGTGACTTGTTTCTTCACCTTAGTATTGCCCTTGCCTTTGCCCTTGTCATCTTTGCTAGGACAGCCTCGGGCTAGATGTCCTTTACCTCCGCAGGTATAGCAAAGACCCTTTTCTTTGCATTCCCTAGCTTTGGAGTGGGGCTTGTTATTTATTTTTCGATTTTACTTTGTCCTTCATGTTTAGAAGTGAACTCTTTAATTGGTTTCTCAAACCTTTCCTTCCCATAAGCACCCATGCTTTTCAGGATAGTATCTATGCTCTCTGCATTTTGTATCACTTCCGTAACTGTATAGGTTTCAGCATACTATAATTCTGCTTCTTATCGTAGCCTAGGGTGCATGCTTTTAAAGAACAGTTGAATAAAGGCATCATCCCTTATGGTGTTTCCAGGTAGGCATGATCGGAATATTAGCAAAGCGGTTGATATATAGTGGATATTCTATTTATCTTGCCATTATATGCTTGCATTATTTTATGGAATTTACAGTAGGTATTATCTTTTAGTTGCGAAGATTGGAATCTTTCTCGTAGATAACCCATATGGTCTTCTCTGATCATGTCTTCACCGAAATGCTCAGCTGCTTGAAAAGCTGCTTTTTGAGCTCCTCCTAGAATATAGAGGATCCAACAGTTTCCTCCACTAGCCTCGCTCGTTCACAACTGATTTAGGCATAGATATAACTCTACTGAGTTATACCATGTATCGAACGCTTCCAGTTTGAGGTCATCTGCTTCACCAGTTAACGTCCTAGATGAAGGTACTTTGATGCTGAGTTTAGCCATAATGACTCGGTTAGGCCCGGGAGTCGGTGGTATTGAATCCCCTGGTCCTAGGGCTTCTGGTCCTGCTGGACCTGCTTCAGAAGCCATATTATCTGATCCTTTATCACTATCAGAGCTATCTGGATCGTTGCTCAGTGGTGCTGGAGGTACCTGTGTACCTCAAGGCTTTTTTGGGGATTCAGGATACCCTCCGGGGGTAGTGGTTGGTAGTTCTAGTGGTTGTTGTGATGATTCTCCTGCTGCTGGTTCAGCAGTCTCTCTGGCTAACTGCTGAGCAGCTACGTCGCTTGCTGCTTGCTCTCTTAGTGGGGTCTTGATGAACCGACCTTTGGAATCCCTGTTGTGTGGTTGAGAACCTTTCTTGAGGGCCTTGCCCTTACTGGGTCCTGGAATGCCTACTCTCTTGATAACTTGTTAAAGTTATAAAAATGTAAGCCCTGCTCAAGAGATGAGGTAAACGTAAGGTTAACGGGCTTTCTGCTTTACCGAAGGTGGCAACTAGCGAAGCAAGTACCGAGGTTTTAACTGAAGTTGTTGTAGAGATTTCTTACTATGTTGGGACTACTGAAGTGTTAGAGATATTTGGCGGATCTCAAACAGAAGATTCTTAAAGCGAACTCAAGAAGGTCACTGTTCAACCAAGTATATTGAAAACTCTGTCTGTCGAAGTCTGCCTCTTCTAACATGAAGAATAGCAGTTCTTAAATACACTTCCTTAGGCTATGGAGAGCCTTGTTCTCATAACATATCAGACTCCAAAGTAGTAGCCCTGAAACTGTTAGGTAGACCCAAACTCAAGTATATCACTGAAGGACGTAGGCTAAAATCTTTGTTTGGAGAATCTGTGGAAGAAGGCTTATCGCGATAAAATAGGTAAGATGAAGATTTATAGCGCAAACAATTTTATATTGATAAGATGTCTTCTCCATGGCTTAATGATTTCTGTAATGCTCGGGAGGCACTACGATATTGATATCCCGCCTCTGAGTGTTCCCGGACTACATCTAACTACTATGCCCCCCATGGTACCATCCTGTTTTAATATGCAAACGTCCAGAATCTTATAAGTGCGAACCCCATTTGACCCTGAAACTTATCACACCCATTCGCTGTCATGGAGTAGTATTCCTCCTTTAAGATGACTGCGCTATTGGTTATTCCAAACAGCGTCCTCTAACTTAGATATCCGCATAGACCATTATATTACTTTAGTCTTGTTAACTATCATTCCAGTAGTCTCTTATGTCATGAAGTGATCAAGTTCATGCAGGGCCACCTAGTGCCAATCGCAAGTCCGGCCCCGACGCGTCAACATCTCAAGGGACTCTGACTCATCTAGGTCTTCCATTTTGAGCATGCTTCCCCTTTGTTCGCCAGCCTCCGTAGAGGGGTCCTATTACTAGGACCAATCAAACTACAGCTGATCTCGGAAGGATATCGGTAGATTCGGTATACGCTTAATAGCCTCTGCCACTGGTGCATCCTCTTGCAGTATTTCGTCGCAAATGTGCTTTCACTTTTGGCCCATAGTTGAGGAAGCCTAACTTTGCAGCCTACTATTACAATGCGCCTCTGATGGACCTCTTCCATTCCAGTTCCCAGATGTCGCTCCAGGTCGCCTCCAATATATCCTGCAAACAGCATGCGGTCGGACGGACGGCGGCGATGTATATGGTATTCTGAAGTGGGCTTCATTGATGTGACTATTTAGTTATAAGATGCAACTCTCGAAATCTCGCTAATGACGTGCGGGCCTAATAAGGTGGCTGGAGGTGGGTGTTGGCACTCCGGTAAATCGAGGATCTGTGCGCAGTTACCCTACTGTGGGTCTGTGCACATGTCTCGGATTTCCATATGCCTAACATGAGCTCATTCCTATCAGGCTTCGCCTCGAATGCCTTTTATAATTTCTTCTAAATACATTTTAAGACTCAGTCTGGTCAGGGTAAAAAACCTTGCACGTTTACGTGGCCACTGTAGGAAAACCTTTTCCTCACTATCTTACTTGTGCCCATTCTGGCATGTCGAGATTTTCAATATGAAAATCTTCCACAACTTCCTCTGCATTTTCCGTACCGGTAGCTGGCTTCCATGTGTTCTCATCTTCTGAACACCCTGGCCATTTGACAAAGTACCACAGTTCCCCCTTCTCTTGGTAGCGACCACGTACCCATTTTCTGTAAGAGCGAATCTTGCTTCTTACTATTTTTTCAACCTCTCATTGCAGATCGCCGTCAATGTCCTCCGGTTCTCTAGTGGGTTCCTGGCGATTATGATGAACTGATTCGCGATAGGGTTCCAATAGTGCGACATGGAATATGGGGTGAATATGCCATTGCTCAGATATGTTGAACTTGAAGGCTAGTGATCCACGTTTTTCCACGATTTCAAAAGGACGGTATAGCTTTGGACTTAGCTTTTTTGATTTCCATTGGGTTCGAATGTTCTTTGCATTGCATATTACTTTGTCTCTGATGTTGAAGTTGGGCTGTTGTCGAGCTTTTTCGGTCATACTATTTTGACATTCCTTTCACTGTCTTTTCTAGTGATCCTCTCTCTTGTTCCTGTATTGTCTCAATCCAGTTCGCATAGAGTGTTGCTCCTGGATTTTGAGCCTCCCGCTCCTTCATCCACTCTGTTTGTGGATGGAAACAGTAGTTTGCCTAGAATGATGACATTCCATAAGCATTGGTTGTGGAGTTTTTATAGATATGTTCAGCTACAGGTAATAGCTGATACCAGTTATCCTGATCATAGTTGATAAAACATCGCAGGTATCCTTCTAGCATTTGGTTGGTACATTTGGTTTGTCCGTCAGTCAGAGGGTAGTATGCCGCCGACATTCTTCCCTTAATTTCCAGCCCTTTGCAAAGCGATTCCCAACATTCTCCTGCAAACTTTGAGTCCATGTCCGAGACGATTTCAGTTGGTAGACTATGCAGTCTCTATACTTCTTCTAGGAATGCGTTTACGACATCCTTGGCCATAGCGCCGGTCTGAAGTTTGATAAAATGTGCCCTCTTTGTAAACTGATCAACTACTTCCATTATCTGAGTACACCCTTGCGACTCCAGTAGTTGAGTAATAAAGTCCACCGAGATAGATGCCGATGCTGCGTATGATATTTGCAATGGTTGCAGGAGTCAGTACTTGGTGTCTCTAGGCGATTTATTATGTCGGCATTCAACGCTGGATCATATATAATCGTTGGCCCATTCTGCAATCACTTTCCAATACAAGTCTTTCATGCTTATTTCCATGGTTTTTTCTTGTCCAAAATGTCCTGTGACCTTTGCATGGTGACATCCTTTTGCGATATTCGTGTAAAGCCCCTGACTGTTTGGTACAAATAGTGTTTACTTATAGTATAGTAGATCGTTGGTCAAAGTCTAGTCCTAGGGAAAATCCTTTCCTTTGTCTCGTAATCTAATGAGTTCTTCCCTCCGTTGCCTCCAAACTGTATCTGTCCCGATAGCTGCCTGTATCTCACTTGAGACTTCAGGGTTGAATTGCTTCTTACCTTTTTGCAGGATTATCGCGTTTGATATTAGAACTTTCTCTGGTACTTCTGAAACGTCGTACCAGTGTTCATTGTCTATGGCTGATGCCTGCAGGCAACTGATACTAGGTTCCTGTTCTTTGATGATCAGGGATCTTGTTACTATCTCAGTGCTTCTGAATCCCGCGGTCCCTCATTCCGTATATTCCAGGTCGTCTACTTCCATCATATCTGAGGCATTGATTTTTTCTACTACCAGTTGAGCTATACGGTCGCCCATTCTTATCTGGCAGTGCTCATTTTTATAGTCGAATAGTGCAACCTTGGGTTCACCGCCGAAATCAGCATCGATTACTCCGGCGCCGGTGGAAAGTCCGCTTCGAACCACCAATCCGCTACTTGGAGCAACTCTTCCGCAAGTTCCATCGAATCGCCCCACGGCTATACCCGTCCTTATTAATACTTGCTCAGATTCCAGGACAATGGCAACTTCCATCGCATACAGGTCATGTCCAGCTGCCATTCTTGATCCTTTTGTCGGCAAATATGTCTTTTTGCTCCATCTCGTGACACTCATAATGGGTTCCTTTTTACCTCTTCGACGTTCGAAATCTAAATTCTTATCTCCATCCCAGTCTTCTTCCTCATCGCCTACTCTCACTACCAATAATACCAAGAAACTTTCTTCATTCAAAATGTTTTTTTGGCGATGCGTAACTCCCGCCTCAGGACGGTACTCCAGCCGCCTGCTTAATGTGTCGGGCTTTCCTCCCTTTGTGCCTGGTTGGTATACAATCTGAAAATTGTATTCCACGAGCTTCTGAGTCCATCGAATTTGACAGCCACTTCAGACTTTTGAGGTGAGGAAGTATTGTAGGTTCTGATGGTCAGTAAAGACTGTAATTGGTTTTTCTGTTCTGATCAAGTATTGTCTCCATTCCTTAAATGCTTCAAGGATCGTGAGAAGTTCTTTATCATGAATCTCATAATTGCACTCCGCTGAGTTTACTTTTCTGGAATACCAAGCCACTGGATGTAACCTTTTTTCAAAGTATTGGGAAAGTACACAACCGAGTGCAAAGTCGCTAGCATCAGTTTCTACCACTGTTTCTTGTTCTGGGAAGAAATGGTGGAGTATGTAGGCTGTAGTGAATCGGGATTTTAATTCTGCGAAGGCTGTATCTTGTTCCAGTCCCCATTTGAAATTCTCGAGATTTCGCTGTAGTTTCTCACTTATGGGTTTACAAATAGCGGAGAGGTTTTTTATAAAATGTCGATAGAAGTTAGTGAATCTGATAAAGACGTGTACCTCTCTACCCAACTTAGGTGCTTTCCAAGCTATTCTGAATTCCACCTTACAGGTGCTCATAGATACCTCATCGATCGCTACTATATAGTTGAAGAATTCTACCTCTACGGTGTGGAAGGTCAACTTCTTCAGTGATACTACTAATTGAAAGTCCGATAGACTACTAATTGAAAGTACGATAGACTTTGTAAAACTTTCTTTCCCGCTTCGATATGTTCTTCCTCATTCTCCGAATAGATGAGAATATCTTTTAGATAAAACACAACTCTGACATCTATGTATTCTTTAAGTACTTGGTTCATCATATCTTGGAAGGTTGCGGGAGTGTTGACCAATCCGAATGGTATAACCTTATATCCGTTATGCCCGTATCTCGTCGGAAAGCCATTTTCGATTCATCACCTTCCTTAATCCTAATCAGGTGGTAGCCATCTTTAAGGTCTAACTTGGTGAAGATCTTTGCGCCAGCTACTGTATCTCTGAGTTCGGACATTAGTGGAAGGAGGTGTTTGTTGAGGATAGTAATCTTATTTAGATTTTGGTAATTCACAACTAGGTGTAGTCTTCCATCAGGTTTGGGTACAAATAATATAGGTGCTTCTGCAGGAGATTGACTTCGCATAATCTTTCCCTCCTTAATTATTGTTTGCAAGTATTGTCTTAATACTTGAAGCTGCTTTGCGGATAGTGGATATATTGGTCCCCTGGGGGGCGTTGACCCTGGAATAAACTTTATTTCCTGATCAAAAGTTCATCTTCGGGCTAATCTTTCTGCCATCTGGGCTTCGAACAAATGTTTGTAATGCCCGTATTCTTTCGGTAATGATTCAAGTTCTAGTGTATTTTCGATGGCTGCGATTTTTCCGATGCGACAGGCATTAGGGCCGCAAGCCACAAATTCATCATATTCGAACATATCCGCTAATCCTTTATCTTCTTCGCCACAGTTTTCACAAAACATGAGGGAGAAGGTCCAACTTTCTACATCTTCTTTGTGAGACACTGAGTGTTCATGATGTCACCAACGAAAAGGAATTATCACTCTATAGTGACCTGCTTTAGCCACTTCACGCGACACTGCAGAGATGTGTCTTTTTTTCCTATTTCCAATCTTATAGGGAGGGTGTAACATTTCCCTCCAGAGGCGGCTGATGATCCATCAAAGCCTAAAAGATCTACTGCATTGTTGCATTCAATAATCGGAATGTGAAGGTCTTCAACTAGGTCCTTGTTAATAAGGAACAGGTTGGATCCCAAGTCCAGCAAGACTTTAACTTTGTATCACTTATCGTGTATGTGGAGGTAAGCGATCCCCTCCAGACAGTTGCATTGTTTTGGTATTGAACCATTTAATTCCACGCGCTTGGCGCAGATAAGAGTTTCTTGGTTCTTTCGTTTAGGCATCATGGGTGTTAGCTGTAGGTAACAAGATGTTTGTTACTACGCTCGCGTAGTTTCGACCATTGAGGTCTCCTCAGAGAAACTAGTAACTCTTTAGCTTTTAACAATCTGGGTCTACATACTAAGCGGTGTTTCACCAATACCCAATTGTGCAGGACCAGCTTTCAGGCTGGATGCCTTCTCCGACACACCAAACCTAGGCTCATAGCAGATTTCCAGTCTTTCGTGAGCCATTTGTCTCCTCTAGTATGGGGCTCCCGTTTTCACTGATACTTTCCCTTAGGGTCTCAGCTATGCATCCAGCTCCCTCATGGGAGCCTTGCGCACCCAAACGGTACATCCTTATCCCACACTCTGGCCCGAAGGCAAGATTGTACATACATATAATATGACTCAGACTCGTGTAATAGGTGGAATGGCCCACCTCAGTTGTCCTCCTATCGTGGTTTTGTTATCAAGTAGATCTTGCATTGCTATGTCCCAACTTCTTCGATATAGTAACTTGCCTTCACACGGGGAGCAGGTGACCACCAGGTGACTGGAGGAACTTCGTACTGTCGCCTCCTGGGCCATGTAGGCATGTTAACTATCCTCTCTTTCGATCAAGACTCTCCATATATTGATTCTTGTGTTCGAGCTCGTAAGTCCGTTGTGGGGTTCGTCCACTTTAGAGCCTACTTGCATTGCTTCTGCAAGAAGAGACTTGCTTCGCACTACGCTGATCATTTTTGGATTTCGATTCCCGTAGTTGCACAAAGACTACCCGATCCCCATTGTGGTCGGTACCCAATATACTCCAGCCGCCGGGGGTTCTCGGTTTCGATTCCAGCTCCCTCAGGACACTGAAAACCCAAACGCTGCCGCCGTTAGTGCCAATGAACTGACCTTGGTCAGTTCCTCGTCGTCTGCCAGTTCCCAGATCTTGTTAACTTGTGCTGGGTTGTCGACGGTCACGACCTTCTAAGCTAATCTAGGGTTTACCATAGCCGATCTTGCTCGTCGAATTCCCAGTTTTATTGGTCTTGAGCTGACCATTGCTGCCGATATAGGGGCATCTCTCTAACACGTTTGATAATTGTGGTTCTTCTTTTCACAATGTGTATACTCTTGGTCCCGCATCCGAGTGTCTATCACAATCTGCGGGATGCTGGTTTGAGCCTCACTGAAGTTTGTGTGGGTCGTGTTAGTTGCACCTCCTAACCTTTTGCTGGGCTTTTCTGGCTCGTTGTACCTTTTTCTCTTTCGTAGTAGGGCTCTACCTCCCTTGCCATAAGGTTTATTCTCACTGTGTCATTTTGGTTTGGAGTCTCTGTGGTCTTCTCTTTTGACCTCTTGTACTATCCTCAGCTTGGACAGCTTGTCTTGCCCAATTCTTTCTCAGGCCTAGAGTCCTTCTTCGGACGGACTGCACAGCCTTAATGCCTCTTCCCATTCTTGATTCGTTGTATACTGCAGGGCCGACAACGTGCGGACAATTTGTTTAGGAAGTTTATCTTCTACTTCTTGCCTCCAGGACTCTCCGGTCAGGCGTGCACGAATGTTACAGTTATGTATGACCGCCAGATATCATTAAATACTTCCGCCATACTCAACTAGGTTCATTGCTCGCAGCGCTAGTCGTTCGTCTTCTACCGGTGCAAATTGTTGGATAATATCATGTTCCAAACGAGTCTATGTAGCCAGCTCCCGCTGCTGGGTTTCCCCTTAAAGGCCGTCCATAGCTTTCTGATACCAAATGTTATAAGGGAGTACTATGTCTTATCTCGTGCAACGGAGCGCGTATATAACTCGTTGCCGCGCATTGTCCCAGAACCGCGCGTTATGTTCGAAATAGTCGGTGCCTTGCAAGATCCATACATATATATCTTGTGCGAGTTTATCCTCAAAGAATGGAGGTGGCTCTGATGGTCGCTTAATATTTAGCGCTATCATATTGGCAAGTGTCTCTACCATTCCAGACTGTTCTGGTATTTGTCCTCGCCTGCGCCGCCTAAGACCCCCTCTCCTTCTTCTTCTCTCATCATCATCATCGTTGATATTACTAGGATCTCCAGGGTCACCTCCCTGCACACCTGAGAGGGATGCATCAGTGGCTTCCTTGCCTTTCCCCTTTTCTCTTTTTGTAGGCACAGCATAATATTCCTCGTCATCGGTTTCTTGAACAGCTGGTAAGGGTGCGGGCTGCCCGGCTTCCAGGCTAGGTGTGGTAGCCATTATTTTGTTTACCGCTGCCATTAATGCCTTGAGGGTATTATTTGTCACCTCATTTTGCCGCTGTTGCTGATCTAGGGACCTGCAAATCTCCGCCTTGTGAGTAGTAGCATCTTGGCGCCCTTGCGCTAAGGTACGGTTGACCTCTCTTTCACGTGAGGTGTATTAGGCACGGAATTCGTAGAATTTTGTGCTTAGACTACAGTTCCTAGTCAGAAGTGTTCATGATCTGAGACATGTTTAATTAGGTATTGCGCCATAGGCCAGGGGTAGTGGAGTGGCCGGTAGCAATGAATTTTCCATGCGTTCGTACCCATGTACAACAATGATGAATTGTCCGCCATTATCCTACAATAATCAACTCTGTAGACACATTAAATAAGAAAAATATAAATTAAAGTTAAGAATGCTAGCTAATACCTTGTATAGCCTCCCTTTGCCTCCAAAACTGCAGATACTCTATGAGGCATTGATTTCCACAACTTTTCAAAAAGCTCCTCAGGAATTGTCTCCCAAACCAGGCATAATACTTGTGCAAGTCTCTTCTTAACAGCTTCTTTTCCTCCTGGGGTATCTGCAATCCTTGGATACTGCTGGTGTAATCGCTTTTTGAGCTCAACCAATGCATGCTAAATAGGATTTAAATCAGGGGAGTATGGGGGGTGTTCCACCACTTCAATAGAATTTCTCTCCTACCAATCCATGACATTATAAGCCTTGTGAACAGGAGCATTGTCTTGCTGAAACAGGATATCTTCCATACCAAAAGAATTCATCTGATCAATAACAGGAAAAAGATATCTTCTCAAGAGCCTAATATACCTGGTCTTGTTGATATTTCTAGTGATAAGAACTAAAGGGCCTTTTCTCTTACCCCAAAAGCAGCCCCATACCATTAGTGAAATTCCCTTATCCTTTTCCTTTGGCTCAATTCAATCAGCCAGCAACCTTTCTCTAGGTTCTCTGAAAACTCAGTGCTGCCTTGGATCCTTAGATTTCTCCACACTGCACTCATCACTCCAGATGACCTTCTCAAAGTCCTCCACTGTCTAATCTTTATGAGCTGTAGCCCACTTCAACCTCTTAGCAATGTGATCAGGTTTGAGTCTGGGCCTTGATTTGGCTAGCCATTTTTTGACATTGGCTTCTCTGAGTACTCTATCCACTATAAATTTGTTAGAGAATCATGTTCTCTCACTCAGGGTAGCACAAGAATGGCGAGCTTTTTTTTTGTTACCTGTAGAAAGTGAAATACGTGGTGCATATTTATCTCGGAAGTCACATCTAGTCATTTTCCGGTTGGATTTGGCTGCACGGATGATTGTACAATGTTGTCGCTGGCTGAGAACAGGAGGGCGACCGGGGCGAGGAATATTTTGGCGGATTGACGCTCACATGCCTGAGCAAGGAAGCTTTTAATAGTTGTCCATGTCTGGCCAATAGTTGCAGCAACAAGGGTAATATTCCGGAGGCATTAGAAAAAGGCGATTATCATCCTTTTTCAACATTGGTTGTTTCTCTTGGCGAGGTCTTGGGGGTGGGCTTTTTTCTTTTTTTGAGGCAGCATAGGAATATCCTGATCAGTTAACCATTGGAAATTTAAATAGGGCAGATTGTAAAAACAAAGGCACTGTGGATGCGGTTGTGTAGCGAGTACTCCGGTCATGATCAACTCGGTCGCGATCAACTTGGTGATCTGGCATTTGGTGAGGTTCTTACCAAGCCAGCGCGAACACTTCTGACTAGGGGCTGTAAGTACCATCGGTTCCAGTGTCTGGTCTCGGGCTAATGCTGCTTAGCTTTCTTGTCCGAGCGTTCTATGTAATTTCGTTGTTACCTCTTCATGTTCCTGTTGACGCTTATCTTAAGTGTCTATTTTCTTTGCCACTTCCCATAGCATTTCCTCTTAGATACCTTTAACTTCGCTTTCCACGCCTGCCAGCTACACCAACAAAATTACGATATCATGGTTGTGGATATCTTATCTCTTGGTGATTTGCTGTTGAACCTTAGGTAGTTTTAAGGTAAGGTCTAGGGTAGCTTCCTACAAATGTTTGAAGGAAATATTGGCTTGGTCGAGCAAGGTGTCGATGTCTTGTCTTATTCGACCTAATGTTACCCCTAAACGGGTAGCCAATCTTGCTAAATTTACAGCATGGTCTCATCTTAGTTTTGGCATGAAGGCTCGCGATATCCGATGTATGCTTGCAACACTAGAGGATCAGTGAGATGGTAAATTTCCTGTCCAGAATGTAGGTTCATGAGGTGTTAATGGAGAGGGACTCCATATAGCCGAATCATTGGTTTTATCGGTCATATCGGGTCGGGTATCCATATGGTCTTCCGCCGTTATTCTTTTGCTTGGGTCTTGTGGTATCTCAGCCACTGTGATACTTTCCAGGGAGGCTAATTGCACTAATAACCATGGGTGGGTGATTACTAGTACTTTGTACCAGGGTTCTTGATATCCTTTAAAGGGTTTAAGCAATTGTATGTAAGCTATCCGGTGTTTGAGATACTCTAGAAGTGTAGGTATAAAAGGGTTCCATTGATCTGATTCTGGGCTTAGAACCCGAATCTCATTTTTTCAAGGATCAAAATGTACTTGTAGTACATGTAGGGTTTTAGGCCCAAGCCAAGGGGATATCTGGTCCTCGTGCGATAGTTCCGGGTTTTCGTTCTTTGTAGAGTACTGAGTACTCCACTCAACGACGTTTTCCGACTTGGTTGAACTCTACGAGAAGTTCGAACCGTGGGAGGTACGATTTAGGAGATTAGTTTGATCTTTTGTTGGGATCCCGAAAGGTTTTGTGAATTACGAGGGTTCTGGCGTATACTCGTCTTCAATTTCAAGGAGCCCAGTCTCGAAGTTCTCTTCAAATGTATAAATGTACAAGGGGTAGTGAGGTGCTTCGAAAATGTAATCCAAGTCAGAGCTGTGGGTGGAGTTTGAAGGGAACATGTAGTTCATATAGTGAGCCTTGGTAACAGGAGAACTATCAATATACTGTTAGGCGGACGCCAAACTCAAGTATATCAATGAGGGACATAGCACAAAATCTTTTATTAGAGAATCTGGCGAGAAACGCTTGTCTCGATAAAATAGGTAAGATGAAGATTTATAGCGTAAACAATTTTATATTGATAAGATCTCTTCTCTGTTGCTTGATGATGTCTGTAAAGCTCGTGAGGCACTTCTATTTTATATCCCACATCTGAGTGTTCGCGGACTACTTCCAACTACTATGCCCCTCGAAGTACCATCCTGTTTTAATATGCAAACGTTCAGAATCTTATAAGTGCGAACACCATAGGACCCTGAAACTTATCACACCCCTTCATGGTTACAGAGTAGTATTCCACCGTTAAGATGACTGCGCTGTTTGTTATTCCAAACAGTGGCCTCTAACTTAAATTTCCGCACAGACTATTATATTACTTTAGTCTTGTGGACTATCGTTTCAGTAGTCTCTTCAGTCATATAGTGATCAAGTTCATGCCGGGCCACCTAGTGGCAATTGCAAGTCCGAGTCCAACGTGTCCACGTCTCAAGGCACTCTGACTTATCTAGGTCTTCCATTTTGAGCATGCTCTCCCATGGTCTGCTGGCCTCCGTAAAGGGGTCCTATTACTAGGACCAACCAACCTACCGCTGATTTGAGAAGGGTATGGGTGGATTCGGTATACCCCTAATAGCCTCTACCACTGGGGTATCCTCTTGAACTATTTTGTCGCAAATGTCCCATCATCTTTGGCCTATAGTTTAGCAAGCATAACCTGTAGCCTGCTATCTCAATGCGCCTCCAACGGATATCTACTGTTCCAGTTCCCAGATGTCGCCGAAGATCCCCTCTCCTATATCCTGGGAACAGCATGCGGTCAAATGGATGGCAGCGACGTATAATATGTTACGATGTGGGCTACTATGACGTAGCTCCTTAGTTATGGGACGCAATTCTCGAAATCTCGCTAATGACGTGCGGGCCCAATCAGGGAGCTGGAGGGGGGTGTTGGCACTCCGGTAAATCGAGAATCAGTGCACAGTCACCCTACCGTGGGTCTGTGCACAGGTCTCGGATTTCCATATGCCTAACTGTTACGATCCCAAACCGGTGTGAGTTCTCAGCAACCGGTAGACGATACTTCTCATGTTCTCTCGCATCGATAGTTCTTAGACCTATGTCTATGATAAGATGGGAGAGACGCTCGTGTCACTGATCCTTATCGCCTATCGTGCTCTTTCTTCAACTCGACTTGCATAGTAGAGTTCTCCTCTCGGAGGTATGTGTTTGTAAAGAGTGCAAAGGTTTTATATTCGTAAAAGTATAAAGTAATAAGTAAGGAAATAACTTAGAACGAAATGTGAAGGGCCAATCGACTTGGTCTAGTTTTCTTTCCTTTTTTCTTTTTATCAACAATTTTATTCTCGGTTTAAGGTATCCCGTCCACATGCAGCGCTAGCTATGGCATAAACATAAACATCCCACCTTACGCCAGCCCGAAACAGCCAGAAGAAAAACCGTCAACAAACCCGAACAGAAAGGCACACTGGCAGACAGGACCGAAACCCACAGAATATGAAACCCCCCACCCTAACCCGCGCAGTTGAGACAACTCCCCCGCCCCACAACTTGTAGCATACACAAGCGGTAAAGACTGTAAAAGAAAGCCACCCCAGCCCATCAGAACAAAAGAAACCTCAGTTCACGACATTGGTCCAAACCCCATAGCACGAGCCACCCTAAATGGTCTTAACCCGGCCGATCAGTGCCACCTACGACAAAAACACATCTACGGCTAAGGGCAAGCCTGGCAAAGTAGCAGGGGAACCGAAGAGAGGAAACACCAAGCCGAGGAAAACGAAATCCATGGCACGGCAGAGGGACTAGTGCCATCCAAACCGGGAAGCCCGGTAGGGATGCCGAAAGTGCGTCGAAGTAAGGCGGTGTAGCAGTAGGGTGCAAGCTGACAGAGGGAGCAGCAGTAGGGTGCAAGCCAATCCAACCATTAGGTTAGGCCGGGGACCGAACGCGACCATGTCAACTATCAGTAATCGTGTTCGTGTCTTTCTAGGCGGTTCCCAGGGGTAGAAGGCAAGCGATTTTACCACATCTCTTATGTAGTATCTTGTTCGACGAGAGATAGTGTCACTTATTAGAGGCGGGGATGGGCAGCGCAAAAAGCATACCGGAACCCAAAGGGAGGAAAGCCTCGACGCGTAATAAAGCAGAGGAGGACCAGGGGCAATGTGGATGGCCGTCACTCCTAGGCCGAAGCCATCGTGGACGGAGAGAGGGGGGGTGGATGGTTCACGAAATCCCAAGTGTTGAGGGTTGATTTCAAGCGCGAGGAAAATACAGGAGACGGAGGATGGCCTATCTACGCGGTCTTTTCTTTTTTCTCTTTTTTTCTTTTTTTATCTTTATATATTATATGTTTACGGTACAAGAACTTGCATGCAGCGCTTGCGATGGCATAAAGAAAAACCTTAATCTCGAAAACTCGCAATCACAAAGGAAATAATTGCACCAAACCATAAAATCCTCCTAGTTGTGTCCGATAGCCGACACGAAATCCCAAGGAACTAAAGCTGGAAAGTACAAAACTCATAACAAAAAATAAATCCAACAAGTTACCAAAAAAAAAAACTACAAGCAACTGACGGTTGGAGTGAAGCGGCGGGCGTGCTCCTATGTTCAGGGCACGAATCCGTAAATCGGGAGGCCGTCATTCATGGAAGTGGATGCGAGTGGGGGGTCCCAGCATGCAGGTGGCATGCCGGGAGGGAAGCCTGTGGCGGTCACGTTCAGGTATCTCGCCAGGGAGTGGAGGGAGTCCTTGTTGGTCCATAGAGGGCTAGGGCCTATCTACTCGGTCTTTTTTTGGTTTTTTTCTTTCTTTTTTTATCATCATGTATTCATTGTTTATGGTACAAGAACTTGCATGCAGCGCTAGCTATGGCATAAATTAAACCTCAATCTCAAACACGGACACACAAAAGAAAATAAACCAGCACCAAACTATAAAATCCTCCTAAGGTGTCCGATAGCCGACACAAAATCCCCAGGAACTAAAACAAGCAAGTGCAAAAATCATAACGAAAAACAAAACTGACCAGCGACCAAAAACAAGCAATAGACGCAGGACGAGTCAAACAGTGAGGTGGGCACCTCGGCTCAGGGCTTGAAACCATGAATTGGTAATCCCGTGACATTAGGGGCGGGTTCTACAGGGTGCTCCCAGTCTGCGGGCGGCATACCAGGGGGAAAGCCTGTGGCGGTCACATTGAGGTACCTTGCCAAAGAGCTGAGGGAGTCTGTATTGGTCCAAAGTGGGCTGTCTCTGCCGACATCCGTGAGCCCCTTGAGGTGGCACTCGCGAGGTCCTCGGCGAGACTCGCAGTAGAGGATGGCGTGTGCGAAGTCCCGCTCATCCCCCTCGCAGTACGGGCAGAGCGGTGAGGGGTCATCAGTGAACTAGGAGGGGTGGGCAGCGAGGTAGCTCTTGCCCGAGCTCATTTGGTGGATCCTTCCTGCGATAAACCTACCCAGCCCCATGAAGGTGTGGGGCTTGAGGGTTACGGCGAAGCAGTAGTAGGGTGGAGGGGGGAACTGGGTGGCCCAGTCCCTGACGCAGGCGTTCCGGAGCTGTATTTTGATTGCCTGGTAGGACGGGATCCCCTCTTTCAAAGGGAGCTGTTCAGGCGGAAGAAGGTCAGGCGAGGCCACTGGGATAGGGCCCGAGGCGTTGACGAACCGGAGGGTCCAGTGTACAATCGCGTCCAGCTGGGGGTGTTTGCGTATAGGGGGGTGGGGGGGGGGCTGTCTTCCAGAGGAGTGGGGCATAGACTGATGTCAAGCATCTAGTAAAACTGCGGTGGTCCTCTGGTGCCCGGAAGGGGGAGGAGGTAGGGAAAGACAGGTGGAGCCTGGCCGTAGCCAGATTGGCTTCAGGGGGGAGGCACACTAGGCGGGTAGCGGCCAGCCTCTGTCGGTGGAGGACCAACAGCAGGAGGGGAGGAAGAGCCAATTCACAAGCCAAGATGCGCACCGGGGTAGACGAAACGCAATTAGTTACCCACCTTTGGACAGTTCTCCAAAAGACGGACATCCTGTCCAGGAGGGTAAGACTCGGGGAGATGAGGTCCGCTCTATAGAGGAGAATCGGGAAGATGAGGGAGAATGCCGGACCATGGCAGCAGAAGGGGGGGAGGCCCTTACCGGGCCTGGGCAGTCGTATAATCGTGGTGAAGGACCTTTGGGCCAGGGCGAGTCGCCTGGAGAAGTACGAAGTGGTGCCCTTGGTGCAGGACATGGACGAGGGTTCGAACCAGTGCCGAAGCCACCTTATCAGTTTGGAGGGGTAGAAGAGATCTCCTGCCACTAGGGTCGGGATCGCGGGGGGGCGGACCTTCTGTGCGGAGGTTGTCCAGTGCATGAGTTCAGTCTTTAGGATCAAGAAGGACACGCCGAGTCAGCCAGTGTTCGCCTGGTGAACCGAGGTGATCCCCCGCAGTCGCTGGACGTTCCGGCAGTATGAGCCGGAGATGACCGTGACTGTGACATCATCCTCGTAGGAGAGGATGGGACCATGACGGATCGAGAAGTGGGGGGTCGAGACGTAAATGACAAATAGGAGGGGGGAGATTGGGGAGCCCTGGGGCGTGCCAATGGAAACCGAGGAGAAGACTTGAGGGGCCCCCGGGAGGACCAGGCGGCAGGAGCGGCTGTGGAGGAAAGACCTGATCCAAGAGACCATGTATGGGTAGACCGCCTTAGTGGCGCACCATTCGCAGAGTAGGGGGGCGGAGACGTTGTCGAAGCCTCCCTTAATGTCGAGGAAGAGTATTGAGACCTTGAGTTTGGGGCGCATAAATATCTGAACCTCGTGAGCCAGGATTGCTGCTGCGTCGAAGGTACTCAGGCCGGGAAGGGAGCCAGTTTGGTGGGGGGACAGGCGGCCCAAAAAGCGGGCGCGAGCAGTGAGGCGGGTTGCCATGACTCTCTCAAGGATCTTGGAGACCATCTCCAATAGGATGATGATGCGGAATGACGCCGGCGTGTTGTAGGAGAGCTTGCCCGGCTTGCCTAGTATTATGCCATTGGCCTTTAGGGAGTGTGGGTGGTGTCCATATTGAACAAAGGGGCCGAGGATGGAAATCAAAATGTTGGGATTCAAGGAGTGGACCCTCTTCCAGACAGAGTAGGGGATCTGGTGTGGACCGGGCGCGGAGGATGAGGAGGAGTTCCTGAGGGCCGTTGTGATTTCCTCCACTGACAAGGGTGGGACATCTTTGGACTCCCTTATGATGGCTGGAGGGCCTGAGGGTTGCTTTTCCCGGAAAAAGTGGGAGAGCAGGGCTTTGTTAATGCCCATGGGACTGTCAGCCCTGGGTATCTGTCGGAACTTGTCTGGGGGCCTCCCAAAGGCAAACCGTTTGGCGGTCCGGAGCGCCTGTAGAGTGGCAGATTTTCGGAAGTTGTTCCAGCATTCGGTTTTGGCCTTCTTTAGCGCCTTGCAGTATAGTAGACGTGCTTCTTTGCACTGCTACTTGGAGGAAGGGAGGCGGTCGCGACGGGCAGACCTAACTGTCGAGTGAAAGGCAGCCCTCTGTGCGGTGAGGTTGGGAGTCCACCAGGGCTTTGACCTGTAGGAGGGTTGCTTGTACAGGGTATGGAGCCTGAGGATGGTCCGCAGTCTGCCAATGGCCGTGTCGAACCAGAGGGAGAAGGAGTGAGGTGTTGGGAGAGAGGATGGGGGGTCGATCTGTATGGACCTGATCTCCCTTGCAAGGGAGGCCCAGTCTGTTTTTCTCCATGCGGGGGCTGCAGGGGGTGGGTGGGCTAGAGGTTCGGCGAGGGCAATGAGTATTCGAATGTGGTCCGAGCCGGTCGCGGGCAGGCGTGTGTCCCATGATTGGAAACTGGGGCACAGAGCGGCGTTGGCGAAGGATAGGTCTATTACCGCGGGGTGGAGTTTATTGTCGACGGGGAAGTAGGTGAGGGTACCAGGGGTGTTCAAAAGAGAGAGGCCCTCTTTGGTAGCCCTGTCGAAGAAGGGTATGGAGGCGTTGAGGTCTGAGATCGAAAAAATGGGGCGAGGATCTGCGGAGGGGTGATGGATATTAAAGTCTCTGATGACCAGTGTCGGTGTGGTAACGTGGGGGAAGGCTACCTCAGTGGAGATGTGTTAGGCGGACGCCAAACTCTAGTATATAACTGAGGAACGTAGGCCCGAAATCTTTGATTGGAGAATCTGTCGAGGAAGGCTCGTCTCGATAAGTAAGGTAAAGATTTAAAGCGTAGAACAATATTATATTGATAAGATCTCTTCTCCGTTGCTTGATGATCTCTCACCAACTCAGACTGAGTCGATCTTACTTATAGTAGCTAGTCGGTACTTCTAATCCTCCTACTAACTATGTACCGCTCACCTTCCTCATGAGTTCAACTTTAAGTGCGAACACTGTTTGACCCTGAGAACGAGCACACCACTCCACGGCTTAGTCGCAGCTTCCTATTAGGAGCTTCCGATCTTTAGCTCGTATAGACTATGCCGGATACTCTAGACTTAATTGCTATCGTTCCAGTAATCTCTTCCGTTCACGAAGTGATCAAGTTCGCCACGGGCTGCCTATGCTTCATGCGAGTAAGAGTCCGACGCGCCAACATCTTATGGACTCTTCTCCAGCTATGGCCTTCTACTGAGCATGCTTCCCCTTGGTCCGCCAGCCTCC
>JACCEG010000126.1:0-37311 GCA_014065205.1 Tuber brumale
GGGGTGTTGGCACTCCGGTAAATTGAGGGTCTGTGCGCAGTTACCCTACCGTGGGTCTGTGCACATGTCTCGGATTTCCATATGCCTAACACCTATAACTGAAATGTCACATCAATGAAGCCCACTTCATAATACCATATATGTCACCGCCATGTGTCCGACCGCATGCTGCTCACAGGATATACAGGATGGGACCTTGGGCAATATCTGAGAAATAGAATGAAGGAAATCTGTCAGAGGTGCAGTGAGATAGTAGGCTTCAAAGTTAGGCTTCCTAAACTCTCAGCCCAAAGTGACAGGATGTTTTCAGCAAAATACTCCAAGAGGATGTCCTAGTAGCAGAGGCTATTAAGGACATACTGAATCCACCCATACACTTCTAAGATTAGCTGTATATTAGTTGGTCCTAAGAATAGGACCCCTCTACAGAGGCTAGCAGACCAAGGGGAAGCACGCTCAGAAAGAAAGACTAAGATAAGTTGGAGACTCTTAAGACGTTGACACATTGAGCTCAGACTTGCAATTGGCACTAGGTAGCCCAGCATGAACCTGATCACTTCATGACCGAAGAGACTGCTGGAACAATAGTCAATAAGATTAAAGTAATATAATAGTCTATACTGACAACTAAGTTGAAGACCACTGTTTGGTATAACAAATAGCGCAGTCATCTCAATGGAGGAATACTATTCTGTAACAGTAAATGGGTGTGATAAGTTTCAGGGTCAAATGGTGCTCGCACTTAAAAGATTCTGGATATTTGCATATCAAAACCAGAGTGATACTTTGGAGGTAGAGTAGTTAGAAGTAGTCTGCGAACACTCAGATGCGGGATATAAATATCCAAGTACCTTCTGAGCTTTACAGATATCATCAAGCAATGGAGAAGAGATCTTATCAATATAAAATCATATATAATATAAATCTTTACTTTAACTATTTTATTGAGATGAGCCTTCCTCGACAGATTCTATGAACGAAGATTTTAGCCTACATCCCTCTATTGTACTAGAGATTGGCGTGTGCCTAACAGATATAATACCGTCTGAATACCACCAGTTCACCAACCTCTTTCAAGAAAGAAAAGCTAACAAACCGCCACCATGAAGACCAGGAGTCGATCACGAAATTCACATAGAAAATGATGAAAAGATAAAAGTAAAGAAGAAAATTCTCTACCTATGCCTCTATCCATTCGGAGAAAAGGAACTGGAAGAATTACAGAGATACATCCTATAAAATATGAAAAGAGGATAGATAAGACATTTATTCTCCTCAGCAGGATCACCTATCCTATTTGTCAAGAAAAATGATGGGAAAATGAGGCTATGTGTGTACTACCGAGCCCTCAACTCAGTTACAAAGAAAGACAGACACCTACTGCCATTAATTGGTGAGGTGCTAGACCAATTACGATTGGCAAAGTCTTTCACCAAACTAGACATCAAGGATGCATACCACAACATCAGGATCAAAGCTGGAGACGAATGGAAAATGGCCTTTGTGACAAGATACGGAATATATGAATACTTAGTTATGTTTTTCAGCCTAACTAATTTACTCGCATCATTCCAATGATGGATCAACCAGGTACTCAACAAATTTCTAGATATATACTGCATCGTCTACCTAGACGATGTACTCATATACTCAGAAACCATGGAACAACACTAATATGATGTCTGCAACATAATAGAGGAGATATAAAAAATTGGAGATGAAGATCAAACTATCCAAATGCAAATTCCACATAATAGAAACAGAGTACCTAGGATTTATCATTAACAGAAAAGAAGTGCAAGTGGACCCAGTCAAGAGAGCAGTTATATGGAACTGGGTAAAACCAAATAACAAAATGGATATCCTATGCTTTATGGGATTTTACAACTTCGACTAGAGATTTATAGACGGATTCGGCCGGATGGCAAAATCCTGATACAATCTAACTAAGAAGGATGTCAAATGGGATTGGAGAAAAACGAAACAACAAGCATACAATGACATCAGAACCAAACTTACCATCGGACTAATATTGGTATATTTCAACTCTCAGAGGGAAACGACAATCAAAACAGACTTATCAAAGTATGTCTGTTTAGGAATACTATCTCAAAAATGCGGCAATGGGAAATGGCGACTAGTATGCTACTGATCGAAAACAATGATACCAGCTGAGTGCAACTACGATGTCGCCAACAAAGAACTATTAGCCATCATTCAGGTCCTGAAAGAATAGAGAAGATATATATAGAACAATGATCATCAAGTCAAAGTTCTAACTGACTACAAGAATTTGGTTTCAGTCATAACCATGAAGGAACTCAACCACCAACAAATTTGATGGATAGAGAGCCTGAGCAAATACAATATCAAAATCGAATGTCGACCAGGAAAGGAAGGAGGGAAACTCGATGTCCTCATGAGAATATCAAGTGACAAACCATAAGACAAAGAAGGTGAAAGAATCAAAGAAAAGAACAGGATTCTCCTGCTAAATGAATATTTCAAAGCCATAGAAATGATAAAAATATGGGATAATAAAGACGAAAAAAATAACAAAAGAAATAGGGGAGGATAAGGTATTGCAAGAAATCAAGAAGAGCCTGGAACGAGGAGATAAGGAAACAAAAGGGTAGCCTTAGGACTATGCAAATAGAAGGACAAAAGTGGTATGACAAGTACCATATGGGTTGTTAAAACCTAACAAGATGCCAGAAAAACTATGGGCCTTTATCTTGATAGATTTCATAACTGATTTACCCAATGCAAATGAATATGACGCCATCTTGGTCATGGTGAATCACCTGACTAAGATGAGTCACTTCATACCAACATGAATAGATATGACAGCATGAAAGTTTGCAACCACCTTCAAATGAGAAATCTTTGGACTACAAGGGCTACCGAAAGATATCATCACTGACCGAGGATCCAGATTGACATCAGGGATATGGAAAGAAATAATGGCGGAACTTGGAATCCAAAGGAAGCTATCAACAGCATTCTATCAACAAACAAAAAGACAAACAGAATGAATAAAGAGCATCCTGAAACAATACCTACCAGCCTAAACAAAGTATTAGCAAGACAACTGGGATGAATTATTGCCGATAGCAGAATTTGCATACAACAATGGAAAACAAGAAACAATTAAGACAATACCCTTTTACACAAACTACCGTCTAGACCCAAAATATTAGATCATAGGTCATACGACCACAGGACAGATAATAGCAAATGAAAATATGAGCCAACTACATAACACCCTACAATCAGAAATGACGACTGTGCAATTAAGACAAAACGAAAATTACTACCAACATCGAAAACTGGATTCACGCCTACAGAAAGGAGATAAGGTGTAGTTGCTTCCAAGGAATATATGAACCATGAGACCATCCAAAAAACTGGACTACAGATAAATAGGACCATTCGAAATAATGGAAAGGATAGGAATGAGAGTATATAAACTCGACCTACCTCCATCCATGAAGATATACAACACCTTCCACGTCTCACTTTTGGAACTGTATCAGAACAATAAGTTTCCCTCTCAAACAATTACACCTCTTCTACCTATTGAACTAGAGGGAGCACCCGAATATGAACTCAACTAAATAATCGATTCTTACTTACACTATGGTAATCTCCAATACCGCACTAAGTGGACCGGTTATTCAGCTAAACACGATCAAGAGTGGTACCCAGCTACCAGCTTCACAAATACTCAAGATACTCTTAACCTCTTCTACAAACGCTACCCACAGAAGCCATCAACCGAGCAACGAGGACATTTTGGAAGACTTCATCATGGTGAGTAGCCCCATGAGCCCTCCAGCTGATGCAGCTAAATGGGCTGCAGTAGAAGAAGTCAGGATCAAGAAGGAGGAAGAAGAAAAGACTATCGAGACTGAATAGACTAAGATTGTCAAAGACAATGAACGAAACCATGCTATCTATTACTGGATAACATGTACTGACAATGGGTGCATAGTACACTTCAATGGGAAACAGAAAAGCAACTACTTCCCTAGTAAGAAGTCAGCAATGCAACGATTACCCCTGCACACACCCACTAAAGTAATGTAACCACTACCTCTGACACCTACCGAACCCCAACACTATAAGATCTCCTGGCAGAACTGCATGCGCAGATACTGCCCCCACTATAGAAGACAGCAATGGGAAGCCAAGCAGGCAACTCAACTGAGCTAGGAGGTTCCAAGGACGGAACCTAGGAAGGGTGAGATACAAAAACAACTTTTGTGTCCAAGGAGAAACTGCGCTGGACAGTCGGACGATTACGCCTAATGACCAACCGACTCAAGGAGGAAAATAAAAGGCAACAAGAAATACTTACACACCTTGTAGGAGAGAATGGCAAACTCCAACAAACCATGAAGGGAGCCAGAAGGGGAATAGAGATGATTCGACTCCAGTATGAAGAGAGAATCAAGAAGATGCGGAAAGAAATATGCTAGGCAGGACAGAAGCGAAAAGCTATACTTATGGACTTCCGAAAAATGGCAGACAAAGCAAATGACCACTACAAATATTTGCAGTGATACACCTACTAACTTCATGATAAGTGGAACTAAGCTTGAAGGGACTCGAGCTTAGAGAGACAGGAGTTAATATCACAAATATGTCTTAGCGAGGAGAAGGTTTTTACATGACTCATAGTTATGAGTCATAAGTACATTATATTTCGCACATAACCTCACTTAAAGGTCATAGGTTTTGCGCATATGACCACTTTAGTCATATAACTTGATCAGATAATAGTTTCACATGACTCATAGTTATAAGTCATAAGTATATTATGTTTCACACATGACCTCACTTAGAGGTCATGGGTTTTATGCATATAACCACTTTAGTCATATGACTTGATAAGATGATAGTTTCATATTACTCATAGTTATGAGTCATAGTTATGTTATATTTTACACATGACCTCACTTAGAGGTCATGGGTTTCACACATGTGGCTACCTGAGTCATATGACTAGTTAGTTGTAAGAAACAGAGCATAAAGAGTGACTATAAAAGGAGGTCGATAAGACCAAGGAGATGAGCTCTTCATATTTTGTTCTAAGTTACTTTTATACTTATGACTTTATGCCTTTATGAATATAAAACCTTTACATTCTTTACTATTTACTTATACACGATGAGAACTCTATCAAGCAAGTAGAGTTGAAGAAAGAGTACGAGAAGCGATAAGGATTAGAGACACGAGTGTCTCTTCTATCTTATCATATACATAAGTCAAAGAATCATTATTGAGAGAAAAAGAAGGAAAGTATTATCTACCTGTTACTGCCAGTGAGAACTGATACCGGTTAGGGAATGTAACAATCTTGTTGCTACTTCTGAGACTAGAGACAATAATGACAACTTGACAATAAAGTGACTGATACGCTTTAAGTGGTATTTCTCATAACAACAAGTTGACACCTATCAACTTTTAATCCTAAATGAATTTGGCTCCTGCTTTACTAAAGAGCTCTTTGATTACTGTGATAATCATCAGGTTGTGGTATTCTGCCTTCCTCCATGTATGAGTCATTTCTTACAACCATTAGATATAGTTATCTTTCAACCTTTAAGCATTATCATTCTGAGACTATTGAAGCAGCTACTCATACTAGTTATAGTAAGTTTGACAAAGTTGAGTTCCTGAATAGAATTGATTCAATCTATCAGCAAACCTTTAAGTGATCAACAATCTAATCTACATTTCGAGCTACATGCTTAATATGATACAATCTCAATATTGTAACATCTAAATTATGTGAGTCTGTCAATACAACTTCAAGTCAGTTAGAGAATCAACTACTAGAATCACTATCAACTATCCCTCTTACAATCCCAAGTCTAAGAAGACAAGCTTATGAATTACTTGATGATATAGCCATTCTATTACCAAGCTCTCAAAACTGACTCAAGGATATACTACAGGGCGGCCTAGCTCAAGCACAGTCAGGTACTTTAACTATGCAGTGTTTAGAAAATATTCGTATTGCAGAACAAACTAGAGCTACAAGGCGAAAAGTAAGTAGACGAAAGTACTTACAAAAGAAGCAAGTTTTATATCAGCAAAAAAAATATCCAGTTTGCATTTTAGGCATCTAGTGCATCCTGAGCATCCTGACTTTTGATTCACATCCTGATTACTATTTTTGTATATACCCAAATTCAGTGATTTAAAATAACTTACACTTACTGGCACCAACTGTAGACTACTATTTTAGGTACATACCAGAATTTAAAGTGAAATAATCATTCTTAGCAATCAATATTTCAACCAGTAATTTACAAAGTATCTGATAGGTTATACAGCTCAAACTTGGTAATCTTCTTATATAATATAATATGAATCTAAAATAATATTCTCCTTTTACTCGAGTGTGATTTTGTATATTAAACATCTATTAGGCTGCAAACAGGGATAACAGAATGCACAGAATGTAGAAAATATGAACTAGATATTGTTGCTGATGTATATGCTTCAGAGGCATACCGAATAGTAAAGAAGAAAGAAGATGAGAAGTTAGAAAAGGCAGAAAAACAATTACAAAGAGCTCAAAATGCAAAGACAAAGGCAGATCAAGCTGCCAGGAAGCCTTTCCTAGATGAGATAAAAGCTAAGCCAAAAGTAAGACAGGTTACTGCAGCTTATAAGAGTAAAATGCATAAGTAAATAATTATTTCTATCAAGAAACAAATAAAGCTTGAGAATATAAATGTATATTAGAAAATAAAATACAGTATAGTTTAAGCTGTAAAGTTGTATTAAGCCACAAAATACAGTATAGCTACAAAGCAGTATTGTGGCTCATATATCTGTTGAGCTACAAAGTTGTATTTAGCCATAAAGTTGTGCTAAGCTGTCAAATTGTGTTGAGCTATAGTGCAGAAATGAATAAGAGTCAACCTCATTTAGGGAGGGTTTTAAAAGTGTATTCCCAACCTATTATCAGCCAAAATAATATACAAAAACTGTAAAAGTAAAGAAGAAGTGACGGAGAATATAAGAACAGTTTTTTTAAATTGTAAGGTCCAATATAAGAATAGGAATACAGCTTTTAAAATATAAGATTTTAGTGTAAAACTATAGGTTTTGGCAGAGCAATGCAATAAGAAAATGCTGACTAATCAGTATTTTATCACTCTGAGTGAAGCAGGAAAGGAAAACAGAAGTTGTGACAAGACAGATCTCTGTATGGTATCATTCAACAAAGCAGCAATAGGCAGAATCGACAAGGGAACTCAATAAAGCTATGCTACTCGGCATTGAGGTAGTTGATCAAAGAATACAGCTAGTATTCTTGAGATATCAAATGTTATAGACTTGATGGGAAGAAAAACAAAATGTGCCTCAATGGAGGAACATGTTGTGCTAGGGTATTAATTGCCAAGGAGTCATATTTTATATTATACTGGCAGAAAAGCCACTTTGAGGAAAGGTGGAAGTAACTGTCCATTTAGTGCACTTTTTTCCTAAATTTCATTGTGAGCTCAATTTCATTAAGTATTATTAGGGGGCAGTAAAGCAGTATACTCATCGGAGATGTAGATACAATATCCGTACATTGCACAAAATAGTACCAGAATGCTTGAATTCTGTTAAGTCAACATTACTATAGAAGTTCTGAGCATGTAGTGAAAGAATAATGAGAGTATACTGTAAAGGTATAGCTTGTAGTACACCAGACTTCAAAGAAAAGGTTACTAAAATATAGAGAAGCTATTGCAGAGTCTCAGACTCTCAAACTGTTATAATATTAAATTAATATATTATTTTAAATCTGCCTTATTTATACTCCTTCATAGTTCATCACTAATAGTCTTGGCATTAATATTACACAGCCATTGTTGCATTTCTCTGTGCTACATGGTTGACACTCTTGCATTGTTGAATCCATATCAGGCATTCAGGATGAGTACCCCTAAAAGCAAGCAAGCAAGCTTGAGGGAGTTGTGGCTGAACAGCCACAACTATGGTATGAGTAAGTATATCATCAACCAATTATGACAATCCTGTCAAACTGTCCAAGAGAATATAATATAATATGAAGAGGATTGACAAACTCATGCTTTCCACCTTCTCATACCATATTCTTTTTTTTCTTTCTCTTTTTAGTACTGATTGTTGAGAGTAGTACTAGTGTGGTAGTAATGTTCCCCAGTTGTGCTTGGCAGTATTTCATTATGTCATTTTGTAAAAATCAGGTCTGACTAAATTTTTTTTTTTTTTTTTTTTTTTTTTGGAAACCTGCTTTCTGGCCTCATTACTCCTCTTATTTCTCGTTACCCACACACGACACTCTATGTTCAAATGATGTTTTTTTCTCAAACCTCTATAATCAGGGTCATTATAGAGGTTTCGCTTTGAAACCAGAAGTACCCTAAGAATCTTCACTCGATATTTCAATTACCAAGCTAGTCTTTCTAAAATTGGTTGCTGCAGACCTATTTCCTAATGGAATCGTTACATGTTTTCAAGTTCGCCGAACACCAGTTCAGCTCAGTGATTTGGGAACAGAAGGTGAACAGGTTATTTTTGTATGAGGGGAATGGATGGGAACCGTCATATCCAAGCAAGCCCCGAGTTTTTGTGGTACCACAAATTCACGGATGTACAAACTCCAGACCACGCTAATATTCGCTAAATAAAATTGTACCCAAGTTCATCAAATTTTTTTTTTTTTTTTGTTTAATCCTAGAATTTATTTGCTTAAGGTGCAAGCCTCCACTTTAAAGGCATAGTCTAGAAGAAGCATGGATCCTAAATACAAGGATACCTCTGCAACAACCATACCAAACCCCCGTTTTGAGCCTGAGCTATGTTGGTCAAAAACCTCCTCCATAGGTCTAGGGAAAAACAAGCCAGTCCAAGTTCCTCTGGTATGGAACCAACCGCACACCCTTCCCCATAAAGCACCCCTTCTGCCAAGACAAAAGAAACACTAAACAGGACCGGTAGGAGCCAACAAGAAAACCCACACCGTATTCTCTTGAGAAAGGAAACACAAAGGAAAACCAAACAAATGAAACCCTCCTGAACAAACAAAGTTCCCAGTTTTCACCCGGCCCAGGCTTGAAGAGCAGGTAGGAATATAGGGGAGAACCCAGATGCGTTCATTTTGTATGAAGAAGGTAACCAGCCCGAGCGTGCCGGCCTCCTATAGAGAGATCGCTGATGGCTAGTTGGACAGGAACGTAACCGGAGGCAGTGCAATACCAACCGCGTATTGCCAAGTGTTCCAGACATTGGTAGTGATGCAAACCCAACCGAGCAAAAGAACCCAGAGGGGCGGGGGGAGGGCGTAACCTAACACAGCTCTAGCCAAGAGGGCCAACCATGGAGGGAGGAGGAGGATGGAAGACCACAGTCTAGCAGAGGGAATAGAGTCCAGTACTAGAAAGGGCTAAAATTTTGTTTTACTCCACAATGAAGTTTGGTTCCCAGACCTATGAAGCCCCCAAAGTTCAACACTGGGGAGAGGATCGTGAGAGTGGGAGAGTCATGGTGTTGACCCCCGCCACCACCTTTCCAAATAGGAAGGTGAAAAGCGGGGTCAGGAAAATCGCGGAAGAGGAGCTTGGTGCCCAAGTTCATCACAGCTACCGGTACTTGTACTCGTAGAGTGTATTGAAGTAGAGTCTTAGTCATTCCTGTCTCAGACTTGACCAGGGCTTCACAACAAATTCTAACATCTCTGTGGCCCAGGAGACCGTCCTTCCTGTCCTTGCTGAACCTACGGTAGTTTTCTAAGCATCTACCCCCGTAGGATCCTTTCGCAGAACCCGAAAGGAGTGCGTACTGATGCTCCCCCCGGTTGTACAGTACCGTACAGTGCACGATCGAGCTGAATCTCGCTATCCAACGTGGAGAGTATATAATTTAAAAATAAAAACCCCCCCTCGAATCAACTTTCACAGAAGGTTTACGCTACTACTTCAGCCTCCCCCCGCAACCGACTAAGATTCCTTCACCCATGACCTTTTTATTCCCTTCCCCATGGAAGAAAAGGTGCCGCAGCACGAAGTGAAATAAATCCGCCAATACGTGCTTAACTACAGCAGTTCCGGAAAATCAAGAGCAAGAAAGTTTTTGAAAGTAAAGCTTTAGAAAGACACAGTCCAAAGTGGTGTGCTAAAAAACTGAGACTGGTCTTAACAGCCCCTGTCGTATGTCTTAGACACCTCGAAGGCCAAAGTTTTCACTTGCAAGAAAGCTTTCTTGCTCCCGATTTTCGAAACTGCTATAAGCGGAGAAGGATCTTACATTCTCTATGTCGACAAGCGTAGACTAATGTGAGGCCCCTGTATCACACCAGTTTCCGGTGGGTGGACAAGGGTGGGGCAAGGAGGGCGGGGGAGGGGTAAACTAAGTCCATGGGTTACGGAACTAGACTCGAGTCTTAATTGTGACAAAGGTGCCCTTCGCTAATAAGGTCTGGAAGTGGCGAATCATCGGTTAAGGAGAGTACCGGTATGCACTCCTCAGCCCTAAAAAGTGGGCTTGTCTGCTTTTGGTGAATGGAATGGTGTCAGCTCCTATCGAGTCTGCCCTGGCTGACTCTAGTATGATACGGTAGTAGGGTGGGCCTCTCTTGCAGCACGGTTAGACTAGGTGCTTATTATGTTGAGGAGTGCCGGTACTGGTACAGTATTTTTCCCCACCGGTCCGGACTGAAAGGGAGTAAATTAAGGTCCGGCGGAAGATGGTGGATGGGACGAAGTTAGTCTCAGCCTTGGGGATAGTCTGTTGTTGGGTGTCATAGGAGGGGGAGCCGGGGGAGGGAAAGGGAAACAGGGTTTGCGAAGGTGAGCAGATGCACAGTGCCATACCTGTACGGTAAGCTACAGGTATTAAGGACCAGGGAAGCGCTGGTTTCCGAATGTGTGCTTCTACATAAGCCACCTAACAGATACCATAACACCTACTTGCAGAAGGTCTAACTTATGACTCGAGTACCGTATTACACAAGTGAAAAGTACTGAGTAAACTACGGTACCGGCACAATAGAACCTACAATTTGGGCGACAGTTGCATGGGTGAGCCATATTGTACGGTGCAGTGCCGTGAGGTGGGCTGTAGGCATCCCCATGACTCTGGAGGGAGATGTGTTTGAAAGTAGAGCATTGCTGTGTATTGCCGTACCGGTACCTGCCCCGGTGAAGCCCGATCGCGAGAGGGATGGAGAGGCACATCAGCGCGAGTTTGTGCATGCTTCGCGAACTTTCGATGGACTGGGGAGCTGTGGTAATTGCACTTCTCACAGAGTAGCACCGCAAGTGTAAATAATTGTGAGCCACAGGAATTGTGCATTCATCGTGATCATAGCAGACGACCTCTTTTCGCTCGAGTGGGGAGCGAAATACCGGTATCACCCGTGAGGGTGGTATGGGTGCCATTTCTCCTGAGCCAACACTACACTACGGTACAAGTACCATCATGAGATTCCCTCCCAACAATCCCTATGATTTATGCGGCAGGCTACATTGCGGTAGGCATGTACGAGTAAGATAATGTATCATATGGTGCCGGGGTGGTGGGGGGCAGGTGTGTAACCCCCCAGCTCGATCGTTTTGATTGGCGGGAGGCAAAGCAGTTGGACTATTTTGAGGCCCCTTCAGGTGGAGCCACCATGCTTTGAATACCGGTATTTGCACGCAAGCCACGCTGTGGCAAGAGGGATTACACCCGTTCCCCCTATCGCTTCTGGCACCATACACGAGTGCCGTAGTGTGCAGCATTGTATCATATCATCTGCTGCGACCCTTCGTGCCAAGGAGGTTCGGCAACAACTCCACCGGCATCAAATCTGCCCTTCTCCTTCTTAGTATCGCATTCTACGGCACAGTACTCGAGCACCGGACCGGTAACCTACTCGTGCTCTCCCATCAGTTTTCCAGGACCTGCACTCCAATCCCGCGGCATCAGAAAACAAGCCAGACCAAGGCACCGATATCTTAGCAGAGGTCGATCCAACACGCTGATAAGTTCGAATCATGAAAGCAGGCCTTTGGGATTAAAGTGTTCCAGGGCTGAGCACCCACCACGCCCGGTTTTTTCACTAGCTCCAGGGAGGAACATGGTGTCACACTGCCCGCGTCCTGGGGATCTGACAACCTGCAACCCCACCATCCCAGTTTGGCCCCCAGTCAATTACAAGTAGGAACACCCTCCCACCACCTTAAATTTGTGTCTTTTTTTTTCTTGGGGGGCGGAACCTAAGCATAATAATACCGTGCAACCCACGGTCAGAAAGCGATTTGCCAACCGAACAACACCCCATCCTAAAAACACTACTGACCGGATATTTCGAGGCGCAACCCGCCATTCTAATCTTTCGCCCTCGAGGAAAGGGAAGAAAAGGGAAGAAACGAGTCATGGCTTACCGCTCCCGAGCAGAGGCCTATGAACCATATGAAGAGAGGGTTTCCTCCTTCAGCAGCCCATACACTCCCAGCACGGAATTTTTCTCGAACCCAACATCCCCGGTACTACCAACACGGAAGGGCGCATACTCCTCTGTTCCTGTCCGCAACATCAGCGAGGCATCAACGCTACACCCGCCGGGGCGGATTGGGACTACCATGGCGAGTAAACTCGAGAGGTCAAAGTCGAGGGAGCAGCAGGTGCTATGGGGGACAAAGATACATTGGTTTATGCCAACCGCTATGGTGTGTTTGTTGATTGCGGGCATTTTCGGTGCTTTGGGCCATCACTTTTTCTATGCCAGCCTGCACGGTAAGCAGGCGGACGATCAACTGATGATGGTTCGGTATGGGACAGTATTGGCATACTTTACCAAGGTATCCCTGGTGGGATCGGTGGTTCTCGCTTACAGGTTCGTCCCTCTCGGCCTTGGCTCCGGCACAAGTTACCTGTATTAATAGTTCATGGTGACTTTGTAGGCAGAGGATATGGCATACAATGCGGCAAAAGGCCATAACACTTAAAGGGATAGATCGCCTATTCGCTGTCGTGGAGGACCCAACATGTTTTGCTTCAAAGGAGATATACTTCAAGGCCAAGCTGGCAACCGCAATGGCAATGGCAACATGGTATGATGCATGAAGACAGCACAAAGCACTAGAGCTGGTACTAACAGCGCCTCACGCAACAGGTTAATCCCCATTGCGTCGATTCTTTCCCCCGCTGCTCTCACAGCGCAGCTTACAGAAGTCGTGTCGCCTAATACAACCTGTAGAGTTCCACTCCTCAACTTTACCGCGGAGAATACCGCGAACTGGAGGGAGCCCAAGAAGGGCCGGTTCGGGCATAGTTTGTGTTTCTTCAACACCACCCCGCCCCCGCCCCGTGATGGACCCGTCTGGTTCGATCAGCCGAGTTTTATGGCGAGAAAGCTACAGGTTCTAGCAACCTTTAGCCAGAAACCGGTTCAGATCGCTACCCCCTGTTTCAATCACAACTGCACCTGGAAAGCAAGCTTCCAGGCGCCATGGTACAATTGCACATCAAAAAAGCAAGCCGAAGTGGCCTTGGAAATGCCAAAGTTTACAAACTACACTTATGATGACCTCGCACCTGTTGGGAACAAGATCTACTTTGCTAGCTCCGATGCCGAAGAGTACGCTCGACCACAACCAGGCTACAAGGATGATGTCCTGGAGAACCAGGGCACCTTTGAGAATGAGCCGGCAATCTGGTTTGGCTACGTCTATCAAACAAACCGGCTTTCAAATGACTCCGGTGTTGTGCTCCCACCTAATTCTAAGCCCCCAGCAGTATGGAATCATGAGTTACAACGGCATGTGATGCGCTGTGAGCTCCAAAAGGCAAACTACGATGTCAACTTTTCCTTTGTGAGCAACGTGCAGTCCGCCAATGTCTCCATCTCGGGTGGGGAACCAGTCTTCACGCCGCCGGCAGGATCAACCTCCTTCAAACCGCTAGACCCAGGATATAAAGAATTCCTAGCATATCACTCCCTCGGCCTCCTAGTCCGCGATCTGGTGCACGGATACGTCAACAAGACGAATTCATCAGACCCACCCATAACCTCCACCACCCTCTCACAGTCCCGGCTCCTGAGCCCAGAAACATCCTTCACAGTGCCAAAGTTCAAGGATGAATTCCAAAACTTTTTTCAAGAGATTGTCTTAACCCTCCTTTCGGAACCCTACCTAGAAATAGGCATAGAGGGAGAGGTACCGTGCAGAATGACCCGCTTCGAGAACATCTTTTTCTACGAGGTGCAAAATCTCTGGGTCGGGTACGCCATTTCCGCCGCCATAGCATTTTTGTCCATCACAGCGGGCGGTGTATCAATATATTGGAACGGGATCACTAGCGACACGCTGTTCTCCAAAATTCTCGTCACCACGCGGAACCGCACACTGGACAGACTAGTGAAGCAGTACGAAGGCGTGTGCCTGGGCGGAGACCCATTCCCGCGGGAACTCGAGAAGATGCAGCTACGCTTCGGCGTGATCGACGAGCGGGAAACCGACGACGACCGTACCAAGCACGCTGCCTTCGGCACCATCGAGGAGACGATACCCATTCTGCGCGGGGACTCGTACAAGCACCTCGCCGCGCAGGGGAGCCATTACCAGAGTAGCCGCTCGTGGACCAGTGAGAGTCCTAGTGCTGAGAGGTATAGCGAGAGTTTTCAGATGGACACGCAATATACTGGGCCTGGATAGATAGTGACTCCCCCTTTCCGTCATTATTTTCTTATTGCTTTCTTCCTTTCCTCTTTCTCCCGTCTACTATGCGTTTGTTTGATGCATCAGAGCGAGGATATTTTCATTTTGGGGTGTTTGGGACAAATCAAAATAGGGAGTTTTATCTTTTTTCTTTTTTTCCATCAACTTTGTTACCATATTTTAGGCCGCGTCACCAAGATCGCGAAATACCCTCTCCTCTATTCATTGGCGTTTGGGTTATGATGTTTGGAGTGAATGAAGCAATAATGAAGGGCTATGATCGCCTTGTATACCTACTACACATTACCTCTCGCCCCAATCTGATATCTAGCATCCTCTCTAGCAGAGTGGGGACTCCCGCGAAGCGACGTATGAATAGAAGCGACACCTAATGCGGCATCTACTCTACACACCCGCTCGAGTAGAGACTCAATGCTTTCGCCGTTGGCGTCGACGTGTTGCCAGGTGTTTGGTTCATTTATTATATTAGCCACCGGAGTACCACCAAGGGGAGTAATCCCTCCTGCCCTCCATGAAACACTCAAGCGGACCACTTAGAAGAACACACTTCTCCACGCTCGTGCATTCAGGGCCACTCAAACTAGATCATGTTCAGCCCTTCATACCATTCCCCTCCCTCCCTACGATCATGGAATACCCAAATACACGATTTGGCAAAATACGCAGTCTCCACCGATTGGCTTGTACTCGCCCGTACAAGAGGTGATAATCACTAGGATTCGGCCAATCAATAGCGAGTATGTATTTGAACGGGGTGTGTGTATTTAGGTGCTCCATGATAGCACCGCCCAACATATTCGGGTTGTGTCTATAAAAAAACTTTTCAAACCTGTAAAACTCACGTACGAGGGCGGCCGATAGATATATTAGTCACATGGGTCTGATAAGAGACTTTTGGCGAGGCCTGCTCACCAAAAACTTCTTATCAGACCCACGTGACTAATATATCTATCCACTTTTCTGCATGCCTAGCTCTTGCGCACACTACTCACCTGTGCGCCCATCTGCACTCAAAACCATACTACCAGGATCACATGACCATCACCACCCTCTGTTTCCTATTTTTAGGAGTATGATACAGGCACCTTAGCATGATACAATACAACCTTCGAGAACACTCCAGCATCTTCACATGCTATCACTCGCTAACCCTCCTCATAAAAGGGGAAAAGAAATATATAAAAAATTGACTACGTACGTACGTACGTACAACACGATATGAACCCCCATCCAAGCCCCCCTTTTAGTGACTATGTAGACCATCATACAAGCATTTGCAACCCCAGGAGCCCATGACCCATCCCCGGACACCGCATACAGCATTCTAGGCAATAGTGCCTACGCTATCGTACCATGGTCGCATCCTTCTAGCTATAGAGTATCATGCCCGCACCAAGGTTGTGGCTAGGCGCCTCAACCCCCCCCCCGCGCCTGCCCAACGAGACTTTCACAGCTCAAGCTCAACGTAACTTTGTGGCTCAACACAACCTAGTGTATGTCTCTTTGGATACAACCGTTCCGTTTCGGTTCTTCCGACTGTAAAAATGATCGTCAAAGGGAAGGAAGGAAAAGGTTACATTGTATGGGGGGGCAACGGAACCGAATAGTTGTGTCTAGATAGATACTAGCGTAAGCCGCAAAGTTATGTTGAGGCTTTAAAGTCATGTTGAGCTGGCTAGAACTCTTTAGACCTCCCCGCACCCCCCCCCTCCCCCGGTGGCGATCTAGCCAGCGAGAGTTCAGGAGGGTTTGTGGCGCCTATCTACAACTCCCGGCACGAGTATGATATGTGTCTTATCATACTAACACCTGTGCGGCGAAAATAAAAATTCATTAGTATGAGTCCTATTATTGGATTTACCGCAACCCCCCACGCCCAAGTCAGATGACTCAGGCACTGCCTCAGTACTCGAGTATTTTCCTCAGTGATAATAATGTGCGTATGGTTCGTGACGCTCAAATTGTGCACCAGGCTGAAAAAAAAAAAAAAAAAAAAATGTTACATGGCTGTGCAAGTATTTAAATATGCCAAGAAACAGGCAATTTAGGATTAGAGGTTTTAGGTTTTCATTCTGAAAAGAATAATTGATAATATATAACATCATTATAATATCATTATTATAATATAATAATATAATTTATGAGAGTTCTATGATAGCAAGTATTATCCCTTGGGGTAACAGAAACAGTCAAATTCGCGACCAGCAACGCTAAGTCCTGAACCGGTGAGCGGCTAGCTGTTTGAGGTAAGGAATTGTGGGCTTTTTTCAACACCAAATTGACTCAGCACCGTGGCAACCACTACCGTATTCGCCTACGAATCACAGGACTCGAATGACTCCAAAACAGGATTAGCGTTGCTGGTCGCGAAATTTATCTGTTTCTGTCACTCCAAGGGATGGATTTGAATATTTTAGGAAATAGGTTTTAGAAGCACAATACAGAAATCTGGGCAAAAACTCTAAAAAAAACAAAAAAACAAAGATATATAGGGTATGTGCTATTGGAATAGCTTGGCAAATAAACTGTGGTTGATGTAACATCTTTTTTTCCATTTTAAAAGCTAAAGGATCTTTTATTCAAACCTTCAATTGAAAAAAAAAAAAAAAAAAAAAAACCAGTTTCTGGTTATTTTTCATTGGCTCTTTCTAAAACAGGGGGAGGTTTTTTTTTTATAACAAACCATGTAGAGATAGAGCCTTTATAGTTTGAAAACAGTGGAGTTCCAGGTGCACGTTTTGTGTGTCATGAACCATAGATACAATCATAAATATATAGCTAATATTAGCTATGGTCTGAAGTTTGCACATCTGCGGATTTAAATTTTTTTTTTTTAGTGGTAATTAAAAAATGTTGCTTATTAACTAACTAACTTAGTGACTTAGGCACTGAGACGGGATTAATTAAATTCGATATTATTCTAAGGGGGTGGCTACCATTCTCGCCAGTCAAGGAGATCTAAGTCGAGCTGTATAAAACCCTAAAAAGTGCAATGTTATATATAATATCTCACCTGCGACAAACACCCTGTATCAATCATAAAATAAATACAGATTTCTACGGTGCGCCAGGTAGGACCTTAGATTCAAACTAGAACCCGAACCCGAATTCGAAAAAAGTGCTTGTGGCCGGTGTGGTTCAAGTGTTGCGGGGGGGCTTTGCAAGTGTGCGAGGCGGTGTTAGTGCGATGAATGGGGGTTTGGTGTTTGGTGGTGGCTTACAGTTTACCGGAGGTAGGTTTGCGGGAGGGCACATGGCGGGGGGAGGGGTAAAAGGAATGCTCGGAGCATTCTGCAATCTTCTGGAATTGTGAGGTTCCAGCTTTGGTGCTTAATCTCATGTAGAGCTGTAGCGGGGGGTTGATTAGCGTGGTGGGTTAAGAGGTTGGGGGATGGTACAGTAATGGTGCCGGTATCGGTAGTCTATCTATTCCGCGCTTTCCGCCTTCCCCCCCCGAGTTCTTAGTTCTTAATCTGGCGTAGGACCCCCCCCCCGATCCTCTATCGTGACAAGGGTGTCTAGCCTAGCCCAGTAAACAAAGACTGTACTAGATCCTTTTGATAATAGAGATGTTCGAAGGGCGCTGCAAAGGGGCACCAGTTCCGCAACAGGCTTCAACCTTCAGGTAGATACAGTATCATACTCGTAAACAATTATCATGTGATAGAAAGGCCAGATGCTGCTCGACCCTCTCTACCCAGCCCTTCGAAGTCCAATTGCTCAAAGGATCTACTTGAGTATGGTATCATACATAGTGGGGTCATCCTCCAAATTCTTCACTGGACTAAGGAACTGTTCGGTAAGCAACCAAACCTAGGCTAGGGTTTAGGGCAGAACCCCGTGGTTTTAACTGATCTGGCTGTTTTAGTATGATATTAGGAGTGGTGTCCGGCCGTGTACTAAACCACCGCTATCAGGAAACTCAAAAGTTGTAGCAACGACTCGAAAAAATATGATACCAGTTTCTACACCATAGCGGCAAAGACAAGACAACTGTAGAAGTTACACATGTTCAATTACTACTCTAGAGCTCAGGCCATTGGGAACAATCCAAATTGCTGACACTAAAAAAGAAAAGGGGGGTATAATGGGTTGGGACACACTCCGTGCTGACACAAAAATTGTTTTAGGACAAAATCTATATAAAAAAGTATTCTAGATCCTTTGGGAAGTATTGGTACTTGCTTTCAAAAGTATTGAGTCAAAATTTTTTTCCGTTCAAGAATTTCCCTAAGTGATGACAACTCCCCGAGAGTATTAAAAAAAATCATTCTGATACAATTCCGGTGATCTTGTGAAAAATCTGCCATGTCTACAATGTTGGGACCCTACCCTCCTAACGCTGACAAAAAGCGACATTTTGGTAGGACGGAACACCACGTGCTGATAGTTTGACCCTCCTCAATTTACTGTGCTCTATAGTACATATTATGTTTAAATCCAGTATCAGCTCTTTCCCCAATCCTACCTCTCACAGAAGGGCATCGATTAATGCCCCCCTACCGCGATTTGTTTCGATGTGATTCCCAAAGGTTTCAAGCGGTTTTTTCTCATATTTATATATCTGCTAATGAGCGATCTGGTGGAGTGGACTATAGCTAACCATTCCTGCTAACGGCAGTACCAGGGCATATAAAATATTTTCTCCCATTGTTCTGAATACCGAATATATCACAAGTTTTACCCAAACTATAAGTCACTTCCTCACTTGGCATAACACCCACAAAACATTGTTTTTACAAATAGATTGGTTTAATCCTCTAACTTGTAGCCGAATAGTCCCTAAAATGACAAGACCACGCCAATAATCGGAAACTAAAAGGTCTTGTATAATAGGGGCACTAAGCAACTGGGAGTAGTCTAAGCTAGCTATGATACCAATCACACGGGTATGGCATCCCAAGAGCAATATTATGATAATAATAGAGACTTTGCGTTGGACACATCCAGAACCGTTTTGTCGGTCCCGGCATGCACGTGTCAAGGTTGGTATCATAACACCCAAACCTGACTTTGTCCCCAGAGAGAAGAGAAGAGAAAATCGAGCAAATTTGACCCCTACAAACCTCAAACCCACTTTTTTTTTTTTTTGCTACACCAACATTCCTCTCTTCCAGGTATGATGGTTGGTTTTCCCTCGGAGACCCCCCAAGAACGGGGGAGAATAAGTGACCTCGATCAGGTTGTATTTGACCCCCAAACTTAGCCTAACCGGGCTTGAGATTTATCAATATACTTTTTTAGATAGAAAAATCTGCAAATGCGCGATGGAGAGAGGTCAAAGATGCAGCAGAGGAGCATGTCGCCTAGAGGTTGTTTATCCCAGAGGGAATTCCATGGAAGACATGCTTCAAGTATTGTACACGTATGAAGGCTTATAGATTTCTATATGATTTAAAATTTCTGCAGTTAATAATAAGAGTCCATTTTCTAAGCAAGAAACCGAAGCCCATTATCGTGTTTTGAGCCGGATAGCAAATGCTGATGCTATCTCTCCATCCTTCGTGTGGGACTGTCCACTCTTTCTTGGCCTGACTTAATATGGTTTTTAGTGCCATCCACCGCAGAATACCGGTACAGCCTTTCATCAGGTCTTGACGAATATCAGCGGGTGATGAACAGGGGTATTCCGCCAGTAAAAAATCGAGTGGGGTAACAAAAAATGCCTGCTAATCCCTGTTCGTCACCCGCTGATATTCGTCAAGACCTGATGAAAGACTGTACTGTACCATACATCCAGATCTAAAATCCTCCCTGTTGGCGTACTGTACTATACTAGGGGGTTGATAAAAGTCGTGGCCAACCCCCCCCCCCCCAGGAGGTGCGGAAGCTGTAGGAGGACTAAACCAGGCTAGGAAATTCGAGTGATCGCAAGTGAGTATTTTTTGGTGTTGGCAAAAAGTCGTGGCCACTTCCGCAAAGAGAAGTGGCGCTTGCTCGGGAGGTACGATAGGCAGAATAAGAGCCTGTGTAACCGGACAGCAAATACCCATACACCCGAGTACAGTACAGGGTGTGTGGCTCTCTCTATCCAACCCAAGACCTCCAACAACAAATAGAAGTTGTAAATCAGAATTAGAAATAGCCCATTTTTGTACAACCTCATTGCGGTAGTGAAACCCCTCTCTAACCCTCAGCGAGTCACTTGCTCAATTGGGCGCGTAACTTCAAAGTAACTGGTTTGGATTTTTGACTTCTATAACATAAGTAGTGTGTGTGTCTTCCCGGACAACATGATCGTTAAATAATCCCTACATTTCCACACTCTAGTTTTTCCATTCCTAAATGACCCTCAAGGCACTAGTACACGTGTCTCCGAGCCGGGGGGGGAAAAATTTGGCACCCATTTGCGCTTCGATGAATAGCCCTTAGTCTATATCTAGATTTCGCGGATTTTTTTTTTTTTTTTCAGTGCAGTTAATTGCCTTAGGTTAACCTTGAGATCTTTCCCAAAAGGTAGTATGGCCGGGGAAGAGTTCCAGCTCTTTCCACGAGATGGTCAGTAGAAAAACATCTACGCAATTATCACACTTGAGCCATTCCCAAACTCGGAATATTCTATGGGAGTGAAAAAAAGAAAAAAAAAAATAACAGATACAGACCGAGCGACAGTTGCCAGTACGGTGCAAGAAGGGTGCTTATTCTTGGAGGGGGAGATACCGTAGGAATACAGCCACTTTCCCTCTCGGACTCAGGAGTGAGTGACTTGTCCCCCTGGTGAATGGGCTCAAGGCCCCTCGCAGGATTGGCGGACCCGCATAAAATGTGGTTCGACACTTGTTTTGGTGGCAAAGTATCGGGTGCGGTTCAGAAATTCTCAGTGCACCCCTATTCTGTGTTGAATATATATATATAAACTATAGCTCCGCCAGCTCTGGGACGAATAGAATCGGGATCGAAATGTTCGGTATACATACATACGGTGCTTATAGTACCGCTGTGAAGTAACTGATATATCGGTTTCAAGAATTCGTCAGGTAGCGTGTCCTGGCATGGCCTCAGTACGGTAAGGATGTGGGGTACGATGGCATGGTGGGGGTTTAGTGTTGTCATTGGTTGGGGGGGGGAGCGATTGTACTTCCTTGCATTAGCTGTTGGGTACTCGAATGTGTCCATAAAATGGGAAAACATAACCCTTGTCTCCACAGAGATCTGTATGGGATCGGCGGAAATAGTTTTTCTAAATTTTTTTTTTCCCCAACACCCAAGCACTCATAAGTCCTTTTTGCCAAGAATACCTCCAGAGGCCGAATGTTTGGCGAGAACTCTCGCAAAATACAGTACCTTGCAGAAGGCATCCTTGGCAAAGGCGTGTGAGTACTGTAATGCATCCTGCGAATACAAACATCGGGGCCCTTGCAGGGGCTGCCCAAGGGAGTAACTGTACTGTACCTCATGGTCTCACCCGGTATCACTGCGCTATTCAAAGCTCGCAGGGTGATTGTCGTATTGCATGCATGCATATACCCCTTGGCAAATTGCACTCCCTCTCACTAGATTCCGCACGGATAAGGATCGATCGCATCGATAAGGTTTTTTCTGGGAGGAAAAAGAACCTTGCTGCAGGTGCAGTTCTGCGAGGGGTACGGATCCTACGCTGCCCCGGGTCCTGTAACTTATAATAACATAAAAGGTACAAATGTTATTCTTGAACACCTGATTTGGTGAATCAAGGTGAGTGACAGTTCATGAACCTCGGAACGGATGTTGCCGCAGGTAACTGTCGGGGGGAGCCCCGGCTGGAGATTGCCGCACCCAAGACCCAGGGCTAAGTTCAGATGAAAGTGCTGCACTAACACCGAACATACCCAAGTACTCGAGTATGATATGATACTCTACAAAATTATCTCCTCAACTTGATCATCCTCCTCACAAGGCTCCAATATCCATTTCAGGACAAATGATCCCTATATACCGGTATTCCAGTATCGAGTAGAAAAGGAGCACCTGTAAGAGGATCGTGTTAGCTCTTGTGAGCCAAGCAAGCCTCAGCTCCTGTTAACCAACCATCGGTTGCGCGCTTAGGGCGACCAAATCCCGCCAAGGCGCTAAGCTATTTGACGAATTAACATAGGTACTGGAGGAGGAGGGGGATCTGGGCGGCAGGACTCTGCAGTTGGGTTGCACTTTAGACCCCACAGGCTGGAAGCCGACGGTTCGCACCCACGTTCATGACCAAAGCTAAACAGCTAGCATTCACAGATCATAATCCATAGGAAGCGAGACATCCATCTGGCCGCGTCCAATCAATATGATAGGAGCTCGCTTCCATGCGATACCTCATTCTTCTTGGGCCTAATTCATGCACCGTAAGTATCCGAATAGAAGATAAATGTGTTATCATAGGACGCTAGGGGGGGGGGGGGACACCGCAAAGTCAGCCCACAGTTCTGACAAAAACAAAAGTAATATACACAACGCTTTGCTCAGAGACGCAACTTCAACGTCCTAGCACATTTATCTCCAATTCCCAGCTTTTTATTTTATTTTATGGTAATAGGAAAGGTCAAGCTTGATAAGTACCGGTACCCAATCCAACAGGTTTCACTAGAAATTCTTTTTTTTCCCTTCTAACTTTGGCATCATGGCTGAGTGATTATTCGTGAGCCTTCCAGACGTTGTTATCGTGTGCCAAGATGCGGGGGCTCTGAAAAAACCAACGCCCCACTTTCGTACTTGCGCCATTGTGCGAAGTGTTGACGATCCAATTCCGCCAGAAACCACCTCATTGGCCGACCCAGGTCTTGGATTTGCCCCGCGATTGACCGAGCATTTGAGACAGAATACGAGTGCAAATAACTCGACCGTGGTACAATGCTGTACAGCCGCATTCGCAAATTTCCCATACCCTCCCATGTACCCCAAGAGCTGTACCAATTGACAGCAAGGGAATAAGAAGAGCCTGCTAGATGGCTGTCTTCAAATTTGCCCCTAGGGGCACTGTAAATTATTATCGCATTTTGTTTTTTGTCAAATTATAGGAGGGGAGGGGGTTAGCAAAGCGCTTCCAAGGGCCGGGGGTACTCTGAAGGGTACGAGAACTTTACGAATGCGGCTGTACTGTAGTCCGAGCACTCACCACTTTGGAAGTCTCTCATGACGACGGATGCTACGGCTTGCTCTGGTTGTGAGCCCCGTGCTTCGCTATGTTGTTGTGTTGTAAATAGAGGCGTAAATCACTAGGGGTTATTCGAGTACCGTAGTGCCGACTCGACCTACTCTACTCAAGTGTGATATCAGTTGGCGTTCTCGTTCCGAGCAGGGGTCTAAGCTGGCTAGTCCTAGGGCCAGCGGAGGGCCTGGGCATGGCTAGCGATAACTTTGGCCACTCGCGGGGGAGAAAGGTGGCGTGGGCAATGGTGGTTTCTCCGCAGTACCCCCCCCCCCGGTACTCGAGTATGCGGAGGCCTGGAACACTCAGTAGCCAAGTTTTTAGATCCCCACTCACAATTTACTTTTTCCAATTGTCATAATGAGTTATGATGCATAATAACTTACTATTAGAGGTTCCAACATACGGTACCTGTAACTATGGGAAAAAAAAATGAAAACAAATGAAAAACATAAATATCAACACTCCACCACAACACAACAATCTTGCATGGGTATTCTTGACGTAGGAAAAGAAATCCGTTCCCCCGCTTAACAAAAGCCACCATACTACGCATTAACATTAACGCCCTTGCCCGCTTGAGACGGGGGGCTTGGCACGCGATCCACAACTCCTTAAGTTCTGTACCAGTTCCCCGCTGGGTCTCCAAGACATTCGCCGACGGTGACAACTGTATCTTTGTTAGCCTTGGCGGTTCATATGATCCCGAGGTTAGTGAACTTACGTCTTAGTCCCCGGTTCAGCGATTGCGTAATCATGAATTCCGCCAAAGTGCCGACTGTGTCCGGGTGCACATCATGTGCCAAAACGAGGCTACCGGAAGCAACATTCTGGCTAAATATGTCCTGCGAAGCCTGGATATTTCCTTGGTTTGCCCAGTCGAGGGTATCCAAGTTTGAGAAAATGACATGATATCCAAGTGAATCCATAGTGCTTAGACAAGCACCATTGCAATCAAAGTAAGGAGGGCGCATGTATCTATTCAAGAGTTAGCGGGATCCACAATCAGCCAGAGGTTACGGGATGCTCTTACGTGGGATATCTTCCGATCGCAGAGGAGATTGCGCTCTCGAGGGAGGTCATTTGTGTAGTCATATCGCCGGTAGACAAACCGCTCAAGGCAGGATGCGACCATCTAATAAATTATTGCCGGTACCTGTTTAGCTAGGTTCAAGGGGGGGGGGAAACTATTTCTGAAAAACTACATACGTGTGAGAACCAATTTGGTGTCCATCACTGACCATTCTCCTAAGCAAGTCTTGCTTCGAACCGTCGGTAATCGGTGCTCCCCAATTTTGGCCACTTTGATTTATGTTTGTTAGGAAAACCATCTATCAATTCTTGTGCTAAGGTACGAATACTTACTTGACGAAGAATGTTGCTTTAGCATTGTACCGCGCGAGAATATCCAATAAGTTCGAGGTATAGCTATACGGGTGTCAGGGGAATTCAAACCCAACAATTGGAGAGCGGGGTAACTTATGACATACATGTGAGGACCATCATCAAATGTCAGAGCAACAACGCCTCCAGTGGTGCAAGCCGATATGACCGACCCTAAGGAAAGTTAGAGCCGTTACACTTAAACCTTTCTCATAGTTCAAGAGAGGTGGTCGCAAACCGTAAGGAACGCTGCCAGGCTTCGAACGTCCTCCAGTGGTGGGAGGGGTGCTTCCTCCACCTCCGGGAGGGGTAGGGGTAGTGCCTCCTCCATTACAGGTCTATCCAAGATATTAGCTAAGGGTAGAAAGAATCAGTGGCCCGGGCTGGACATACCCCGAAACTCGATTGACAACCACTCCCTATATAGGGTAAGCGAACAAGACAACATTAGGACCTCATGCAAGGGCCACATACCACAATATTCTGAGCCACTTCCACACCATCCCCACTGAGAACAGCACGGTGAGCCAGATGTACATCTATAGCCATTTTGACCACCACAGGTACCATCGGGGGAAGAGGATTGTCTGGAAAAAATAGAATTTGGCGGAATTGCTGTAGATTCGACCAGTGCACCGAAGTAAGTGCTGAAGCATAGTAGGGCGACGGAAGAAATGGAAGAAATCATTGTGGCAAGCGCAAGCAGAGGAGAGAAGCTAATGGATATGAAAGGGATAGAGAGAGAGAGGGGTACCAGGAAAAGTGCGGAAGAAAGACTTGATAAAGAGAAGCCTGGACTCGCTCTGGTGCGGGCTGCGAGTCCACCTTTTAAGGAACCACGCGAGCAGGCTGGTGAAGGTGTGGCCACTACAGTATCATCTACTCGAGTATTTCTCCAGCTTTAGACTACGAGGCGATCTGGGTGTGTAACCTAAAAATCCCAAATTTTGAGCTCAAAACTTCCTTGGCAGGACGGGATACTTCAATCACTAACTAAGCCGCGCCCAAAGGCACAGCAGACGGGAGGATTTGGATGATGTGTATGTCAGATGTACTAGTACGGTATTGTACCGTTCGCGCAGGGAAGAAGCAAGATTAGCAGCAGCCTCTACCAGCTGGGGAGAAGACATTAGATGACCAGGGGGATCGGGCGTTTTGGAAAAATGACCGGAGCTCCAAAGAGAGTAGGAGCTATCATAATGTTACCATACTCCAAGAAGAAACATTGGTGATCGAAATAATTGAACTCGGCGCGGCGTGTTACACACTACACCCAGTACTACCGGTATATAAAACACTATAATAACGCCATTGGTTAACTAGATATTTGGCGAGCTATCAATTATAATAAGGCTCATATCTAAGCTACGACCGCAGCCAACCATTGCCGTGAAGGTTACCAAATACTGCACCTTTTTTGGCAGAGAGTTTTTGACTCATGTCTCCCCGAGACCAGATTGGCATCAGGAAGTAGATTGATGATGGATGGCAATCATACGCTGTGCGACACTGTGTGGGTCCCCAAGTTGGGAAAGCATGCCAATTTCAGAGAGAGAGAGATACAGCCTTCCGAATCAGTTCTCCAACCCCGCAGGTGCGCTGGGTACATGTACATCTTGACCGTACCCATTTCTGAATCTCTTACCCCAGAGACAATTGAGATGTGCGAAAGGAATCTCCCTTGTCCAAATGACCCATATCCTCAACAATTTACCCCCCCCCCCCCCCCCCCCCTCACCCCTAGCACCGCTGTCAGCCCTAGCACAAAAATGTCATCTTAAAGCATGATCAAAGTTGAGAAACCTGAAGGCAAAATGAGTTGGAGTAAGTTATGGGACTCTAAGGTAGAGTTCATTGCAGAACACCCACCGCATCGTGTTCGGTTGGCGTATTGTCTTGAATACTTGTGCATCAATCTAACCTATCGGGCTAAGGGAAAGGCGGGATAATGTTGATGACCCTTTGCTGCCACATACTTAGCCTCTCAATTCAGTAGATATTGAAATGCAAAAACTTATTAATCTAGCTAAACCCATACCAGGTCTCAGTCGTTGCGCTAATATTGGCCCACTGTGCTACTATATTTGTACAAACCGGTGGCTTTTCCCATGCTTTCCCGGCACACCCGGAGATTCGTATCATCTACTTGCTACCGGTCGGGTACGGTCCTGTTTCGCTGGTAGACTACTAGTACTCTAGTGAACTATACCCCTTCCTCGACAAATACCCCACCGTGCTACTTCTACAATACTGGTACCACTACTCAATAAATAGTGGGTCTTACCAGGGTTCGGCTAGCGGAATCCAGCCATCTGTGACAAGCTGGTACACAGCCTTGAGTACAACAACAAAAACACATTATGAGTACAACTAAGTACATGGTACATGAGCACAACACGATGTACATGAGTACAACACGATGTACGAGTACTTCGTGGCCGAGCAAGGATTAACTGCCCATCAAGTTGATGTAAAAGTGCACACCTGCCGTGTGGAATCCCGGCACGAAGTAGCAATCAGCTACTAGCGTGAGGTAAAGTGAGCATGGATGATTTCTATTACCAAAAGGCTTCCACGAGTTCGCCAAATAGCTTTCCCAAAGGAGGTTGGTGCAGTACCTGTACCGCTACTATGATAAATAACCATACTCGAGTACCGGTACCGTACTCCGCGGGTAATACGGGTACATGGCAAATATTATAGATCGAAATATCTAAGCTCAGGAGCCCGTTGAGGGGGGGGATTGCGCTGATTGTACCAGTACCGGTACTCCTATCACAGGTGGTACAGTACTCGAGTACCTATGACGCGAGATAAGACCTGCTCGAGACACCAACGATATGCTTCCCATACCCCGTGAGACAGCCCGGCAACCTTATCGATAATCAGCTGTCCTTGTACGAGTACAAAAGGGACATGATGACACGGCTGGCGCAGCTCTGGAGTGCTCCCGACTCGAGTAGACCTGCAAAAAGTATTCCTTTTTTTTAGGATGCTTTTGAATGGTGGCGCTCTGTTGTATTCGCTTTGCTAGCGAAAAAAGTGGGGTCTCGCCGTCACACAATTCCTCTACTTTGAGCATCAGACGTCACTCGACATCTGTGTCTTCCGCCAGCTTCCGCCTCAAATACCCATCCCAAGGCTGATAGGCACGGTAGAATCCCGTGGTCAAGATCCCGATCATATCGGTAGAGCCTCCTCTCTGAGTGCTAAGACAATGTGATACTCTCACGCCGCGTACTATTTTTAACCCAACACCCTCGCATGCTATGAAGTTACACAAACAGTCTGCAGGCCACTCACTCCTCTGAATGGCTCTCCCGACCCCAATACCTGTGCTCTACTCGAGCAACTAGTACATAAGAGGCAAAACAAACTAAGAGAGGTGAATCACATACCTTAGCTTCCCCTCAACATCAACAAACCCAACACTGAAATCCTGTATGGGTGATTCTCACCTGGCTTGCAGGTCACCTTGTGAGTGGATTCGGGTCCGATGAGCCTGAGAATACTTGTACCTGGAACACTGTGACATGGCAGGCCTTATGTGGACACTTGTACTAGTACCCAGGACTACTGTAGAACCAGGGACTGGAAGGCTTAACTAGGAAACAATACCAGGCTGCTCGTCTCGGCGATGTCCATGATCCGTAACTTCTGCATGGCAAGCCCGAAGTGCTCTTAGAGTGATGAAACTTGCTATTGAATTACTTTATAGGTTAAAGACATCGGGGAGCAACAACATGCTCCGAAATTGCTACCGTAAAAACTCTTCAGGCCCGCTGTCAGACTACAAGTATCAGAAGAAATCAGCCCTCTCAGCCCACGGTAATTTCAGTTTGACAAATTGAGAGAATTGCAAATACCAGCTAGCGAGACCCAATACCTCCCGTTAGCTGATCTTATACCGGTACGGTACTTGCGCAGGTACCAGCAAAGTGCCCAGTAGAAAATTAGAGAACGGTTAATCTAGGTTGTCCTAAAAATAATTCCCGTCTTGGGCAAGAGCGGGATCTTATTAACCGAAGAAAACAGGGATACGCCTGTCTAGCTAACCTCAGAATTTTTCCATAACTTCTTGCTAAGCCTTGTACGAAAACATCCCCTAAATACTCGAGTACTGGTACCGGTACTTGTGCCCTGTCAGGTAACACGGAGGATCCTTCTCAGGAGTTTTTGTGTCTAAATGCGGAGATTAGAGGCCTTCCGGAGATAGCGAATCACAAGGGAACCTATAATAGCTGAACTCTATCAATGGAGTGGTTAATGAGTCTCTCCCCTCATCCGTGAGTCGCTGTAAGTCGCTCGACTCAGGAAAAGTATCTCCTGTGTGATGGCGAGGAACTGGGGCTGGGGCAGGGATTCAGAACCAACAGCCTACGAATGATCACTTCTTTACTCGTAAAGGGATTGTCTAACTAATGTCCGCCGGGCTAGGTTATTGATTTGCTGGCCCTACCGGTACTGCCGCACCGCGCATGCATTTGCGAGTACGAGTACCGGTACCGTACTCGAGTACTTGAGGAGTCTTCGACAGGGGGAGGGGGGGTGGGGCAAGGCTGGAGCCTAGGGATGGCGAGCAAGGGTAACATGGCAAGAGAAAATGCGAATCCCTCAAAGCAGGATAAAGAAAAAAATGCCTTTTCGTCACCCGCCGCTTTCCGTGGTGCCCCAGCTCAGGACTTTACCATTGCCACTACAGTATCACAATACCGGTACCGGTATTGCGCCTCGCCGAGACACCAAGTGAACCCGGATTGTATCGCTTCCCTACACCCAGAGCTCACCTTCTCGCCGTTTCTCAGAGATGTCAAGATTAAAAGTCCCAACAATTGTTAACTCCTCTACTAGTACTATTATACTACGAGTAGTATCGGTACCCTGAATGAGTTGCCGTATTGATATCTGCTCGAGTTTAACCGTGAATTGTGCCTCAATTAGCCCGGTCCTGGCATTTCCGCTCGTTTCCAGTATCCAAACGTGGCCTAGATCGCTCTTTCGGTGTGATCCGGAAGACGCTGATATTGCTGGAGGGTGTGTCGATTTTAAAAACTTGGCCAGTCAGCGCCAGGGAACTCCCTGTCGGGCTCCATTTGCATGGCCCAACTGCCTCTCCCACAGCAGCTTTATCCATACCGGTACAAGTGCTCGAGTACAGTACCCTACAAGTACCCGTGCTTGCACAAAGATCGGGGGAAGATGTTTTGGTGCAAGACAAGGATTATTTTGCAGACTACGGTAACCTAAATTAAATGTACACTGCCGGTAGAAACTTGAATAATTGAACTATGTGCTATGTCGTGGGACCCCCCTCCCTCAGAAGGCCAAGAGAGAAAAAATTCTTTTTCTCTGTCCCGGCGGTGTTTTTGCTGTGTTTTTCGCCCCCTTTCCAGAGAAAGGAATTTTGGACTGCATAGCACACGGTTGAATGTTCAAGTTCTCACGGTAACGCTGTCGTGGGCACTTGTACTTGTACCCGAGTACTGTAAGAGTCGGAATAATTGGACCCGGCCCGCGGTGCCCAGAATCCCCCTTCCTTGGATGAAGGATTGGGGTATCATGGACGGGGCGGGGGGGGCAGGTTTTCAGCCCTCAGCTGGGACAAATAAAAGGGAAGATACAGCAAACCTTACCCGGAGAGGCAAGTCCGCGCTCCCAGCCCGAGACCCATGCTTCCAGTTTATGCAGTACCATACCAATATCCTTTTTCGGCAGACCCCCGCCTAGCACAGACATGAACAGGATAAGCTCTCAAAAGTGCTATTTGACCCTAGGAGAGCGATTCCTGTGCTGCCGCTGGTTGTCCCCGGAAAGCCACGCAGTTAAGGAATTGTTTGTGCACAGTAGTCTACCGGTACCGCTATTGCATTCGAGTACTCGGGTGTCAGTACGAATCGTACTCCAGTCCTCGAGTACAGTTGAGGCCGGAAAATTATTTCTCCCGGTCCCATACAAACCTCTGTGCAGACAAGGGTTAGGTCTCCCAATTTTTATGGTCACACCTGAGTAAACTTCCCAAGTGATTACGCGTCCAGGCGATTATCACCCGCTCGAATAGGTTTTCAAATCCTATCTGGGTGTGGTCATCATCCTGAGCTCTCTATTAGCAAAAACTGATATATCTTCGCAACGCCCCGATGGTCCCCCCAGCCCCCCCTTCTCGATGTCCTTCTTTGCCACCCCCCCCCTCCCCCGTCTTATTATAGCATATGCCTTACCCCGCTGGGGTGTGAGGTGAGCCGTGTGGATCTCTCTTATCAATCTCCGGTCCCCGATAGAATGGACAACAGTACAACTTTACCCCACCGTGAGGGTGGGGGGGGGGGGCTGGGCTGCTAATGAGCAACGGCACACATCATGAATCAGAACATCACCCTGGATCACTCGAGAGCCTTGACTTTGAAGATTCTTGCGAGCGTACAGGTAATATACTGTTATCCTAGACGACTTTTGTTCATGCTAAATCAAAAGCGCTCTACAGGCGCTTGAGAATTGGGGTCCGAGGACCCCTAGAACTTTTCGGAGCTTCGCAACCACCCTTCGCCGGGTTCTAGGATTGGCCAAATATTTTTCTCCCCATGGTTCATCGGCTTTCTTTCCAAATAGCTTTTCACTGCCCCTACTCGCCTGGGTTATATATGATTACCGCAATGGCCTCACCCAGTCGCTGAAAGTGAAGGAATTGAATCGGCTGCGAAACTACCACCGCCAGCTTGAGTTTTATGGCGTCGCTCTCACTTACGAAGTACTATGGAGTCCTATGGCATTCTGAGTCTGGGTACCTGATCACAGAATTTACGAGTGAGCCCGCAGAAAAGGTTGTATGGCTCATCATGGCGGATCCTCCATCTGCTCATCCCTACAATGGCGTAAGGGCTTGATCTTGGTACGGACCTGGTAGTAGTCACGATAGGGTTGGGGCTTGGCCCACACGGGTATCGTGTGCCTTTATTCGCTTTTCGTGATTACCGGTGTTATCCTACTGACAGTCCAGGTTTAACCAGTAGATACTAAAAGGACGAAACCGGTCCGGAAAAGAGAACCCAAGCAATAGGCAAGCTTCACTCGCCGCAGGAAAACAGGCAATCGGCGCCTTCACACAAGCAAAACCGGGGGGTCGCAGGAGTTGTGATCGCTCGTCTCTGGCCAAACAGGTTCGTCCTGGTATGGGAAAAAGTAGAAAATAAGGAATAGAAAAGAAATAAATTCACGTCGTGGCCGTGTTCTCGAAAGTATTTTCGTTGTCGTGGAAGCAGCTCGGTCCTTTGGCTGCTATCCACTCGCCACCCGCTCTCATTATTGCTTGTATCATGTCATACCTGCACGAGGCAAGAAAGGAAGGGGGCGAGAAGCCCCCTATATACACTTCTACGGAGGTCGCCCCCGCAAACACTCTGCAGAACAGTCACACCCACGAACCCTATAGAAACCTAACCAAACTAACTAGACCCCAGGACACACAATTGGGGGGGGTTGTATCATAAGACAACATAGCCTCATTCCCGCCTCCACAATACTTACGAGGCCCGCCCTGTATGGTGCTCTCTTGCGCCTCGGTATGCACTACTTCTTCGAGCCTAGCCAGTTACTTCAATTGACCTTTGCAGTAAGAACCCAGTCGATACTTACTCATTACCCACGAGAAAGCGTACAACTGAGGAGGGGCTCAAAAAAGTGTTCCTCAAACTAGAGGTTATTGGAATTCGTGCGAAGGAGAGTGTTGCCAGGATGTGAGAGCTACATGGCTGGTCTCTCATGGGCATAGCTCAATCCGAAAGTTACTCGAGTATAGCATTGCATCTTGGTGTTGATAGCGTGTAATGTTGCAAGCCCTGGAGGCTTAACCCCCAACGCCTGTTTTTTTCCAACTCACAAGTATTCTCCGGACCCGCCAGTGTAAGGATAGGGGCTAGGTATATACATGCGCCCTATTTCGGCGGACAACGGTTGAGGTAGTAGTCATGCCAATGCCCTACAGGGTCCGGGGAACTGGCTGCGGAGGAGCATACATTTCGTTCTGAGATCTTTATCCTTTCACTACGAAACGCGCCCCCGGCATCTTTCGGAGCCTAGGCGAACCGGTCTCTTCCTTCCAAGTTACTGCAGACAGCCGCTCAGTGCTAAGGCACATCTGGTAGCGGATTGAGAAATCTCCTACCGCCTAGTATTGCGTGTTCCTGGGACTGCGCAATAGAGGATACTGAATCCTCTCGATTTCTTGGGTTTGACTTTGGTGCCTCCGGTCTGCTGTTTAATCTCCTTTCCAGTTTTCCTATCCCCTTAGAATACCGGCAGCCAACACCTTTGCAGAACGGCACCAGTCTACTAAATCTCTCACCAATCCCAAAGAGAACACCAGGATAGCGCTGTGACTCCTAGTAGTTGAGCTTCGAAGCCGGTTAGGGACTTTTGAGAGCTCCTCAGTACGGCACAGAATCGCAAGTGATGTTTGGTGGCGGCAACTTGTTTCACCTAGCGTCTGAGGCCCAGCGGTCATTGATATGCGACCTACTATCTCCTGGACTGTTGAAACGGTGGGAAATTTTTATGCCGCCCCTCCCAGTGTCTAAGACAGAGACTATTAAAGTGTTGTCTCGCTGTTCTTCGGCGATGATGTGCGTAGGTACCGGTTCTATTGTGCGATCATAGCTAATATTAGCTATGGTTTGAAGTTTGTGTAGTACTAGTACGCGTACCTTGCCAGGGATACCGGTGCTCTAATCGAGCGATCTTTCCATATCGCTACAGGTGGTCGTATTATCGCCATTCGGCAGTCATGGGGGGAATATTTGGTTGGGGGGGTGTCACGGTGGCTTTGTCAGTATCGTGGATTTGGGTTCCCGCCTGCCGAATCCCAAGAGGAAGAAAAGTGGTTTGAACCGTTAATCCATCATCGGATATTCCAACAGAAATTACTGTACTAAACCGCAGTGGGCTCGGTAGAGTAGGGTAACAAAATAACGAATACCAATACATACCTGTACCAGTTAATGAGATCCAGCAACCTCAGTCTCCCAAAACTATACCCAGTCTGGCAAACACTATTCCTTCTCGAAGTCGTCTGCCCCTGATCGGGGAGATCCGGGGCCTATCCGAGATGGTGGATCTAACAAGTTTTTACAGTAGGGGCGGGGGTACCAGGAAGTTTACTTCATGGGGTAGGTAACTCAAGCCAGTTCTACCCTGTGGTTACTACAGTATACGAGCATCGTACTGTACTGTACTGTACTAGTACAGTACTCGAGCGCTCGAGTCATTAGATTGGGGCGGCGCTTTCCATACACCCATGGGGAAGTCGGATATCGTATTCCCTTGGTCTTACGTTGTTGAGTTGGAACAATGCTTTGTCCCTCGGTTGCCTTCATCCAGGAGCGTGGTTGAGTTGTAGAGAAAGATAAGCAAAAATTAAAGGCCTACTCCATGCAAAGTATTAATACGAGTACTGCACCAGTCACGTTAGAACCCAATCCACTGATAATACTTGTGGAGCGCTCGGGTACAGTAAGTACCCTTAGACACCCGATCAATCCATTGAACAATATCGATGGACATTTCGGCCTGCAACAGCAAACCTACAAATAGAATTTCTAAAACTCCTGTGGATTTTTCCTACTTGGTTATCGATTGGAACATATGATATTTATAGAGAGGTTTTTCTTTTTAGTATCCTGGTTGCTGTTGTACTCGGGTAGAAGAGACCTTCAAAGCTTGTAATTATGGGAAGGAGGACCGAGACTGGTTCGGGGGAAAAAAAGTTCTTGCTGAATACTGGTAATTTGGCCAGGAGACTCTCTACGTAGGCATAGTACGGCATCATACTTGTCCGGGCTACTGCCGTATCAAGGACTAGTGTTCTTGACTCGACCCGAGGCCCAGGGACAGCTCTGGGGTGCCGACAAACGGTGCGGGAACGGGATTTCTCGTTTCGCCTCCGTCGGAGGGAGGAAAAAAGTGTTGCAGAACCCAAGAGGTCATAGCCTTTACTGCCGTTTTTAGCAGGTAGGTTACACTCGCGCCTAGGACCTCCCTCCGCTTACCTCTCAAACAAGGAGAAAACACAATGTCGCACGAGCGATCCAGGGCCTTCCCGCGCTTTCCCTCCACTCAGCGCTTCTCACGATGAGATGCATGATACAATTGTTTTAGTTTTTCTCTCCTCAAGGACATGGCAAGACGTTTGAGCTGCGTCTTACAGTATGAGGAGGCGCTCAAGCGCTATGCTGCGCCCGCCCTAACTGATCGTCCAAAGGAGGCCGTCGCGTGTAATATATAATAAGCCTGTTCTCTCTGCGTCCTTCCTCTCTTGTCTCTTTCATCAGCCCAAACAGTTCACTCAATCGCTTTTTAATAACTTGTAACGTTTATTGTTGATCAATAACGTCTTACTTTCTTTCGCTACATTCTTTATTTGTTTTATCGGTTTTCCTACGACAGGTCGTGCCCTCGCCCAATCTTTTTGTAAACCCTTCAACTTCCTCCTCTCAGATATCCGAAACCTATCGAAATGCAGTACGCACTCTTCGCTGTTTCTCTTTTCGCCGCCGCTTGCAGCTCTGTTTACGCCTCTCCCATAGCTCAGGCCGCCGGGATCGCAGGAAACGTTCGATTGGCGATCACCGAAAACCAGCAATTCAGCCAATTGAACCCGGATTCGCCTTGTGATGGCGTCCAGAATGCCTGTATCCAAGGGGATTTCGCCCAGTGTGACGGAGCAAAGTTTCTCCCCGTTGGTTGCGCGGGCGGATCACAATGTTTCTCGCTGCCATTGGTCAATAAAGAGGGAACATCTATCACTTGCACAACAGCGGAGGATGCCGCGCGCAGGATGAATGCCGAAAGTGTTGAGGAGTTACAAGCTCTCATCAACGGTGTAAGTCCAGCGCCGCCGGCTGGCACTGGGACTGCAGCTCCCCCCGTGGGGACGGGAACCGGTGTACCGAAGAAGCCAGTCACTAAAACGGCCGGGGATCCAGCTACTGGCCAGGCGGCAGCCCAACCAACTACCACTAAAATAAGCCCCGCGAAACCGACAGGTGGTCCGAAAGCATAAATTCTTCAGCTTGCCGGGACCGCAGCATCCACTACCCCAGATTCCACCTTTGTTAGTCGCGTTGTCGTTGCTCCCTATGTATAACTTGGTGCTCTTGTTGAATAAGTTAGGTTTTATTACTTAAGGACGAGGGATGGGAAATGGGAAATGGGGCCTTCTTTTTCTCTCTTTGTTAGATAAATTGTGGATGCGCGATTTGCATTTTGGGAGGGATTTTCTTTCTTTTGGGTTTCATTCTGGGTCTCTCCTGTGGATATCATGCATGTATTGTGCGACCATTATATTATAGTTGACATTTTACGAATAAATGACTACCGGCTAGGCTCTCTAGCCTAACGTATCATCTCGAGCACGTCGTCCAACCTGACACCCTACACAAGGCTACGGTCACCAAAAAAATTTCCACCTCCCCCGAAAAGATACTCCGAATCAAAATAAACGGATGGAACGCCGCAAAATCGGCGTGAGGCAAAAGGTTTCTCCGGGCAACAGGGTGTGTGTGTGTGTGTGTGTGTGTGTGTGCGTGTGACGCCGCTTCCAAGGCTAAATAAGAAGTATAGTGCGAAAGCCACGTGCTCATTGAACCCGTTACGCAAATTTAATTTAATTTAATTTTTTTTCGCGGGGGCTACACAATTCCCGAAATTGCTGACTGCGTCCAAATCAATACTGTATATGGGTGCATGTGAATGGACCAAAACAACTCATCCGTTCATCTTGAGTCGGGGAAAACAAGGTCAGCGGGGATTTTCGGCGATGGATGGATATGTACGATATGATATGATACGAGAGGAGGAAGGTGTGACCCCGAAGCCCAGTTGTGTCGGTTGGGGTACTGTATGATACCGGTACCGTACTTGAACTCGTATCATAACAGTCTCCGCCATAAACTTGCGACGAAACTGGGAAGGAAATCGGTAAAAGTAGGGTAACAGCATAGAATTTCTTGATATTGATCCTTGTTTGTTCACCAGCCCCCCCAGTTTTTCGTCGTGGGTGGGGAGTGCGTGCGGTGGAGGCTGTTATGGATGTTTAGGGAAAGGGGGGGGGGG
>JACCEG010000126.1:37904-147310 GCA_014065205.1 Tuber brumale
GGGGGGGGGGGGGGGGGTGGAACCTATCTCAAGTCCCAGTAGTAGATACTACCAAGTTCTCACGAGGATTTTATAATAATATTATTATATTGGTAACCATCTATCTGGCTCTAGCACAAATCCCAGCTGCTCTCTCTCTCTCTCTCTCCAACGAAAATGCAAAACTAGATTTACTAAACTCATGTATTGGAGCAACCTATTTATCATAACGGGATAAACAATCCCCAATAGGGAAGGCATTCCCGAAACCCTCCTTCCACCCCCTCCCTTCAGAACCTCTCAGGATGTCTCATCAGCCAACAGAAACTTGGGCCGCGACAGCTCACGTCATCCTCATCCCGAGCCGTATGGCACCACCGACGCCTTAGAACACACTCCAAGTCTCAGGTACGATACTTGTAGGATCGAGAACGCTGGTCCTAATAAGGTATGATAGTAAGTTAGACTGTACCTAACTAGGTAGTATGATATCTCGGACAATCATTCGGCAAAAGCTCTTTCCCGGCACACAAATCTCACCCTCCGCCTTCCCATATCATACAAATTTTTGAAGGCCCTCTCTTCAACATCAAACCAGAAGGCTAAAAAATAAAAAAAAATAAAAAAAATAAAAAAGGTCGATCTGTAAATATGTTCTAGTATGATAACCAATTAGGAAAACTCTACAAGAAGGAGTTTTAGGAATTCTATTTTTGTAAATTGTTGTCGCCAGTCAGTCAGTCAGTCAAAAATATCCGTGGATGGTGGATCTCATGAGGGTATCATTATGATAGGTTTCTAAAGTTTCGGCACCATACCTTTTACCCCTCAATCACTGCCAGCCCACACTGGATATAATAGCTAGATCACCGCGACTCACTCGAGTTTGCCTCGTACTCGCACACCGGGTTAGTCAGTTCTTTGTGGACCTTTTGGAGGCGGTATGACAATGTTATGACGCGTACAGTATTTGATGTGGGTCTCGCTCCTACACTTTCGAGGGTAGGGTGTGTGTGTGTGTGTGTGAAGAGCGCTCTGATACGAGTAGTTTAGGGGAGGTTGCGGCGTATTATTAGTCCGTTTGGTATGATAGGTGAGGGAGGCGATGGGTATGGTTGGGTAGGGTTGGGGTGGGGGGGGGGAAAAGAGGTGAACTTTTTTTGCGTCAGTATTTTGCTCCTAGGATGTAGGATTTTTACAACTTTGGCAACAATAACAACACACTCTTGTTTTGCAGTGGGATTGCATAATGATGGTATCGAGAGCTTATCCCCCCCCCCTTAGACGTTTGTAGTTTTAAATATTGGGATTCAGGGTGTCTGTACTCGTACGAGTTGTGTCTTGGTACCCGCTCTAATTGGTAGATAAACCTAGCTCTCCTCCGGTGATGGATATAGTAAAATTGAACGGCATCCAGCATGGGAAGTGTAACAATATACAATATCGGAATAGTCTTACCGCCTAATTGTCGAAACTGCAAGAGTTAGTTAATAATAATAATAATCATAAAGAGGCTAGAAGGTAACCGGATTGACTAACTTACACTCAAGTGGCGATTTGCTGCATTAGGGAAAAATATATATATATATATTTCAAGGGTGCTGATTTGAATTCGCCATTGAAAAGATATCTAGAGGGGAGAAAAATTTATAGCAAAGTATATCATAGTCCCGCATTCTTCACACTCTCTGATCTTAAAATATTTAAAATATAGCCCAACACCTATATATAGTATATAGTACAGTATCGTACACTTTGACCAGTAAAGCAAGCTTTAATTCATACACAAAAAAAGGACAAACATTTTCACACATGATTACGCAACCGAATTGGATGTGAATTATACAACTCCTTTGATCAACCAGTTTACGGCAATATCGCACTGATAGAGGGGTTGAAAGAATGAAAAAAATATATTTCGATGCTGGGCTTTTCATAATATGTTGTACAATAAAAGCACAAATTAACCATCTGGAAAGGTCTAATCAGATCTGCTGCACTCCTTCCTTCCTTCCTTCCTTCTACCATATCCCATCTCGCCTGCTAACAACGGGGAAATACACGGAAGGCGGAGCCGAGTGAGCGGAAGAGAGAATGAAAAGAAAAAAAAACAAAAACGAAAGGAGTAATTGTATCGTAAAAACAGAGTCACAGATATCATCACTGACTTGATGGAAGATACAAGAGGTAGCTTCCTGCTAGATCTCCACATTTACCTGAAGATAGGTGTTATTTATTTGTGCTTATTAGTGCTATCATTGCACCCAGCGGGGAAAAAAAAAAAAATGACCTTTGTTGCAAAATAATCCTAGTAATAAAAAAAAAAAAAAAGGAGTATCTGATCCTTTCTCTCAAAACATGTACGATATCATACGAAAAATACAGATCTAAATAAGAAACATAATATATAACCAATTCTCCTGATCACCGCACCATTCCTCCCTGCTTTCCTATGAGACCTTCCATCAAAGCAAAGTATCATAATATAATAAAAAATATTCTGCCAAATCTCCTATAGCAAAAAACAAAAAAAACAAAAAACAAAAAAACAACTAACTCTCCCATTGTCTAGAAACCTTTAACCATGGCTTCCTCCCCCCAGTCACTCGCTCTCTGCATTATTATTCATTTATTTCCGCTGTTCACCCCCCGCCGGAATACTATTTACCCGTCTTGTATAATGTACTCAATCACCTATCCTTCCGGACAACTTCCACCATCACCAGGGCTGTAGGAGCGAGACCAGCCATAAAGGGAGCAAGACCGTTTCCAACTCCACTTTGATCTCAGGGTGCCTGCGCTAGTAATCCTAGTACTGTGCAAAGAAGCTTGGGTTCTCATAGTACTGTCAAAGGGGGAGAAGGTTTATAAATGCCATCATGGAATCGAGGGGTTTCCGAAACGGTTTCTATTTGTTCTCTCACTGGAATAAATTTTTTTTTTTCTCTGGGGGATGAACCTAGAGTAGGGAGATCATAGGCTCTCACTCATCTTGTTGTGAGATAGTTTGTGTTTCAACAACTGCTTGAGGGTACAAAAGTGGGCTATTGACTTATGGCCGTCTACATAAAACATTGCTCCCCTCGAGGTGCGCGGACAAGCCCCACTACCCCAGCGACAAACACTAGTTCTCGAGATACGCCTTTTGCTTCGAGAATACTAATAGATACATGGTCAACTCAATCACCTGCGCCGGGGTCCAAAGATCAGTAGCATCCAAAATGCAATTCCTACTTAAACACCCCGCATCTACACTATCACTAACTCCGAGGGCCAACCTTGAGCACCCCCGAAGGTACAGGCCAAGTACACACCCCAACATATCATACCCTCTATACATATCACTTGTAACTCCCCTTGAGTCAACGTACCCAGAGGCACCGGGTCAGAGCCGGTCCGTGCGCTGTCGACAGAGGGCTCGGTCGTCCGCCTTTGAACAGCGTCGTTTCGGTGCGGAGCGTGGCAAAGCCTGGTTGGCCGGAGGCGGTGGCGAAGGGGCTAGCTCCTGTGCCGCCGGTGTTTGTAAAGGGCTCCATGAGGAGGTGGTGATGCGCCCTGGCTGCAGATGGTTATGGAATCGTGCCGTTTGGGCGTGAGTGTGTTGAAGGCGCGCATTTTCTTCGTTAGCCATTACGATCGGAAATGGGAAGAGAGGATGGAGGAGTACATGGTCAAGAATTTATTGCCGCTCGTGAACTCAAAAGGGTTTCCGTCAAACTCCCCCACGGGGAAGGTGGCGGGAGGAGGAGTGGTTTCTCCGGATGCGGTACTGCTGGCTGTTGTTGGGCCTTGGGGTATGGCCGCAGTTTTGCTTTTTACTAGCAATCCTCTATGGAGTTTCATCGTGCGTTCCCGTTTGTGTTAGCATGAGAGAAGGAGGTTGGAGGAGGGGGGGTCGAGGCATGTCGGGCTTCATATATGGAGTTTTGAAGCTCCCCCGATCTCCAGTGTTGGACCAAGAAACTACTGTCTCGAAACCTTGTGTCTGATCTAGCCGTCGCCCGGCGGGCGTGAAGTGTGCTTACTGAAGGCACGCCAGTAGCCGTTCCAGTTACATAGCTACATGCAATTAGTATGTCAATTATGAAGCACGAGGATAGTAACCATACCCACTGCCAGATTGGGGAACGTTCCCCAGGATGCACGGCTCGCTGAGAAAGCCGGCCTCGCGGTTCCCGAAGGGAAACCCACTGCTCGAGAAAACCACTGGATACGGCCCTTTCAAGCTCATTCTCCTTGACCGGCCCTGAGATGGCTGGAGCTCGTATAGAAGGTGGGTCATTGCTGGGTGCTAGCTCCCGTGCAAAGGTCAATGGAGGTTGGTATCGTTCTGAGCCAGTTAGCTGTGCCCCGGCTGTCGACCTACCCCATAACTACCTAAAGTCAGCGATACCCACCATCCAGAAGAGAAGTGAGATCATACACGGTCCACCTCTAGAGATTTCATATACATTCCCTGTAACAGCCAACAACGCACAAATCCCAAGGACACATTGATCCGCCCGTAGGACAAAGACTTCCTAGGGACGCTCGGGCTATCCAAACAATATCCAGAAACACCAGGAACTTGCTCAACCAGTCATCCCAACCTTGTGATAACCTCGGCATCTCTAGTGGGCGGTAATGATGAGGAACTCAACAAGTCAATAAACCGCTCAGAGCTATAGTATTTGCATCTGGCCTGCCCATTAACTAGGAACACATCTGATCTCTCAATGGCAGTTCCTCCGGTACTGTCTACAGTGACGTCCTTAATACTAGTTTGAGGGTTGGTTTTATCCAATGGTGCCAACCAGCGAAGCCCCCCCCCCCGGACTCCCCCGGTGATAAGGGTTCCCATAGCTAAGCAGATACTCGGGTTGAAAAGGGGAGCGTAAAGAAGTTCATACGTGTGGCGTTGTCTCCATTCTTGGCAACATATTAGCGTGCTACTGGATTCCCGTTAGGAACTACAGTGATCTTCATGTAGTTCATCCCATATGTTACGGCGCTAACCGTTGAGGTCCCGGGGCCGAAGTTGGTATGGGAGTTATTCCCTGGGAGTCCGTCCCTCGGTATATCAATTCCATGATGCCTCCGGTAGTCCTGTTTTCCTCCCGTCAATACGGCCAGTGGAACAGTAACAGCGAAATATATCATACCTGCTGACTTCGGATATCAAGCTACTGCCAGTATTAATCCGACATGCACCCGCAGAAGCTGTGATCCCAGCCGAGCCGCAAGAGCAGAGCCAGTGCACGCCGCAACAGGAACTGCCAGGAGTCCAAACATTGTCGGCCCAAAACAAAGGAAAAAATTGAGTCAGCCAATGCCCCGTCACAAGTTTCCATTCCCTCCCAAAACTCACATTGGCTTTAAGATAGCTCATCTCTTGTGCCTGGTATATAACTAGAGAGCGCAGACCACCCTCACCCTTCAAATCACGGCTCTTCGGTCTGTCATCGTGAAGTTTTATGCACAAGGCTTGTGCCTGAAAACGCCATGATTTCCTGGACACACAGGAACCGCACTACCCCAAGAGCTTGTCGCCAGGGCAAGCACAGCACAGCTAGCAATAGCAAAATTCTCCAAGGTGGGATAGCCGTACTACATAATTTAACACATTCGGGGAAATAAAATCCGAACTATAGAGAAAAACGGTTTCCCCAGCCCGGGACCCCGTACATAGGCAACGCTCCACGGTCATTGCCCAAAGCGGAGCTTGGAAAATAATAAAAATGGGGAATTGGGGGGATCTATGCATTCTAGCAGCAAACGGCCTGGTTCTGAAACTTAATATCTGGGGGCTTGGTTCCTCAAGAGTTTGGAGCAATTATGGTCGGAGGGGGGATGCCGTATGATGCCCGAGCGGTGGTAGGTAGTGGACAGTGAGCGAGGGTTGCTCAAGTAACAACACCGATACGGCACCAGAACACAAAATGATAATATTATGGAAGCAATAGGTAAGCATGATCATCCTCGGTAGTTGAACGCTTTATCCGTGTAACGGTAGCCCTCATCGACATAGGAGTGAATAATTTTTTCCCATGTCTAGTAGAGGTGCGTGGGTATTTGAACTAAAAGGTTTTAAAGCTCCGATACCATTATCAGAAATACACGCAGCAGTCCAGTACTCGAGTACACTATGTGCATGCTGGTTGGAGCTCTCATGTGGTCTAAAGTTAGCTGCTAAAGGTAGACAACAGCTAACCTTAGTCTACTCAGTCTCCCCTCGAAGCATAGCCATGTCCCAGAATACTTGGTACCAACTAATGGAGTACCGTAGTGTACTGTGCCAGTACTACTAGGCCGGCACTCGGGTACTTGTAAGAGGGTCAAATGCTTGTCAGAGTCTGATTAGTGGCGGGCCGGGTACGCCTAAGCATTTGCCCCCATCCATGATTGGCCCTAACGTGTCTTGTATTGGTACTGAATTCGGCATCTGCATACAGTACTGGGCGGCCTTACTTTTTTTTTTTTTTTTTCCCGTACCGTAGTTCGTACGGTGACAACGGATTACTGCGGGTATTACCCCCAGAGAATTTTCGCAAGCCCGACACTCACCTGCAGATATCGCGGCAATCAGGACTGGAAAAAGAGTAATATTACCGCAGACAATTGGCCAACTTTAGAGATGCGTGAAATCAACTTGAGAAATCAACAACTGGGCTCACCACTGGGCTATGTGTGGACCATGCCGCAGCACCGCAAGAGATATTGTTATTGGCGATTACAGAAAATATGATGCGATGTTCACGACAAGATCTGTAAGATGTGCAAAGGGGGTACCAACACTTTTACCCAGCATTGGCAGCAGTCCCTTCATCTTCCCCACATGTTGTTTCCAGGGAGGGCTCGAACACATGGCCAATTCTCCGATTTCACACACCCACATATACGCGTTTTAAATGTCATGACATCCCATCCCGCACTCTCATTATCTCTCCCTCCTTTCAGCCAGCCCCCCCACTGAAAAATAAGTACTCAATTAACACAGATCTGGGGGATTAAGGAAAGTGGAAGGAGTGAGGAAGTGGCCAAACAGAAAACACAGCATATGACAGCAATTGCAGGATATTGTCGCGGTGCTTCGGAAGGAAATATTTGCAAAAAACGAGCTGTAGACCTGACAGGTCAGATAGGTTTGCCGAAGCCTTTCCCCTTGCTAAGTTTAAAGTGGGCTCGATTGAATACGGGGGTTCAAGCCGTACGGCCCCAGGCTTTACCCAATCTCCAACTGGACAACGATCCTTACAAAACCTCAGGACATCGTCATGAAAACCTCTTTTCTCGCAGTGCAGTGCTAACTTCAGAAGTGAGGTGTGGTGTAAAAATGGTACCGCGCTGTGTTGTAACATGCATGTATCGCTCGTACTTCCGGGTACGTATCCGGTAGTTTCTAGCACTTCATATGACGATTCACCAGGGTGTTTGCTCTGTGCCAGTTGATAATTGACACGAGAAGCAGATTTGAATCGATGGGGGGCATACAGTTGCACTATGGCTTGGTAGTGCTTTAGCTATCCTTTGAGATCGGGGCTATTTGAGGGGGTGGCCCTGGTCCCATCGCGATATCAATCGAGAAGCAGCTGAGTTGCTCTCAGTTTTACTCAGCTGCATATCCACAAGTCCCGGCTTCCACCGAAGAAGGGAAGGGATAAGGGAGAAGGAAAGATTCCGAAGAGAATAGAAACCCTTTCAAGACCTACTTCATGCGTTACTTCACACAAGGCAATCAAACGGTGGGGTTTTTCAGCTTGATCCCCACCAATATTCCCAAACACGATATCGCAAAAAGTGTTCGGTTTCCAACTTGACGGGAATCGGACAGCACTCGTTGTCCCAACATGTTCTGTTTCTCCAATCGGTGTCAGTCATGAACGGAGTGCCGATCTTCTTTGATCTTCCCCCCCCTTTCTGCGGTGGTGGCGATGGTGATGATGCTAATGTCCATGGAACATACTGGATGGTATGCTCAGCTTCCCCTCTGTAAGATCCGGATCTCCAAGTTTGAACATACCGCAGATCCCGCTGCCCACGGAACGCAATACACCACACATCATACCGGCACGCAAACGGCCAACCAAGCAACCAAGCAAATATGGAGCTCGTACTCGAGTACCAAAGCCCGCAAAGCAGTATCGGGGAATTAAGTCTGTTGTCCTTTTGTTATCCGCTGCATCAATATAATGATATTGGAACACGATATTGGCACAGTGTCCCTTGCTCAAAGCGAGCAAGAGAAAAAGACCTATCAATATGCTACATCTCAAAGAATCAGACAGAGCAAGGCCGCCAAAGGCCAAATGGATACATTAGGAGTTTTTCGGGATGGAACTGAGGGATAAGGTAATCTCCGTGGCCCAACCCTTCGGTTAAATCACCCGTGCACAGGGTAGGACATACAGTAGGTGCGCTCAACCAGGGTACTGCACTGCAGCGATAGGAATAGTTGGAGTTCATTTGGACAAAATGTTGGTATACTGACACAAGCCAAGGCAACAGAATAGGTGTATTGTGCTGGAGGAAAGGATTTATTGGCAATGTTTGTATCGGTGTACCATGGAATTAAGATGACCCCCCCGTTACCGTACCAGTACCATGACTGACTAAATGCCTGTGAGTTTTTGTGCCGGCCCCTATTAGTTTCTGGGACATACAGTACGTTGTTAATAAGCAACTTTTCGCTAATAACTATGATAGAATTTCGCGTGCGTGTGTACTTTAGGCCATTGCTAATTGCTAATGCCGGTAGTCTATCAGATACATGACCACACTTACGCTCACAACCTCTGAGGAATACCAATACTAAAGGGGTCTCCTTGGTCATCTGTATCCCGGAAACTGACAGGGCAGCACAAAATTTTCACGGCTTAAGCAGTCCGGGAGATAGGGCGGTACAGCGTCGGTTCTCTTCAGCAGAAGCATGAGGCTCTTTCCTCACCCCTCACTTGTCTCGGGCAGACGGTTTCCCCCCTCACCACTTCTCTTTTCTCCTGGTGGGGAGGGGCAGGGGGTGAGGGCCCTCGAGCCCACCCAGCACGCACGGTATGGCACGTACTCATACAGTTATCCTAACCGTGAGCACGAATCTTCCCCGTTAGCGCTACCCCTCTCAAGAGAACAATACAAACGTGCACGTACAGACGGACACTACACGCTGGAGTAGAGCATATTCCAATATCGTACCAATCGATCACAGCGTGACACTTGCTCGAGTAGACTGGGTCCCCCAATTCAAACTCCGAATGGAAGGCCGACAAGTCAACTTTGCCTTGTCCTGTCTGTTATTTTAAATAAGAAATACGGGTAATGAATAAAATCAAGATAAAATAAATCACCGGTATCCAATGGGCATCCTGATCCCAGGTATTCGGGAGGCTGCACGAGAGATTTCCCTTCCGCTTCGCAAATGAACCGCACAGCACTCTTGGGCATGATCTAGTGCAAGAGAACCGTTGTCCGTACTGTACTGCCATAATCAGTAATCACAGTCCCTTCAGAGACAAACAAGTACCGGTGCTGCTACCTCACATACAATTGCCTGGACATAGTAAACCACTTATCCATCGCCCCCGCCCTCCGCCATTCTCTCCCTTCCCCCTTCTCACTGTTCCTATAAAAAGAGGGGCAGTTCGGGGAGGGGGAAAGAGAAAAAAAATTCAGCAATCCTCGGTTCGCTCGCCAACCCTGAACCAAATCGAACTTAAGGGAGAGAGAGAAGGGTAGAAGGAAAAGAGAAGGGGTAAAAAAAATAAAAAATAAAAAAAAAGGCATCATCCCTTCCTATACCCCACTTTCTCACTTCCCGCATAGTTATAAACCTGCTAACCCCACAATTCATCATCACTTTATAGAATCGCCCTAAGCCAAACTGTCCCAACCGATTCCGCACCCTTCAAACTAAGCGGGCCGGATATGCAAAAATCAGGCCGAGGCGGAAGGGGTGGCTATGGGGGCGAACCGACAGAAATTATTTCCGAAGCCTGGATAAAACCAATCAAAGAACTACGCCCTACCCCCAAAACTGCATCGACCGAAGGCTGGGAAGTCCCTCCTCCACGAACTTATCCAATTCCCTTCTGGGTGGATGAACTCAGGATTGTGCTCCCAAAATGGATGTTCGACATTCAGGGGAACCTCCTAGACAACCTGAAGTTCGACGATCGCGGTTTAGGCTACACTTGTGATATTTACGAAGTATTCTGGGACGGAACCCAGTCTACAGTACCACGATCTGGTGGCTTCGCCGGATTCGGTGGCGGTGGCGGTGGTGGAGGTGGAGGCGGAGGCGGAGGCGGAGGCGGAGGGGGTGGAGTCTGCCGGAGTTATCAAAATACGGGCACCTGTTCTTTCGGCGACAGATGTAGGTTCAGTCACGATGATGGTGGCCAACGACAATTCGTACTTCCCGAACGCCCTAGAGGTGGTGGTGGTGGTGGCCGTGGTGGTGGCCGTGGGGATGGTGGTGGCCGTGGGCGTGGACGTGGTGGTGGCCGTGGCGGTGGGGGTATATGTAAATTCTACAATACTCCCCAGGGCTGCAAATTTGGCGCAAACTGCGCCCAACGCCATGCCTGAGTCTTCTTGCGGTTTCATCCTCTCTATCGATGGGGGCGAACTGGGAAAATAACTTGGTTGTTGAAAAAAATTCTTTCTCGTTTCTCTTTGGAAGGGATGGCTTGTTTCGTTGTTGTAGGGGGTATCTCTTTCTTCACTCTCAGTCTGTCGGTGTGTTGTATGTTGCGTGATTTTGGAGGAGGATAACGAACGGAGGAGTCAAATTTTGTTAAAACACCAAAAAAATGGCGGAAAAAAAAAACAGAAAACCCAGATAAAAAGTTGGAATGTTTGCCCCAGTTTATCGTGAGAGATCGGTCGTGAGAGATTGGTTTATTTCCACCCAGAAACTGAAGTGCGACTTGGGTACCGTATTGTACCCAATGCCTCGTGACACGCAGGATTCAGACTGTTGAATCGTTGTTCAGTGTTCTTCCACCCCGGTGTTCTTTGACGGATGACAAGTTCAACTCTAGAGACGACTTACAGACCCGGAGGGAGCGATCTTATATCAGGATAACATATCTGACAGATAAACCCCAGCCAAGCGTCACAATCGAACACCAGTATCCCACATAAATCGCTCGCCCGTTGCACAACTAAGCCCGAAAAAGCAAAACAACGAGTATCTAAAATCGATAATCGAATGGGGGGGCGGATAGTTCTACCCGGGTATGCTGCGCTGGAGAGCTTCCCACCCACCGCGCCGCAGATATCTAAAGCACTCCTATGGTGTCTAGGACAAGATGGGTACAGTACTTGTAGGAAAAATTAGTACCCTTTTCCGCTCATGTGCACCTTATTCTATGATTTCATTTTTTTTTTTTGTCCTTTGGAGAAAATTCAAATTTTGGGCTCGACCATCCATGGCATGGCCTCCAAGGATCATCAGGGATCACCCGATATTTAGGTCTCAGGTCCTAGATTTGGAAGTTTAAGTGAGGTGGGGCGGCGGGGGCGAGTGGGGGGGAGGCCGAGCGAACAAATTCTCAACTACGACGGTACTGCGGTATTATAGTAAGATAAACTCAGATAACTGATATCACTATCTATCCACACTCCCACCCTTTTTCCACCCTAGGCACCCCCTCCCACACTGCGATCTTCTGGTATCAATGTGGCACCAAGTTCGCGATCTCTACCTGTCAAGTCAAAGGTTCAAAGTAACCTGAGACAAGCATAATTAAGCATAGCACCTCCACCCAGACTAAGCCAAAGTATCAGAGTTTGTTACTTGTAAGTGAGGGTTATTCCTACCCGGAACTACAGTAGAAAACGGTCCGATGGGGGTAAGACCATGAGTGAATATACCAGTATCATACCATCCTCTGCACGTAACGGAATGGCCCCACCAGACAGAAGCCAGCAGCCAATAAGCCAACCACGTCCCCCTTAACCTGCGATCGGTACCCAAGTGCTGTGTGAGCAGAGTTTACATTCCCCCACTACTTAAACTTACTGGTATCTTTAAAATACCCCTACTTGCACCCGGCACAAAGTACCTGTATGATATCTGAAAAGGAAACAAGGTTTTGTTCGCTGGTTGGGTTTGTGTATCAATGACCAAATATTCGGATACCGGTACTCAAAGGTACAAGTGTGGTGGGAGGTGGAGGAAACCTGAAAACTGAGGACTAACGACATTCATTTTGATTGATATAAGTAGTACATACATGCTATTGAGCTCGAGCAATTGGTGTTCCGATGCAATTAACGATCAGATAATTCTACCTTCGTGGCATGATTAACTTGCCTCTTGGAAATTTAATAGCTAATAACCGGGTGGGACATTCGGATCCCATAACTGGCCCAAAAGTTGATGTTTTTAGGATTCCTTTCTATCGCCTGAGCCCCTGGCTCACTGTCCATCGGATAACAGAGAAAGCTGAAAGAAAGATGTTGAGAAATTTGAAGTTGTACCATTTTGCAGGTCCGAACTGCCCGTTAAAGAATTCCCCCACCCTACATATATCTCCCCTTCCCATCACTTCCCTCTCCTTCTCACTCAATTCCTTCCCGCCCCTTCACATCCCTTCACATCCCTTCACATCCCTTCACATCCCTTCACATCCCTTCACATCCCTTCACATCCCTTCCACCCCCGTCTGTCAATGATGCTGCACTCTCGAGTCTACTGCCCCTGTCCTTTGAAAGAGGACAGCGGCACAGAGCGCGCAAGCATAATCAACTTCAATTCTTCAGCCACCACCTTCCCACACCACATCTTCCTACCCACCCACGAAATCACCCCATCCAATGCCAATTCTCCCGGGCTCGTAGGCGGGGGAAACAATGCCCGGGCAGGTGACCCGTAGCAACGATGAACGGAAGGGCGACAACGGAGGAGCATGTGAAGGGGGAAGGAGAGCAAGTGACAGCGGGATATACGTTGATACGGAGGGATTGTTTATAGTGTTGGAGGAGAATTGGGACGCGGAGGAGAGCACGAAAGTTTGAACTTGACGATGATGCGGCGAGGAGGAAGCGGTTGAGGGCTTAAGTGCTCGCTTTGTTGATTGCCGTTGTGGTTACGGTCGTGGTCGCCGTGGGCTGCACGGGGAATTGTCGGAAGAGATCATAAGGGGGCGGAGAGGTAGCCAGTGGGCCGTCCGATGGAGGGGGAAGTGGTGGAGAAGGCTTATGGGTGATGGTTCTCGCGAAGCATTGGGTAAGAGCTAGGTTCGAAGGTTTTAGTGGACGAATAAGTTAAGTTGCACCTTAACTATCATTATATCCAAAAATCCTGTTGCTATAAGTAATGTTTAATATTATTATTTTTCGCTTGACTTATATCACGATATTGCATGAGGAGAATCGCTTCCGGTGATGATTAATTCATGAAGGTGAGGAATGCTGAGGAAGCGAAATGGGTTGTTGGCACCGTCATGTGCAAGTCCTCCCTAAACTCCTCGGTTGACTCGCTCGCGGTTATGATACTGTGCATAATTTACTTGTATGGAACGGGGTACAGTACTGTACTGTACCAGAGCCGCCTCTTCGTCCCCACATTCTTTCCCACAGCCCTGGCAAGACCCAGGTGTTTCCAACTGCCACACAACTCTCAGAGCTTACAAAATGGGTACAGTTCCTCCCCACCCCTCCTTTTACTCTCCCTCCCCCCATACCTTTGCATCACAAGCCCTGCCGTATTTAACTCTTCCCCCTGACCGTAGCAAACAAACATACAAACAAACAACCTCACCATGTCAGTCACTTCGGCCGCCGTCTTACCCTTCTCCGAGCCTCCTTACCTCAATGGCCTCCCATCTCCATACTACGCCCCCTCGCATCACCGCTGGCAAAAGGCTTGTCGCGCGTTCATTAGCGAGAACCTCACCGCGAACGCCCTGGAATGGGAGCGGGAGGAGTTAGTTCCCCCAGAGATCTTCAGCAAGTTTGCTGCAGCAAATTTCCTCCTGCCAAACCTTCCTGCTCCGCTGCCGATCGAGTGGGCCAAGAAGCTGGGTTTGGACACACTCGCGGGAGGTCTAAAAGTGGAGGAGTTTGATTATCTGCACTTTTTGATCTACACTGATGAGGTTTGTTTCAGCTTGTTTGCCCTACCGATATGTTGGTTCCCGTTGTGGGGTAGGGTTTGACATGAAGCGTGGATAGATGGCGAGGAACGGGCTGTCTGGTCCTGGTGCGTCCCTTACGACCGGGATAGCATTTGGGGTTCCGCCGATATTAAAGTTTGGGAGCAAGCAGTTGCAGGAGAGGTTTATCCCCGATTTGCTCACGGGGCGGGCGCGAAGTTGCATTGCGATTACGGAACCGGGGGCCGGGAGTGACGTAGCCGGGATTGAGACCACGGCTGAAAAGTCAGCGGATGGGAAGGAGTACATCGTTAATGGATCAAAGAAATGGTACCCCTCTTACCTTTGCTTCATGGACCCATTCTGACGTCTCAGGATCACGAACGGGATCTGGGCAGACTACGCTACAACAGCCGTGCGCACCGGCGGTCCGGGGCCTTCGGGTCTCTCACTACTCCTCATCCCACTAAAGAACAACCCGTCCATCACCCTCCGCAAGTTGGCTATCATGGGCCTTGCTACCTCCGGGACCACATACATAGAGTTCGATGACACCCATGTCCCAGTTGAAAACCTCATTGGCATAGAGGGCATGGGTATGCGCTACATAATGACAAATTTCAACCACGAACGCTTAACCATCGCCATCGGCGTAACGAGGCAAGCGCGTGTCGCCGTAAGCACAGCATTAGAATACGTTCTCAAACGCGAGGCATTTGGAAAGGCACTTGTAGAGCAGCCGGTCGTTAGGCATCGACTTGCGAAGGTCGGAGCTATGGTGGAGAGTATGTGGGCGTGGGTTGAACAGATCACGTATCAAATGACCCAGATGAAGAAAGAGGATGCAGATCGGGAATTGGGGGGGCTGACGGGACTGGCGAAGGCGAGTGCTGGGAGGGTGCTCGATGAGAGTGCTCGGTGCGCAGTTTTGCTTTTTGGCGGGAATGGATTGACGAAATCGGGGCAAGGGGAGTTGATTGAACGTATGTGTTACTCTTTTCTATTTGCCAACCGCCCATCTAGTCCTTGGACGCGAGCTGATTTGATGAATAGGCATCTACAGAGACGTCCCGGGTGCGAGAATCCCAGGCGGTAGTGAAGATGTCTTGTATGATCTTGCAATCAGGGAGTTGGTCAAGAATTACCGCAAGAAAATCCGGGAGATGGAGAAGACGTCAAAGCTGTAGATTCGGGGAGTTTACATGTACTTTTACGATGTGTAAATTAATGTATAGATACCCTGTGAGTGGAAACAGACCTTGAATGACACCCTATCGACCGTTACTCTCCTCGTACAAATTGCTTGTAAATATGTCTGTCACCGGATCGTGAAAGAAATTTACCATGCATGGATGGTGGATATCCCCGCGGTGGGAGAGGGATAGGTAGTAGGCACACGAAACTCTAAAATCATTGCCTCCCGAGCTTTAGGCATGATTCTTGCAAGTTTACCCAAATTACCGCGTGCCGCTCTATGACCAGTATGCGATGGGAGGTCACCAGATATCACTCGCTTTATGTCTTTTACGAGAGAACTAGGTATCAGATATATGACTGCAATGTGATGGAAAGCGCCCATATTTCAGAACACGTACCGTACTACTTGGGACACTGGAATTTGGAAAATGGCAAGAGCCATGTCGATGTATATAGACACTGCTGGCTACTATAAGTAGGAGAGTCTCAGGTGCATCTATCATCGGAGGGGTGCAAGAAATTGCTTCTTCTTTCCAAAGCTAAAACCGCTTCATATACCCTTGATATTGCCTTATCTTCGATCTCCAATTTATTGTCCGCAACCCCCGACACTAGGTGCCCGAAGTATTACTTCAGCATAATGTAAGCTCGGATATGTCCGGCTACATTCTTGCTACCAGGTGCGTCGGGATCTAGGAAAAGACAATAGTCATGCTGGTACATGTAGACGTTGTGAGTGGGGATGACTAGGGCAGTCTTAGGTGCGTTTATCAATAAGGCACGGCGTAAGAAGCTCTCCCTGTCCCCTCCATCCATCCTCCACATATCTTTCATATTACTCCACCTCCAACCTCTGGCCTCTAGTGCACGACCTCCGACACTAGGAGACCGGAGCTTCCTGTTCCGGGTTAGGTGCGACGTACCGTATGGATGATTCGACGGTGTGCTATATCATAATATGTCGTGGAACTTATTGGATTGCCTATAGGGCATACGGTTATAGGGTATGTGTTTTGTGGTTGGCGGCGAGTCTCACATCCTATGCCTCTAGGCATAGGATATCGGGTATCTGATTCAGTGATGTTTTCTTTCGCATCGTATCATATGCCATTTGGCATATGTTAGCTGGTATGGGGCATAGGTTTTAGGGATGATGGAGGCTCATGGGATATCAGGATGGTTCCAGATTGTTTGAGAGATTTGCAATTTGTCAGGTTGGAGTGCTTCTTGAGAGTTCATTGAGTTTTGGGAGTTTTGAGAGTTGTTAGCTTTAGAGAGATATATATCTCCCAGTTTGTTCTTAGGTTGCTTTTTAGACGGGCAGCTTATCTTTCCCATAATCCTTTCCCACTTTCCGCGTGCTCATTCCACCGTGATCTTAGTTCTGCCACTGCGTTGCTGAGTTGTTCCTTCAGAGTTTTCCTCTCGGTCGGGGAAGGAAATCTCTGTTTTTCTTCGGTCTCGGAAGGGGGAAAGGGGCCATGTCCTTGCTGTGTGTTTTTCTTTTATACACCCTTCCCGGAGAAGGGAATGCCCGAACCACATAGCACACCGTCCAACCATTTAAGTTCCCACGGGTACCCCCAGGATGACACCCTAAGCAACGCCTGGCATGGGCTCACAGACTTGTCATGCATACCAAAGAGCTTTTACTCTCATGCGCATTTCAACCTCTCCGATGCCCTATGGGGTTTGACTTGGCCCAAAAGCTCGCCGGCCTTCATACAATAATTCACGTTCTCTGTCCATCGACTTTTCATGTTAGGGACTGTTGAAAGGCATCAGAAGAGAAGAGACTGAAGCGGGCAGAAATCAGGTTGAGGTTTAGGTGCCTGTTATTGGCTAAAAGGGGGAGAGAGAAAGGAAGAAGAAGAGAAAGAAAGCGATGCCTAGAGATGGGTTTATACACAAGAGGGTCATTCAAGAAGTCACAGAATGTCACTCGAGATGCCAGTTTCTCGAAGGAAACAAAGGAGATTTTAAATAGGGACAAAGTTAAATGTGAAGATTGAGTTTTTGTTGCCTTTGGACCTATAACCCCCCCGAAGAGATGCCCAGGCGGGTGGTCAATTGCAAGTCTAATTTCTGGGAAAGTCTCAGTTGTAGATGGCCCCAGGCTAGCATACCCGATGCTCCTTTCCCTCAATTTTTTGCGGTCCCCGCTTTTCATCTTCATGGTTAGGAAGGCGGTTTCTGGGCAAATCACCTAAGTTAGATCACTCTCATGATCCCCCTGAGCCAGTCTTCGGAACTCTATATACTTAGGGCACCAACTTCATTGTGAGTTTTAGCAATGCTACCCCCCCACACACATACCTGAAGACATTAGCTTCACGGCGGAAAGTCACAGAATATATATTCACTCCCTTCCATAGTGGCGCCCTCGCCTACACATCTATAGAAGGTGAAGAACTACTACCTCTCTGGTGGAACACCTGTCTGGCTGGTTGAATTGCTTCAGACCAACTGAAACTCCTGGAAATATAGGGCTTGTAATTGTACATTACTACCCCCAGTTTACTTCTCCCATCCAGCCAACTTGATATTCTCTCCCAGAGACTGGAACACCCAGAGCTGTGCCTTTCTTATTGTTATAAAGGTTCCATGGACCTTTCAGACAAGGATAATGGTTGCTCGATAAAACCCTCTCCCTCTACTTTAAGCTAGGGTGGTGATACTTTGTTTTGGAGTCTACTACGGCAGTGGCATCTTTCTTTTCTGCTTGCCTTTCTTATTTTTGAGGAGGGGTAGAATGTACAGTTGGTTCCATACCAGAGGGACTCTAGGACTTGAGTTCAATATCTTTATCGTACTGTACCGTAGCGAACTACGGGGTATGATATCGCCGAACCAGCATAAGCCTTTTTTTTTTTACCTTATGGCATTACGTCCGCGAAGCAAGCCAACTTCACACACACACACATACACACCCGCCTACCGTATCCCATAGCGCACCTGAAAAGTAAGTACTGTACCACTCGCGATACATGCGGCAGGGCAAGTGCACCATTGCCATCAACGCCCCAAGGCAAAGCCGAACCGACAATAGGATTGGAGGAGATTGGAGAGCTGGAATGTATTTCTTTTTTGTTTAGTGCTTTGAGCCTTTATTTATTTCTACAACTTGTGGTTGAATGCAGTGGATAAGCCCCCCCCTCCGTTCCTATTTAAATCAATCCACGTGCTTAACAGAAAACAAGAAGAGAAAAGAAAAAAAAAGACCTAGTACTGCCGACACATCACTTGGTGTATTTTTTTTTGATTTTTGAAAATCTACAATTATCTCCAAGTTAATAAGATTTTCATCATCATCACTTTTCTATTGCTCTAAATCAAGCTCTAAGTTAAGGCAACTAAACTAAACTAAACTAAACTAAACTAACCAAACTACCCCCTTATTACACCCTATCTCTACCGGATACTTCTTGTACTCGAGTATTGCTATCATAAAAGCATAGGTATTGTTACCGCTCCTGACTAGGCCTCTGTCTCGGGAGGACCCACAAAGAGATCCCGCGGAAAAACTGCTTTCATACTTCTTCACTTAAGCGCTGGAGAAAGAAAGGAAGAATCTCGCTAAAGATAAGGGTGGGGGGGGGGGGGAAGCTGCTGAAAATTTTCTAATAATAGGGCAATGTTTCGAGATGGCGGGGGGGGGGAACTTATCGATTTCTGCTTTTCCAAATTTGGGAAAAGATGAACATTTTTTTCGACCAAGCGTTTTTTCCTTTGCGCCGATTGGCTTGCAGTCTCGGGAGCGCTAGGCTGGGAAAGGAATGCTAGAGGGAGCCGCATGCTTGGACGGTTACTCGTAGGGCCGAGAGTTGCTCGAGTACCTTTTATGTACTCGAGTACTGGCATCATTTTCGTGAATTGACACAAGTACAGTATCATAATATCCGAATAGAAAGTTTGTGAACGATTAATTTAGGTTTAATAGGTAAAAGCGATCTCTTTGTCTTGTACTTGCACTTGTACAGTACAGTAACTCCTTGCGGATCTGGTCTTTGTTTACTCTACGGTACCTGGGGGAGATGTTTTTCCTGCAAGGCAAGGATTATTCCGCTGGTTAACCTAATTGAACTGTTTATTTACTTTCTTATAGGTTACAAGATCCGGTAAATATCATGGTTGAATCCACCACCTCGTGGGGGGGGCCTCGCGCCTCGCACTTGGGTGACCGGAGACAAAATACCTCAAAAAGTACTGGTTTTTTTTCTTCTTTTTTTTTTACAGACGGGGTGAACTTCAGCTTGCGTAGGCTGAATCTGTTTATCATACTGGATCTCATTAACTGGCATTCGTAATTTTGTTAACCTACTACTCTGGTGAGCCTATTGGGGTGTTTAGCATAGCCATTCCCGTTACGCAATCCAATGGTGGATCTAACGAGTTTTCACAATATTATATGGATATTGGATTACTCGTAGTTTCTTTGGCATCTAAATTATTGCGTTTCCCTTTTCTTGATTGATTTGTGTCACTGAGACATCCACGCAGGACGGCCGGGTAAAGCACCGTGCCGCAGTCCCGGGCAGGCCATGATACTGTACTAGTACTCTAGGTGAATCGCCGGCTATGGCTGTCAGACATGGAGGTTGACCCTGTTATTTAGGGATCTAGATTTTGTGCCGAGGAGCTCATTTACACCAGACAAACTACCGCACAGGTATCTCTGCATCAGCATGGATGGCGCTACCGTGATTCACTTGTTGATGCTTGCAGCATAACCCACGAACGGCCATCAAAGCCTCATGGCTGCCCCTCATGCGTTGATTGGTCCAACGATACAGACTGAGACCTGCACCCCGCTTCATGATCAGCCGCTCACAACATTTTTTTTGGGGGGGGGGGAATATCTTCAAAACGGGATGGTTTGGGGAAATGCATGTATAGTAATTCTCTTTTCATTCGTAGATTGCGATATGACTTCCGCGACAAGCTTTTTTGTCTGCATGATCAGCGCTAGTTCATGACAACAGATCAACCACAGACACAAGGCAACCCGACGACTCGGGTGGTTGGTATTACATGTACGGGTAGAGTACAGTATTATACTTGGTTGAAAGGCTTTGGCAACTGCAGTGGCTTGTCTTCTTTGTTACCTGCTGCCTGCCCTTGCAGTTGTAATACAGAATTTAAGGTATCTTTTCATTGTGCCCTCAATTCCCTACGGTACAGTACCGCCTGGTATGGTAGCATATCGCTGCGGATTATGATTTGGCCCTCCAGGTTATCCATCGCCATAACTCATTCGACGCCTCGGGCTGGCGCTCGGGAGCCGGTTGGTGTGACCCTCAGGTTATACGGCTTTGGCCCCTGCCGGTCATGATGGAAGTGTCTTAGTGCTGAGCGTAGTGCAAGCACCTAATGTTGGGAGAAGCGGCATTCAATAATGGAGCTGGCTAGCAATCCCTTTCGCTATACTCGTACTATACATAAGACCCATAAATCCCTTGGGCTCTTGACACAGAAGGCTCGGCTGTTCCAATACCTATTTTCTTCGGCACCGCGAATTGTACTCGATATAAGGGAAGGATAGCTCTGGAGAGTTCCCTACCCTTCCGCCAGGGTGATATTAGTGCGACACGGTTATCTCGGCCAAAACATCTTAACTGGGAAGCAACATTAGCCTGGCCAAGTACGAGTAAAGGGGAAAAGGGCACTTGAAGATGGGAGACGTTTCGCCAGGAGGGAAGGATCCGAGCCCACCGGAGCCAGAGTTTCACGCGTCGAATTGGTCGTTTCGCGACGAGAAGACTGGAAAATTGAAGAAACGGTGGACAGCAATAGTGGTCGCTGTGGGGGTTCTTTTGACGACTATGCTAGTAACGGTTGTGGCCCATTCCTGTGGACTCATGAACAAGAGACCGCGCTCAGCACACACAAAAGACGGAGGCCCCTCTGACAATGATGCGGACGGTTCCCGGGACCGCGACGAGACACCAAAGCCATTTGTACCCAAGCTCGCTCACCTGGTTCAGCCATTGTACGCATCTAATCCTTCCTTCCCACCGGCACACGAAATTCTCCTTTGCTAATGTTCACAGAATGGGTGTCGAGGGGGGAGGGAACATGTTCCCCGGCGTTTGCATGCCATACGGTGTTGTTAAACTCGGAATCGATATGCTCCCACCGGCTGGTGCGGGCGATGCGTACTCAGGATACTATCCTCGCGGCCGTGTCAAGGGTTTCTCCATGATGCACGAATCGGGGACTGGTGGAGCGCCGAAATATGGAGTTGTCTCACAATACCCGGCTACAGGTGCTCTGGAGGATCCACTGGTGGATCACGCTGTTGCTCGAGCGGCGCCGGATGAAGCGGCTCTCGGCTGGTACAAGGCTTCGTTGGAGGGTGGGATCACTGTCGAGTTGGCAGCCAGTCACCACGCGGGAATCGTTAAGCACACCTTTCCCGCCGTAGCCACGAATGCTTCAGTGGCAGGGAACCATGTTATTGTGGACGTGTCTTACCACCTGCAGAGTTTCCGTGGACAAGGCATTGGCCAGAATTATGTCGAAGGGAGCATCAAGGTGGATAGCAACGGGTACGAAGGTTATGGTGTTTACAATGGTGGTTGGAATTTAGGTGAGTTCGGCTTGGCTTCGCTGGCAAACCTCACCCCTTAGGATCGATAGAGCTAAGCTGAAGGTGGGGGAAAAAAAAACTAGGTGAGAACTGGAAGATTTACTTTTGTGGGAAATTCCGAACAATCCCAGTACAGGTGCGCACCTTTTCAGGAACAGGTCAAGTGTTGGAATCCTACGGAGGGGCCTCTGCGGTCTCGGGGACAAAGAGGGTTGGTGCCGTCTTCTCATTCGGCGCATCCCGAAACATAACCGATCCGCTTGTCGTAGAGTCAGATATCGGAATATCCTTCATCTCGACGGAAAAAGCATGTAAATTCATTCAGTCAGAAATTCCGGCAAATCAACCTTTCCGAACTCTTGTCAACTCCACCAAACAGGCATGGGAGGAGGAAGTCTTGTCCACTGTTTCCACCACTGAGGTAATCTTTGGCTTCTGATGCTCTATGGTGGGAAAATGCCAAAAAGAAAAAAAAGAAAAAAAAGAGCTAATACTGCTATCTTTAGACCGATGATGCGAAGCTCAAACTCTTGTATTCGGCGGTTTATGGCATGTACATCGTTCCCTCGAATAGGACCGGTGAGAATCCAAAGTGGGAATCTTCCGAACCTTACGTAAGCCACAGATAGCACTCTGAGCGGTGATCGGGTGTGGACGTTAGTGATGAGTATCTAGAGCTAATTTGAAAACCAGTATGATGACACATTTACCTTCTGGGATCTGTTTCGCTCTCATGCCCCATTGATGCACATCATCCAACCAGGGCGGTACGAAGAGTACATCCGCTCCACCATTGATATCTGGCGACACGACGGGTACACTCCCGACGGGCGGTCTTCAAACTTCAACGGTCGGGTCCAAGGAGGTAGCAACGCAGATAACGTTCTCGCCGACGCTTATGTTAAAGGCGTTCGAGGAAGGATCAACTGGGAAGATGGCTTCAAAGCAATGGTCAAGAACGCCGAGATAACCCCGGAAAACAACAACGACCAGATGGCTCCCGACTCATCCACCAAGGAGGGCCGAGGCGCTCTACCGGACTGGTTGGAGCGGGGGTACATCACGACAAAGTACTCTAGAAGCGTATCTCGGGCATCCGAGTATGCACTGAATGACTTTGCGTTATCCCAGGTTGCCAAGGGCCTGGGAAAGACGGCTGAGTACGACAAGTACCTGATGAGGTCCAGGTAGTAGTGCCTTTGTTCCACCAAAAGTATTGCGCCTTATAGTGACGTGCATTTTAGGAATTGGCGCAACCAATGGGATAACAACTCTATGGCTTTCGGCGGGGAATTCACGGGGTTCTTGTCACCAAGAGACATTAATGGAAATTTCCCAACGCCGCCCCAAGACCCATTGAGCTGCGGCGGTTGTTACTGGCGCGATGCTTACTATCAAGCTCTCCCATTTGAGTACTCTTTTGGCGCACATCATGACATGGAAACGCTCATCAAGTACATGGGTGGTGAAGGGAAGTTCGTCGCACGATTGGAGAAGATGTTTGAGCCCGGCCAGAGCCCGACCGGTTCCCCGAGATTTGGAAAAACTATATTTAACCCTGGGAATGAGCCAAGTATGTTTTCCACGATTGTCACGACCTCTCCTCCTCTCGGAACAAAAGACTGACACTTGCGTCCCCTAGGTTTTGCAACGCCGTATCTGTTCAATTACGCTGGGCGACAAGACCTGACAGTCGAGAAGTCGAGGTATATTGCCAAGACCTACTACAACTCTGGCCCCCAAGGTCTTCCAGGGAATAGTGATGCGTAGGTGCAATCCATCCAAGCCTGGTTGGGACCTATGCTAACACCTTCCCCAGTGGAGCGATGCAATCTTGGCTCGTTTGGAACATGCTCGGCCTATATCCTATCACCGGAACAACCACCTTCCTCATTGCCTCACCCTGGTTCTCAAACCTAACACTCAGCCTCGGAAGCCCTTCTAAGACCGTGAAAATCACTTCGACCGGCGGCAGCGAAACTAACTTCTTCGTCCAATCCGTTAAACTGAACGGGAACAACTGGGTCAAGAACTGGCTCAGTTGGGGCGACCTGTTTGAGAAAGGCGGGACGCTAGAATTCGTCCTCGGGGCAGAAAGGACAAAGTGGGATACTGGCGAAAGACCGCCAAGCTTTGCTACGTAATCCTTTTCCTTCTTTCTTTTATCACTCTTATTTGTAAATCGTCTTATCTTTCTCCCGGCTACATGTATATACGATACTAATAGTTCTCTCATGGGATTTTTGGATTTAGAGGAGTTTTCTCTTTTTCTTTCTTCTTTCTGACACTGCATGGGGATAGGTGTTTGTTCATGTTTAGCATTACATTGCATATCTCTCGTGGCTATGAGAGTCCAAGGTTTGCATGCATAAGTTTGGTAGTAGAATATCTCTAATAATGATTTTTTGGAATATTGTATAACACGACACGGATCCCTCCAGATCCCAAGTCACTTCTCAGAAACCGCGTGCACCCCCCCGTGCGATGTCCTATCATCGTGTGAGTGTCTAACACAGTAGTCGTTCCAAACCCGAACCCGAACCCGAAAACCAAGCCTTCCCTGTCCTTCCGCCGAGCAGAGGGCCTCGTGGTGATGACGCGGTGATTGGCGATATTGCCCTTAGCCTGGCAGGACGCAATAGTACGACCAGAACCTTCTTCTAATAAAAGGATGCCTCGCCTGAGATCTTGGAGATCGCTTTTAGTAAATCCAATCAGTTTCCACTTACTCGTTCGATTGTTGGAACGCTTGGTGGAAGCAAGTCTTCCTTCCACCTTAGTCCATGGGATCTGCTTTGTTTCACACACCTATCATATCATACTTACCAGCCTAGAAGGAGAAGGAAAAGTGAAATGATCTCTCCTTTCTCTTGTCGTCGTCATGCCCCTCGGTTTGTGGGGGTCTAACAAATGAGTCGTCCTGATATCATATTATCATACACTATGAGACAATCCTAACTCCCTCGCACGAATTCATTAATGCCCATCTTATTTAATGCCTACTTATTTTATACGTATCCGGAGATCTCTGATTGTCTGTCTGTCTGCCTGTCTGTCTGTCTGTCCCGGGTGCATAAATCCTCTCAAGTTCCAGTTTCTTTTCCCCCGTGAGTGGCCGGCCCAACACATATTTATCCTTTGTGTGGGTTGATAGCATTATTGCTATGACCCCCAAAAAACTGTTTTGTCGATAAATTATATAAAGCCTTTTTGGAATGCTTAGATATTTCAAATATATATAATATTATACTTGTTGGCCGTGTTGGATATCCCTATCCTATCCTATCCTAGTTTATTGGCTTTCCCTCTCCATTCTTCAGGTTTTGTAGGGGTTTTCGTATTGTTTTTTTTTTTTTTTCCTTTTCGGAATTGGGATTGGGATATTCAGATATATATATATATCCTGGCCTCTCCTTAGGTATTATCTCTGTAGGCTATCTAGTTCACCTTCACTTGTGGTCGTCCGAGGGGTGGTTTTTCCCCCCCCCCCACTCCCGCCACTTCATCCTTAAGAGGTATACTTAAAGTTAACTAACTATCATAATATAAGGAAGGGGGGGGGGGTTCCAGGATCTTCAGCAAGAAGTGTGAATTTAGGATCTGAGGAGCAACGTTCATATAAAATACGATATTGTCACGATATGATACCGTTACGGCTATGATATTACTAACAATGGGCTAGCTGGCTGGGCAAAAAGCAATGGAAATAAAGCTCAAATATAGTGTGAAGGAGGTGGGGGGGGGGGGAGAAACGTGAGCATGGAGAATTACCGGATCAAGGGGGGGTCCCAGTTTATATCAAATCTGACTTGGCAAACCTATTTACATAGAGCTTCCACAGGGGCACACAATTAATTTACCAAGTATTTGAGCTTTTACGATACAGCTTGTCGTTTGGTAACTTAACTTAATATTCCTAACCTCACATGAGCAGCTTAGAGTGTCATTCAAACGCTATGTCTTTTTAGAACCGCGGTATTAGGGAGGAACTAGGATAAACCCTCAATGGCTGCCCTCAGGCAAGTAGAAACCGCAGGAGTTTTTTTCTTCTTCCTTTCTTCTTTTTTTCGTCATGATTAAGGGAGGGTATGATAAAGAAAAGCGATTTCTTGATTATATCTAGCGTGCTCCTGAAAGGCCGATCACCGAAGCTCTAGGAGGAGGGGGGGAGAGAGCAATCTCTATCCGAATATCTCTTCCAATTCTGAATATAATAAGGGAATGAAAACTGGAGAAAGAAAAGAAAAAAAAAAGAAAAAAAAACTTTATCAGTGGTAACTTAGAACCTGAGAAAAAGGATCTATATATCATATATATGTATATATATATATAAAGGGGCCCCCCCACTCCCCAACAAATTGAGAGATGGAGTAACAAGTTTGATAATCGCCAGGATGGAATAGAAGAGCGATTGTCCATCTTTTCTTTTCTCTCTCTCTTTTTCTTTTTTTGACAGGCTCTTACATCAATCATCTTCAACTCTCCCCATCTTTGAAATTAGCATGCTTATCCACCGATACATAAGAGAATTCTTTCTTGGCTTCCGGCGTCATGGCATTTGTTATTAGTCTAATTGTATGATATAATAAGTTGCTATCGTTAAACAACTCGTGACCTCACTCCCCCCCCCCTTACTTTTGGCTTCATCCCCTAGACAATCATTTACAGTAAGAACTTTGATAAGACTTTTTTTTTTTAATTTTTTTTTTTTTAGCATGAGCAGTTTCATATAACATTATATAAAAAAAAACCTTCGGTCCCACCATCCCGCCGAGTATTATTATTATTATTATTTTCAGGAAAAACTAACCGGGTCTATCCACCTTATCGCAGGACAACATTCCATTTTATTTTTGGCTCTCAAGGGGAAAAGGAGAGAAATCTGTAACGCTCTAGTTGGGGGGGATCGGGGGGGGCAAACAAATAAGTGGATATTATCGTGAAACACTACCTATTCATACATGTCACGCATTGAGAAGTAATATCTGGAGTTTAGGAATTTGTTTTGTAAATACCGATTTTTATATTATGCTTGCCTGCTTACTTGTCATAAGCCCCCCCCCCCTTCTGTAGGAATTGGAGGGGAGGGGGGGGGGTGGTTGTTACTTATGAATGAAAATCCGACTTTTTCACACAATTTACATTAACTTATTCCATAACCTCATCTCTTACAGCACTTTATTGCGAAACAAGCCAAATCATGAATATAAAAATAAAATAAAAATCCCAAAAACCAAGTTAGTATCACATAGGTGAAATCCCCTAACATGTTCAATACCATAAAAAACAACTCAAGATGAGAGAAATTTGGTATCATACCATCTCACTCAATTCACGACCATGCAGGAAGGGAATGAACCAACCAAACTGAAAATTTGCTAGCGCTTAAATATTGGTTGAAGAATGTACTGAAAAGTAACTCTTATTTCTGTTCACTCAAGTCGTAACAGGTTAGAAAGGTAAGTATAAATTTAGTATCCAATATACTCGAGTAGATGAAACTTGGACCAAATGGTGACAAGAACACAATTGCTATCATAGCCCAATCACAACTGATTTAAACCTGATTGAAAAATGTAAATTGGAGGAAATAAAGATACTACAATAACTTTAAACTATTATGGATACCAAAGGAAAAGTGATGGGGGATTGATTTTCTGCATAGAAAAGATATAGAATATGTAATTATTTTATATTGCCTGAACCTCAAGCTGTTATAATCTATGCAAAACCACCTCTTCTACTACATTCAGGAGTGCATCCAACTTTTCACTGGCACTAAATCATACTCACTTGATATCGCTTGAACTTCTTAATCCGGTTTGGTTTGTATACAATTTCCGCTCCTCCTTTCGAAAGCACGCCCAAGTTTATCAACCCCCTAGTACTCGTATACATCCTGTTGTAGCAAGGGCAGCACACATCCAGGTTTGAAGCCGGCAAAGAGAGTTGGGTATCGTCAGGCCTGGGTCGGGGCGGAAGTTGCGGCTTTCCGGGGACGCACAGTACCAATATCTTGACCACCCCCTCGTTGGACTTTTAAACGGCCTATGGGGACGGTGTTTGTCCCCAGCTTGTGTAGCACCTGTTGGGGTTGACATCTTCCCATACTAATGCCATCGCCGCAACTGCCCTATTCTTACGCACAACAACCACCGAAGTACTAGTAGTGTTCTGTGGTTTTTGTTTGGGGCGTTTAGGCCCGCCTTCCCTCCCAAATACCGGTAGTACCTTCACCACTTCCTCATGCCCATTCCCGGCGGCCAGGGGGGAGTGTTATTGGGCCGTATTTCTCTGGGCTGCCCGGATCGGCATATCTCCTGCACGGCACTAGGTCCACTACCCCAAGTGCCCTACCCCGAGCCTAGCTTCTACCGTCGGGGTTGGCAGGCCCTCAAGGAGATAGCCTCGCCCTATAAATAGGCCAACCCCCCCATACCCACATGCAGCAGCTCGCGAGAGCAACGCTCGATAATGCCTCGTGTCCCGCCATTAGGATCAACGTGATTCTGTCCCAATAGTAACACCAATACCCCCCCGCGACCACGCTTCGCGGTCCGTATGGATAGTATCATATCGATGCTACCTCATTGATTTGCATCCCATCCTTTTGCCTCCGTTGGGGTGGTTGTAGATTCAATGGTGCCGGTGAGGGATAAAGAAGCACCACCAATAGGAGCCACTCGCCTATTCACTCTGAAAGTCAGTTAACTAAGTGGCTATGTGATCACCATACTGATCAAGAATCGCGAGCGCAAGGGATTTCGCATAACAGAGGGTTCCATATCCACGCAAATCCCCTAGGGCCTAGCGGAAGATATGAGAAAAGGTGTATCTCAAAGGCCAGGAAGATGGTCACCCGAAACGTCCTTGATGTGCCGGGCCAAGTAGGTTTCCGCGATTGACAAAAAACCCCGCATCGCGAGTGATCGTCCGTGACAATTTGGTTGCTCACATGACCGATGATCCTGGTGACAGAGAAACCTTCGCCCCGAGCCTACCACTGCTGGAATATCTACCACTGCAAAGTAAACAGAAACTCAGATACACCTGACCGTAAGTGAACCTGCAGAATCCCCGCGCACCGCTTTTGCCTCGTGCACTCTCTTGAATGATACCCGCACAATCCGTAGATCTCGTACAGTTCATGTCATGATCGTCCCTCATCTAGTCATACTCCTGTACCACATGCACTTTCCAAGCCAGCGCCGGCCACCCCTGCACATGCCGAATCCCACCCTGCCCGAGGAGCTTGTCCCCATCAATATAACTGACCCTCGTATCAATTATCTCTTCAAAAAGTCAGCACCCCCTTCTCCTCGCTCAAAAAAGCGCTCATAGGACTCACCGTAGTAATATTAAAGCACGCCCCTCCCGCCATCCTGCAAAACCACCTGCTCACCAGGCCCAGGCAGCCACCCATAACTTCCACCCCCACCCCCGCGAGCAAATCCACGCTAGCAGGATCCGCAAATGGGCCCTGTGCGCTCTTCGACTACCTACCGGTAACCTTGACCCCGTACTCCCCCCGGCGGCGAGCATGCTAGCACCGAGTCCGTAGTGGAAGCCGGACGAAAAAGACATGTGCTAGTAGTCCATCTTTGCGTAACGTAAGTACACTCCCTCGACGGGGCCAGGGGACTCTGACCTGGATACCAGGCACTTCAGCTCAGCACCTGGTTTGGGTTTGGAGAGTTCGGATTCCTAGATCTTTGTTTGTAAGGAACAGCAGGATAGGAGGCACTTTTTGGACTACAGTAAAGCCTCTCATAATTCCAGGAGGCTGGTGAATGAGAAAAGCTGGAACTAGTAGTGGGTTGGAAACAAGGGAGGTGTCTTGGCAAACTAAGTGATAGGATATGGTGCGGTCGGTTTATAAGTGATAGCTGCAAGTAACTATACCGGTACATTTATATAAGAACCATGGAAGAGAAGATGAAAAGAAAAAAAAACCCCTCCCTGTTCAACATCCTGTACAGCATCTTCGGGCTCAGCAGCCTGAAAATAGGACAAGATAGAGAGGTTTGAACTGTAGACTCCACACTTTTAGCCCTAATTTCTGGAATCATGATCAATCGATTCCCTGGAAATAGGAATTATGGGAGGGCTAGAAGTTGAAGAGGGAATCCTCATAGTACCAAACCTGTTCTTATACAAGACTGGAAATATAGGAGGGTTGGAAGTTCGAGAGGTTGGAATTGTGGGAGGGTTTACTGTAGTGGTCGTGGATCACGTTGGATCTTTGGCGTTTACGATGTTCTAGGTGAGGCCCCACAAGAGGAGTATGAGCGAGCAACGAGGCCACAACCCATCTACAAGCAAGGACTTGCTGGTTGCGAGGCCGATCCTAGAGTCCCGAGTGCTAAAGGCGGAGACGAAATCGTGGTAGTGGTATGCAATCCCAGTCTTGACCACGTCCAGAGTCCCCCCCCCAAGTACCGTTTGGGCCCACGAACTCGAGGGTACGTTGCAAAGGCGCTCCCGGGGTCCGTTCAGCGTTGGCACGCAACTGATTGTGGCGCATAGGTGAGTCGTGAGGGAGTAGCAGTTTTTGCCCCGATTGACGGATGATGAGTCGTGAATGTGAACGCCGCCCCAATCGCTGGCGTTGCCGAAAACCTTTCTGATCAATCAATTGGCGCACATTTAAAGAATATAAGGTTCGGAGAAAAAAAGGAGAGAGAGAACCTTTTGCCGATTGGCCCACTAGCCCGGAGAGAATGGATCTTCGGGTGGGGCGGGCAGCCGCGGTTAGCAATATTGTCAATCGGGGTGTGGATATCTTTGACAGACAGGCAAGTTCTTAGGCAAGGCCCTAAGTTCGAGATAACTACCATTTCCACCAAAGGGAAGTACCGGTACCAGTCTTTCCATATCCGATCGCGCATCCTTTCCCACCCCAGTCCCTCACTGGGACAATCGGCAATCACGCCAACCCCAAAGCCCAATTTTCACGGTATTCATTCACCCGGCCCACGGGACGAGACGCAATGGCCTTGGCTGGGTTCACTGGAATGCATCTTTGCTGTGGGTGGCTGACAAGCTTTCAACGTGCGGTGCCCTACCGTAGTCGCAGCTCATAAAGCTCGAGGGAAACCCTACAGGCGATGTTGATGGCCGAAAAACGGGTAAATAGAAGCTCTCCGCATTTGCGGGGAATCCCGTTGAAGGCTGAGAAGGCGGAAAAATTACGACTTTTGCTGTGCTGGGAGGGAATTTCGACCGCAGATCTGTTATTTTTTTATTGGTGTTGTAGAGCATTCCTGTACGATGGTACAGTCTCGCTGCTGGGCCTGGAAATCCTGGGTATTGTCGGGAGCGCCCCAGTGATGTGGAGATAGATTCTTTGGTCTTGGAAGTCGCTACCCAGATAAAGAGTCTCGTGTATCGGTATGCATAATGACTCGTCGGCCGGGGAAAACCCAATGCTGGCGATATGGAGAAATGTGATATAATACCCCAGGGTGAACACCTGGTTCCATGTCAGCTGGATAAACCTCTCGCCTCGTGCCGGTTTCGCAAGCCAGAGCAGTACACCATCAGTTTGAATACCAGTTGACTTAATTCACCGTCCACTTTGATTATTCTACTCATACATCGAACCCCATGAAACCCGGCAGTAATACCAACTGCATAAAGAAACAAAGTTGAAAAAGTCATAAACCATGTGCAAACCCGACTAGAACGCGGAAAAGAAATGAATGTACCCAATACTCGCTAAAACAGAATGAAGTATCAAAACGCCATGCAATGAGAATAGCTCGAAACGATGTGACCCCCCCCCGAACCAGAACCAAACCCCGGAACCGAAATTAATGCAAACCCTGAATGAAATCACATGCCAAGCTCGTCACCCTTGATGGTGCCCACGAAAGCCCTTTGTACAAAAGTGTGCCAGATATGATCCTTCAACTTATGCTGGTGCTTCTTGCTCTTGCGCTTCTTCCTCCTCCTCTCTTCCTCAACATCACCGCTCTCTTCAACATCTAGATCTTCACACCCCGCAGCAGAACCATCTATATCCCTCGTGTTGTCTTTGACACCTTGCTTCTTATTTCCTCGGCGAGTGGCGTCAACTATTTCCCTCGCAAGCTTCAAATAACTCTTGACGGTCATGTCCTTAAGTTTATAAATCTTATCCGTCCTCGTGTTGTACTCTAGATCATATCTAAAAGTTCTATCTTCAGTGGAATCTCGCAATTCCAAGTGTTGGTCATCCGCCTTCTTCTTGAGTCCATTGATCCTCGTAAGGTTGGCATAATATTGGGTGATGCCGAGAAAGGTAAATGGTTGCATGGAATAGGCTGGACCGGGAGGCGCAGTCTTGGAAGGTGGTTTGGGAGTAGACGGATCCTTGTGCTTCCGTAAGGTCTGAAGATCGTCATTGGGCTTAGCATTAGATCCGCCAACTACCACATTGACATCACCAAGTCCGGTAATATTGTATTCGATGACTCTCAGCGTCGGGAAGTAATTCGGTACAACGCTTGGCCCAACAATCGAGAGGACGTATCGTTCTCCCCACCTGCCCCCAATTTTCTGAGAGTAATCGGCATTCTGGTTCTCATCATAAGGATCCTCCTCGTCATCACTTTTGCCAACAGCTCCGATAGGAGTGGGAAGGTAAGAAAAGGCCTCTCTCAACGAATTGAGGTATGACTCTGCGTTCTGAACATTGTAAACCGGATTCTCCTCATCGAATTCCGAGGCGTCCATCTCGGGAGCAACCATCTCTTCAGCAGAGCGGCCGGTCCACTTCCGCTTGGGCTTCTTCTTGCGCTTGCTGTCGTCATGGGGTGGCTTGAGCTCGTCACTATCGTGCACCATAAAATGGTCCAGATTCATATGGCTAGGATAATGTTAGCGATTGGTGTTGACGGGAGATTGGAAGACTGGGAAACCATACCCATAGATAGACCCCACGATAACATCACGGTATTGCTTGGACCACAAAACATACTTCTTCCAGCACCTGCAGGATTGTTTAGTAAGGAAATTGTAAAGGTATTAGGGATGCTTACGTTTCGTCCCAGCTTTGCTTTGTACTTGTCCAAGCTGGCGGAACATGGCCAATCAGAATAGCTTTCATCCCGATATCTCTCATCAATTGTAATTGGATCTTCAGCCATTCCATTTGTTCATAACCTGGTTCGCCTTTGAGATCGCAGCCATCGACAGCAGCGTTGGAACCAAAGAAGTAGCTAGAGCTGTTGTTAGGAATCAAAGTCCAACCCCGAGAGAGAGAGATAGGGCAAACAAACATGGTGTTGAGTGAAATGACCGAAAGGCCGCCTTTGCTAGCCAAACCCATCTTGCCGTTGGTGCCCGGTACGACTTGGGTCCAAAAATAGGCTCCTTTGTCAAACACGTGATATCTGGGTACAAATGTTAGCTAAGCGGCCGGATGAAAAAAATTAATGATCAGTCAAGTCATACTGGTCTTGCGGAATGAAATTCCTCCAGATATCCGAGAATTCGCGCGTGATCTTATTGGGACCATCCGTCATAATATTGTGAGGAAAGATATCGTTATTTCCAAGAGTCGGAATACTAAACACCAATATCAGAAACCGCAAGAGTCGTAGAAGATACCACCTGAAGCTAGTTCTGCTCCGAAGGTGGCAATATTGAGGCTTACATTGGGACAACCAAGTCATTTGTTGGGTCATCATCACCAAGATTATCCGGCTTCCCAAAAACGTCAACCATTCCCTGAGTAATGCGCCGGTTCAACATGAAAATTTGACTATCGCTACGTGGGATATTGACGTCGTTGTCGTGTCTTGCAGAGTCGCCAGTCCAGATAACAAAGTCGACTTCCTGTATTTTGCCCATGTCAGCCCCCTGTTCCTTGCTCAAACGCTAGGATTTCGCAGGGCAGAGAAACTGACATCTCTGAGGTTTTCCTTAATCCAGGCGAAGGTCTCGTTCACCAAACTGAATGGGGTATCACAGCCCGAGGCTTCGGCACCAATCACACCAGCGTTTCCCTTACCGCGGTGGCAACGCTCACTGGGATCAGAGCCCGTGAGGTAGAATGGATCAGGGTGAATGTCTACAAAATATTAACCCTAAATCACCCAACATTGTCTGTCACTCGCTGAACACGACAAAACGGCTCACCAGTAATGTGCAAAAATCGCCCCTTCAACTTCCTAGGTTCGGGTTGCGATGCTGGTCCACCGTGCACCGAAGCCACTTCACCTGGACTAAGGATAATCTGATTCTGGACCGGAGTTGCCGTGACAAGGGAAGCGGCTAGAAAGCCCAGGGTAAAGGCCTTGGAAAACTGCATTGTGGGTTTAGAGGACCTGGCAGTTTAGGTTTGGCTGAATTTGTCGTCGCTCTTGGCTGGATGATGGGAGATATAGAGGGAGAGGGAGAGAGAGAGAGAGAGGAAAGGGCGAGAAGTCGTCAAAATAATACTGCCATCACACCGACAAGCTGTAAATGCTAATAGATGATCAGGTTGATAGGAATCAGTTCTATGGCAGTATATCGGGGAGAGGAGAGCCGATGAGAGGATAAAGAGGGAGTTGGAAAGTAGGTGTCCAACTTACAGCAATGAAGGAGGGGGGGCAGAATTCAGGGGAGAGCGATACCGGTAATTGAGCGAAAGGAAGCGCTGGGGTGGGGGGGCGGTGTCTCGTGTACCGTACGGTAGTGCAGCAAAGGGAGGCGGAAGGGAGGTGGGAGGGATGGATGGGTGGGTGAGAAAGGAGTTGTGGAGGGGCGACACCGGCAGAGATACCAGATTGGCCAGTCAAATTGAATGATAAACAAACGTGTGTACTGGGCCCCCGGTTGTCTACCGGTATCTGAGCAGAATTGCATGGCTGGCGTGGTGGTGAGCGAGTGTTGGTGGACGATGGTGTATGATGATACATACTCGAGTAGTCAGGGTGTTGATGCCATCCCACCCCACCAATCCCCCCTACCGGTGCAGTGGCACCGAGGCTAACATGCTGGAGGGGTTTTACTGTGTGTTTTGGGCCATCACCTAGGAGAAGGCGGGAGCGAATGACGCAGCGGGAAAAAAAAAAACCGGTTGCGCGCTATTTTCCAACTGAACTCTCATCAGTCGCCAGCCGGCCAAAGTCATGAGGTTGACAAGCCCCCCCCTCCAACCCGTAAATTTACCAAAGCTTTGAGATATTCGCTTCCACATTCGATATGGCAGTGCTATTTACGGTACCGGTACGCAACTCGAGTAGGTAGTGTTAAGTCAGCGGTCAGCGTGATCATGGAAGAAGTTTAGACTACTCGAGTACCGGTACGGTAGTCGTCGAGCTGACACCGCTAGCTATTCGCCTGTTGAACAGACACAAGATGTTCGCCCAGGGTGCCACAAAGCACTCATCCGCGGCGCCATGAGGAAGAAGGGAATACGGCAAGCGGCAGCTATAATCATCAAAAGTGACCCCTTCACACCTCGTCACGGCAAAGGGCACCTTCAATCCTCCAAATAACGATATTTTTCCCCAGGCGAAGTTGAGGCGGCATGCTTTACTCGAGTACTGCAGTGTTGTGGGCTCATTGTTTCGCCTCGGTCCCTTGACGTCGACCCCCATCCTTACGACGGGAAAGATGGTTGGTGGTCGTGTGTGTGCGGCTGCGTGGGAAGGCTGCACACTGCCTGCTGCCCTGCATGTCCTCTTGGCTTGGACTCCCCCAATCTGTATCATTTTCAAAATTCAGGTGGGGTCCCAAGCATGTTTTGCGATCGGTTGCCATCTAAAGGATCTGGAATATTTCTAATTCGATATATTGCTCACTTCGGCACACACCACACCTTATACCAAATATGCCACTTCAATGCTCCGGCGCTTCCCTTCCTTGCTCGAGAGAGAGAGAGATAAGGGCAGCAAGGAGGTCGAGATGGTTAAAAGGATAACGGTGCTGTTTGATAGACTAGGCATTTATCTGTGATCTGTGCCGAAATCTCTGATTCCTCCCTTATCAGTTCGGGCTGAGCTCGAGAAATACCGGAGGCAGGTGTGCGCTGTGGTTTGTTTCAACCAGCGGCGGAAGGATTTTGATCACTCTGCGAAGCGTGCCTTCTCGTAATTATCTCCAAAGCTGGAAGGAGGCTAGCGTGGCCTCATCTCCGACTGCTGGGAGTTTTGTGAGGTCTGGTAGCTGTAGAGATGAGACTCACTTCCTTCCGATTTCAACCTCGCGGAGGTGCTCCAGTTTTGGGGTGAACAAAGTTTAGGGAAAGGGAGAAAATTAAAAAAACTCTCTCAAAGAAATAACTCGCCAGTGCTGGATACAAGTCGTGGGAAGATACCGGTACAGTAACCCTTCTGTTGTAGCTTTCCGCTGGCGGTATGCGGGCCTCCCGCCAATACCGGTACTGCAGCCATCCATGAATCTCGGCATTCTCATGGCAAACGCCTCTACCGGTACTCGAGTAGAGTTCATACCGTGCCCCAGCTGTTTTGATGTGATGCCTTGGAATAGGGGGAGAAATAATTTGCACCAGGGGCAGTACGGTGTGCTTCCGTACCGAGGGAGGCCTGATCTTTAGGCAAAAGGCTGACAATCTCCCACCTACGAGTAATTTATCGAAGGAAACGGCGATCCAAATCCAACAGGGTCGCGCAGATGAGAATAGCAACGGAGGCTTGCGGCTCTGTTTGTTAGTGTTTTCCTGATACGGTACTATTTTTACGGCATTACTGGCAACTTCAACCTCCTTCCTCGAGTGTGGTATCGCCACTCGAGCACGCTCAGCACGGGCAGCTGCTGCGACCCGATGAATACGGTGCTCGAGTAGACTACCGGTATTACAGTACCGAGGGTACCGATATGCTGTACTCGAGTAACGTGTGTTGAGATGAATTCGCTCTACTGGAATACAGTAGGCTCTCTTTCCGCCCACACGTGATTGCATAAGTGCGTTGTCACGCTGAATGTGTTTTGCACATTCTACCCCACGAATCCTTGCGCGGGGGTGGATCCCCCAACTCATGTCTCGAAACGGCAACCATCACACAAAATCCCACCTTTTCCACCAGTTTTCCCAAACACCTTATCCACCATGCCGAACGGCAAGGGAACTCGAAATTTCCTTCCAAAATCTACTGTATTGGTTAGCTATCGTCATTCATTCTATTATCATCAATTTATTCAATTTCGTTTTATTCTTTAATATTACCCCTAATTTTCACCACGCTTTGGCCGGCGTTGTCGTACGGTAGCTGTCGGCAATTGACAGCGTCGAAGGTCTGGCAAAAAAAGCAATAGCTTGTGGCCCAGAAAGCAACGAGCTGCGCTCGTCCTCCTCCCATCGTCGAGGACGTTCGCCTTACTTTCTTTCTCGTGGGTCGTCGGGGAATGGTACCGGGACCGGTACCTTGGCGGTATCTTTTCTCGACAGGAACTTGATATCTGACAGGTAACCGGATATTTCTCACTTTGCTCCACACTACTCCCCCGCAAAGTACCGCATTTGGCACACTGTTTTAACCTTCAAGCCGCTGAACCACGTACTGGTAGCGTACAAGTACATGCACACTACAGTACGACAGTGCTGCAGAGGAATACTTTTCTTTTGGTGAAGCGCCAATAGCGCTCCTACCGTGCTACACACACAGCACAAACCCCAGCATCGTCATATTTTGGGGTACTCGAGTAGCAGATTAGGTTTACCGCCCTTTGAGGCTTTTATTTTCCTGCTCGCGACACAGGCGAAGCCAAGAACAACTCGACAGATGAACCAAGCGCCGTGTGGCAAATATGATACGCCAGAATCCCCCACAGCCAATGCGGTGGGGGAGCTACCCGAATTGCCTGCGGTAAAAGCAAATCCTCATGTACCCCAGGTAAATCCACCTCACCTCATCCTTGGCTTTTGGTTTGGACTACAGGTACATCAAGCATTACGTAGATTATTGACCGACGAACTCTCTCTCTCCAACAATGGTGGTATAACGATACCCCAATTGCTTTTCTCTCCACCGCCCACCAACCACTTCCTACTCCCGGGAGACTACCGGTGTGTTCCTCCTGTGATGGTCCTGGGCTCCTCCGCTCGACTTTGGTCTCGGTAGATCCTCTTGACCATTAGCCTCCACAACGCAGCTATGCTCGAGCACCGTACACTTGAGTACTTATTATTTGCCCGGGGGGGGGTATCTATGGCAGTTTGACCAATACAACCTTATTCACAGACCAACTCCGCTACCGGTACTCGAGTAGGGCAGGATACACTACAACTTCACACCGAAAACTACGAGTGCAGCACCTGGCCTTCCCTGCATAAAACGCGCCGACTCCTTCCATAACTAGACATGCGCCCCAAGCAAATTTGTGTACTCGAGTACTCGAGTACCGCATCCTATACATCACACGGGCAGTGGGTGCAGTGCAGCACAGTACGAATACTCGAGTAGCAATGGCCGACCAGAATGAGGCTGTCTGCATCTCGGCTACTTCGCCAAATCTAAATACTAGTATTCGTATATGACTAAAATCCAAACATCCTACTGTGATGGGTCAGAAACCGGTCGTTCACAACGCCAAGGAAAAACGCAATCTCCGGTCAGGAACAGAATTTTGTGCGACCCTGGGCGGAAAATATTCCTTTTCCTTTTCTTTTTTCTTTTTCTCCCTTTCTTTTATAATAACCAACAGCCCCACGGTGGATTGAGGAAGAAACAAGGGGCAACAAGGAACTAACGAACTAGACCAGCCATCTGGTTCGGAATGGAATTCACAGAAACAAGTAATTGCTTTGTCCCGCGCACTGTGTTGCTCGGTACGGGGGCACCTTCGAAAGAATGCAGCGGGAGCAACCACAAAGAGCAGAGGAAGCGAGGTATTTTTGCTATTACAGGTATATGTGCGCACTGTGGTTTGCTAGCATTTATTGAACGGCTGAGCGGTTGCCATGTCCGCGTTTGAGCTCCCCGCGAGCGGAATGCACAATTTGGTTGGCCATTGACGTCACTAGTACGGTACTCGAGTACTCGAGTACCGGTATTGCTTTGTGCGGAAGGTCTGCCCTTTTCCATGCAGGGTTTCCCCGCCCTGCGTGGCGTAGCTACCCGGGTGCCGGTGGTCGGTTCTGGGTTATGGTTCGGGGGATGGAATGGAACGAACCTATACTATCCGCCTGAGAGAAAGGGTGCGGGAACTGCCTAGGGAGGTTATGGTTGGTACTATACTCGTGTGTACTGGAGTAGTGTGTAGGGGAGTGTGGTACTCGCGCATAGCTTACTCGAGTAGTGAGGGATTGAATACTCGAGTAGTAGCATGTTAGGAGTGCTGTGTTTGGAGTGGGCCAAATTGGACCTTAGACTACTGTACCGTACCCTGGAAGATGGATGCTGTGCTAGTGGTCGATAGATATATCCGTCACCTCGCCTTATCTGGGCACACTTCAACAAGAGGGCTCACCAAATTTCTCTTATTAGGCTTCACGTGATAGATATATATATATCGGCGGCACTTGTAGTCGGAGTGCGATACAGTACCGGTACTGTACTCGAGTACTCGAGTACACTGCCGCATGGGCTGGTTTAGTCGATATTTTGTATGAAACCGTCAAAGATATGATGTAGATCTACAGCCTTTTCCAGGGATCTGCAATTCACGTAACCAAAATACGTTCCCAACTTATGAGTACTCGAGGTAGACTATGCTCCAACTTCCCGAATGCAATAATGTGCATTATTCCAAAGCACCTGCGAGAAGGTGAAGAATGCTCCCTCCATCTCTCATCACCACTCTCAACTCCACATTCTCGCTCAGCGCTTCGCAAAACCTCTCCTCCTCCTCCTCCTCCTCATTTACACACCCGAAATCCCTCCAGAGCAACGATGGAAGAGAAAACAAAATTCCCCAACCTCATCGCCCAACCGAAACTGGTTCCGCACCCTCATCCCACTAACCACAACCTATCTACCAATGCGCAGGTACCAACCACCCCAGCCAATCAAGCAAACAAGTAAATACTATCCCGTCCAATCCCGAATCTGCCCATGGGTGCCATCATACCGCACCCGGAGCGTTCCGGTCGCCCCACCCACGGCGCGGCCAGGAACGGGCAAGAAAAAAGCAACCCCACACACGCAGGAAAATCTGGCGTTTACATATTGACTACACGTCAGGTTGGGGAGGGGGTGAGGAGGGGGGGGGGGGCGACAATTGGACTGTGGGGTTGATGAAACGTTGGGGCTTCGCGAGTTTATTTTTGAGGGCTTTTGGTGGTTGTTGTCGCTGTTCCGTGGGGATTCCTTTTTGGGCTGGGCGGATGGATGGGGACTGGGGTCGGGGTTCAGTGCGGTTCCACCGGTTATGTGGGTGGAGGCATGATGGAAGTGCTATTATGTACAGTACCGGTACCGTATTGTTGTTCTCGGTGAGGCGTTTTTGATGGGTGGTGGGTAGGTTTTGGTTTTGTTTGGGGCTAATATGAATAAATTTAGGTCCTATATGGAATATCATACTAAGAGCTGATTTCAATCTCTGTGGAGTGCCTGTGGTGGTGGTTTTGTGGATCCGATTGCGTGATATGCATAGTTGGGGCCTATCACCATGTCGCCCTCTACTTTGGAATTCGAGATGCGAGCTTTATATTTGTGCTGAGTGGACCTTTGCATCGCTGCGGGTGCTATGATACCGTAACCGGTATTACTGGTGAATCCCCTAACCCTTCACTCAATCCGATAGGGTGGGAGGGTCTGCAAACGCTAACGAATGATATTCTTGCCAGTTCTAGGAGCATGCTCTTGCTCGCTTATGTGTGCTTGTTGCATCCCGTCAATCAAATCGTTTTCCGGTTCGTGGGGATCATTGGCGGGAGGGCGGGTCAGGTGCTTGTGGTGTCCAAAGTTATAAAAAATTTGACTGGACAGATGCTCCATCTCAGTTACTGAAGGAATATAGTATCCTAGTGGCCCAGCGGGTCGCTTTCTGACTGGGGCATTCTGCCGATTAAGGGGGTTGGGTACTGTACTGTACCGTCGTCCCGTGTACATTACTTTGTGAGAAGGGTATCTCCATCTCACGAAGTCCATGGGAGCACATTTAATTGTTAGGCCCTATCCTTGTGAAAACATCAAGAAGCAAGGAGAGCTCAAAATCAAGGTAGAAAAAAACCAATTAAACACCACTTCGAACTTTTTATTTCCCCGTACAAGTACCGTACAAGTACCGTACATACCACGAATCTCACCAACAAAAATTTACTTTGCGGTAATTAGGTGCCCGGGGGCCTTTCCTGACCGGTGGGTAGGCTGCCGGGGTGGCGTGCGGCCTACTTGATGAAGGGGACATCTGCTTGATCAAGTACGGGTAGCCGTCCTCTTTGCCAGTTGAATTTCTCGACCACTGGGAGGGAGAACACCAATAACGGATATCGAATCATATTCCGTGATCAAACTTGAATAACTGGGTGGATGATGATTTCACGATATACCCTATTGCTTTCGCGGGGCGTAATTAACCGCTGGTATTTCTACTTTGGGATCTGTAGCTTGGCCTTGACTTGAGAGCGGGTATGTGGGGGATTCTTGTACTAGTACTCCGGTTCCGCTGCCGTGATGAATTCGAGATTCTGGACGGTATCGTACTCGGGATTGTGCCAGCAGGGGTAATGCAGGTATTGGGGGCCTTTAGTAACCGAGCCGAAAGGGTATGGTACCTTTGCACCGGGAGAGGAAAGCCTTACCGTGTTGGAGGCCTGGGTGGTGAGGTTAGGAAGATCAAAGGTTACGGAGCTTGGTTTCAATGGCCCTTTGCCCAGTCTCTAGCCCACCGCAAGGCACCTTACGCTCCCACAAAGGCTTCCAGATTTCTACAAACAGTATCCGTAAAGTCATTACAAAAACGGATTTGTCCTCAAACTTCACACCTCTCCAATGCCCACCAGCCTTGTATCCGCGGTGGTAGGGTCAACCAACCGTATTCAGCACAGTACAAGGCGCCGGCAATGGGCTTTCCGCAGAGCGATTACACAAGGCCCGCTGCCGCCGCGCGAAAAGATACTAATGACAGTCGGGTGCTGGAAGTGCTGGTGCTGTCATCCTGGAGAACCGGTGGCAAGGTGTCGTGCCATACAGGAAAGGACTGGGGCGGGGGAGCCTTCAGCCATAGGAGATTGTGGGAATCCCTGTCAGCCGGGTAAGTCCTGAACGCAGGAGGACGGATTATCTACCGCGAGGCTGATGCTGAAGCTCGCGGGAGGCTCAATCTTGATTGCTTGATTGTCTTCCGCTCCGGCATGGGACCGACTCTGTGAAAGATCTCTAAGTTAGCACCTCTAATGTTCTTCATGGGGGATGGTCCGCATAAACCAGCCAGGTGGTTTCCTGTCTGGGAGTCAACAACATTCGAGCTCGAGGCGGACTATTGATATGGCACTTTCAGCCTCAGCCACCAATCTCGGCATCTACCTAGAAGACCATACAAGAACCTGCAACACCGTTTCGCTTAGCCACAGGTGCGATAAATAACATCCGTTTCCTTCCTGCTTCTTCCTTTCTTCAGACCTGCGAGATTATCGCACCTGCACACATCATGGATAACCCGAGCTCTAAAGGTAGTGCTACTGGGATCCAACTCGAGAATTTAGGGCCCCTGCAGCCGAGCCCGCCGTCTTCCGGGCGTGTTGCTCCATTGACGCCCTGTCCGGACTACTACTCGAGCTTCAACCCTGAGTTTGCCGCTAAATTCGAGAATCTGGATGAGGATGGTGTTTATGCCAAATGTGAAGCTGCGCTTCTAAATCACTCGACGAAGAATTTTGTTGTCGATTTCGGGGGGGAGCCAAAGCTCGAGCGCGGTGCGGCTTGGTGTGCTCTGGATCTGGACTCTTCGGAGACGGAGACATTGGACAACTTGAGGGATCTTTTGAAGCAAGATGTGAGCTATTATGTGCAGGCCATCTGCGCTTGAAGGGGGATTGGGTTGGGCTAACCTGTTGCAGAGGCCGAGGGAGTTACGCACTAGATGGATGTCCGTCATGTTTTATCACTCTGGCTAAGGTTCTGGACTAATTCTGGTTCTTTGCTAGTAATATATTCGCCCCGCATACACAGAAGGAACTCGTCCAGACGATTGCTGCCCACTATGGGTTCACTTCTCGACACACTAGTGTTCTTACAGCGCCGCCGGCTGGGCACACTCATATCCCTGCTCATCAGAAACCTGTACTTTCGATAAGAGATAGATTGTTCCCCCGACACCCTTTGGATACCCCGGATATTGAAGATGGGAGCACGGTAGATAGCCATGCTAACCTGGAGGCGGTATCTAATGCTGCTGCTCCTTTACCAATACCGCAGGGGGCCAGGAGGGGTGGGCACATGGAGATTGTGAGCAATGTTTGGCATTGGCATGCTGTTGAATGGGGTGGAAGATGTGAGTTTCTTTTGGCATCTGTTGGGCGTATGCTGATTCTTGTAGTCATGTGCATCGGATTCAACTCACTACATCAGATACCTAAAAGGAAAGCCCCGACCGACGATAATGATGAGAACGGCGGCGATGTCAATCAATGGCATGAGGATGAAGATGGCCAAGCAGCCATGGATAAAGGGGAAAATTACCCCGACGGGAAGCGACAATGGGTCTGGTTAGTGCTCTGCGATGATGGTTTGTCTGTGGTGTCCCCGCTCGTATGCCTTATACTGATTTTCTAGGTACTGTTCTGAGTTTACTTGAAGCCCCGGGAAGGGACGTTGGTGGCCAAGAGTTGGCGATCATACGGAGAAACCTGGTCACAGTTTTCCGGTCGTTGTCCAGATCCAGCGTTGCTATGGGAAAAGTAGCGAACTCTGTGCAAACGGGGGGAATGGATGAATTGCCTTTTAGAAGAAATTTCGCTGAAGGCGGTGGAAGTGAAAATGTAAGTATTCGTTGTTTCCCGGGGGTTCTGTGGGAGTGACTGACTGTGGTGATTAGGTCGAAAGTGGTCCGAGTCTCCTTTTCTATTATTTATTTGATGATTGGTACTCCTCCTTGGAGCTTGTGGTTGGCCGTGGATATCCGTATAGTAATCGTATGCGTGAATTGGTATATCCTTCTCCATCTCTCACCTTTTCATCCGTTAACAAGCCGCAGCGTCGTGAGATGCAAAACAGCCCCGAACTCTCCCAAATTTCCCGTCTCCATCGCCTTGCCCGACAACTAGCAACTCTAAAGCGAATGTACGAGACCAAAAAGATAATAATCAACAATGTCCTGTACCGCCAGGAAAACTCTCACAAAAAGAACACCCCGCGGTCAGTCGCCCCAAATTCTCCTTCCACTGGGTTCCCACAGAGCCCCATCGCTCCAATGGGGGATCCAGATGTCCTCGGTGTCCCCCTCAACCCACTCGCCATCGCAAAATTCGAGCGCCTAAGGGATAGAATAAAGCTCTATGCCCTCGGCGAGATCAACGACTGTCTGCAGGAGAAATCGGAACTGGTAGATATGACGTTCAATCTCATTGCCCTGCGGGAATCGGAGTCAGTAGAGCGACTCAATCGCGTTGCTATCCTGCTTACGAAATTCGCGTTTGTGTTTGTCCCGCTCACGCTCATCACTGGGTACTTTTCCATGCAGCTGAAGGATTTGGAAGGCGTTTACAGACAACGGGACTTTTGGGGCGCTAGTGGAGTTTTCATGTTTGTTACTATTTTAGTACTGTATACCATCGGGAAGGCAACGGACACTATGGAGGGTGCGAGGGCGTGGGGAGGGTTTAAGGCGGTTTGGCTAGGGTGTTTTGGGAAGAAGAGGGCGCAAAGAACGAGAAGGGGGAGTCGGCAGTGGTGATTTAGTCCACGCGGTCGGTGGATGGGAGGATGTACTGTGGTGTTGGTGGGGTCAAAATGACGAGGAACAAGAGGGTTGTGTATGGCATGGTATGGCATTTAGCGATCTCGCTTCCTTTTAGTGATGAGTTGGCAGCATGTTCTTTGGTTTGGTGTGCCCATTGGATAGTTTATAGAGGGTTAGTCTTTAGAATGTAATGTTAGTTATTAGGTATGAGAGCATATTTACTATGATAAAGGGTACATTGTATACAGTACGAAGCAAACATCGTGGAGACTACTTAATCGATGATGTTTTTCACTATCCTGGGCCCTCATGGATATTTGAAGCGGCGCTATAATATATCTCGGAGAGATCACCTCCAGAAGACCTACCCTAGAATGCCACCAGTCCATCTGAATCCCAATTAGTTATTCCGATCCATCATCACCCATTGGTGCACAGAACTATATAGTGCCTTGAGAACAGGCATGCAAGCTCCCAAACCGTAAATGTCAATACCACCGAACCATCTACGCAAACCTGGAGCCCCTATTCCAAAAAGCACGATTATCTCCCCACAAAGCCCCATTCCACACAATACACCCTGGATAGCCATTGGTATTGTTTGAACGTAACCTTGAGCCTTTCTCCCATAATTATGCGTTCGACCGCGGAATCTAGGTTTTGGGAGTCCGCTAGTAAGTTAGAGCATGCTACTAGAAGCAAAAAATTGGGTTTTTTTTTCTTTTTTGTTCATGCTCAACAAGGAACATGATGGTTTATATCTGTGGGCCCCCCCGTGGATTCATTTGGTGTCTGTATGTCAGTTGGTGGAGAAAGTGATGATAGTTATGATAGTTATGATAGTAGAATGATAGAGATTCACTTGCTTTTTGCCGGGCATGGTGGGGGGTTCTTTGGTGTGTAAATTTTAATGTTATGATTCGTATTCCGTCCAAAACGTAGGCTACACCAGGCGTTACTATTTTTTAAAAAATGATTATACACCTCCGTCCACCACCATACTACTAAAATATTAATTCAAAAAAAAAAGTCCTCTAGATTGTTGGGAATATACTAAGGAGAATAGTGTTAGGGGGGGGGGGGAGGGTTGAAGTAATTGGAGGTCTTGATAGTGAGATATGATGGATTGAAAAGTTGCACCTCGGTGTAGGTATTGGATGGCACGGATCATACGATTCTCAAAACACATAGTTCAGTCGCATATAGAACGCTATGGATGCTTCTGAACCCTCCCCCCCCCCCCAACTGTATACCGTAAACAACTGTTGGAACCTGCCACCTCAAATGCCTCCACCGTAGTACAGAACACAACTTTTGATGCCTGGGATTTGGCGAAATAGCTAAAGAATGGAGCGTCACGGGGTGGGGGGTAAGAGCGAGATCGCTGTGAATAATCCCCCGAGTTCCTAACAACTCTGGAACCAAACGGGGTTCTGAGAAAGAAACCCTAGAGAATCAAGTATGATATTATGATAAGTGAAAAAGAAAACGCGGGGGACTGACAGGAGATCAGTAGGGATATATAGGGAAAGCGGATGAGAGCACTGCTATTCTAAATAATTCCTAACTATCTTGGAGACTAAAGCGCTGAAACAAGTACAGTAGTTCCCTATGCAGAATGGCATAGGATGGCAAAAACAACAAGAACCAAGGCAACCCCCCCCCCGTGACGGATACCCAATAGCAGTAAGGATGGAGGAAAGCACGATATTGATACCTCATGCTAAAAAATGGAATGGGATGCGAAAGAAATTTAACACTCTATGACTGTCTGCTCTGTATATAATCCAACAGGATTTGCGGAAGACTTGGGGGGGGGGAATCCCTCCAGGGTAACTTAAGCTAGGTTTGGCCTCTTCCTCCTGAGGCGCTTGATTTCCGGATACGGAGTGGGGATCCGAATTTCAGAAGGCCCAGCTTGCTGGTACGAAGATTAGTAGTATGTCACCATTTTTAAAACTTGTCTGTGCCGGATCCATAATATATACACCCTTTTGATATTCTCAATGTTCTTGAAGCAAGCGTATGGTAGGGTAGACTGAAGATGGGGTAAAACCGTATTGACAAGTTTGTTCAGCAGAACTTGTGAGCTTAATGTATGGTGCTGGCCATCTATAACGTTCCCCAAGTCTAATGCAACGGGGACGCAAGATTAACATATTAGGGTAGGTTAAATGGCAAATATTTGAGTGACCTAGGGCGTGTAGTATCTTTTTTAATATGGTGCTGCCCATCTATGATAATATTATTATTAAAAAAGATACTACACGCCCTAGGTCACTCAAATATTTGCAATTTAACCTACCCTAATATGTTAATCTTGCGTCCCCGTTGCATTAGACTTGGGGAACGTTATAGCCAGCACCATATCCATCACATCCGTATTTTTTTCCTTTTTTTCTTGGGGGGAGGGGTTTCCCGTTGGTAATGGGGTTGGAAACTAACTTAGGGTTTGGAGTTTTAGCTCCGGGGTCTGTATCATAATATTATCATACTTGCCCTTGGCTTTGTGGCCTTCGCACTTGCCTAGATGGGTGAATTCAGATTAGGGTAAGAGGATATCGGTGCCCTATCACTAGGATTGGGAAGATCATATTATATCACTCGGGAGGAGTATCAATGAGTTTGAGAGAGAGAGAAACGTTGTGAAGCTTGATTTTTGATTACATGAACTCCCATGGGTTTATATCCTCAATCCGGGAGGAAGAAAAGAACTCAAACAAGAAACAAAACAAAAGACCAAAACAATAACAACATAATCTGAAAGGTAAGGAGAAGCAAATAAATAAGAAATAAAAGAAAGACATACCATAGTTGAATAGGGTATGGAGTTAAGAGAGGAATGACGAAGATAGAAAAGATAATAAATAAAAATAATGTCATGTAAGGAGCCAGTTGCATAGGAATGAAACTAGCTCTGTACGGCGGATAATCAGTAAGTTCAACGAGAAGGGAGAACCTGAATGGTAAATCTGGTCTACATAGAACTCTGTATTCTGCCGTATTGTTGTTGGAGGAGATATTATTGCAGTTGTTTATCTGGTACTATTTTTCGTTACCTGCAGTTTCTGGTCGTCAAAGTCAGGCTTTTCACGGACAACAAAGCCTATCATGCCCCCGTTTGGACCTCCAATGCGCTTATCTTGCCCTACTAGGCATGATGACCCATGTGGGGGCGTAGGTCTTGGGGGGGGGGGTTGCGTGTGCAGTACTGAAAATATTCTGCTCCTTATTGGGTGGTTGTATGCGTCTTCCTTTAAACCCTTGAACTGGTGGATCTTTGGCTTCTGTTCTGCATCCTATTTTTCTGCCTGGCTGGAAGTATGGTGAGAGATAAGGAACCCATAACTGGAGCTGCTTGAAAGGGCTTGGCTAGCGTGTTTTCTATCCGAGGTGATAGGGGCTGCCTAATTAACTCTGATTGATTGAGGAGCTGTTAAACCTGTCGGCATGGTCGTGTGTTTCTGACGGATAGCCAGGGACCGTAACATAAACCCATGACACTGATGGGTGGTGGTGCAAGTATTAAAGCGTTTTCCGTTTATTACAACCCCGCTCAGGGAATTATTATATCTGGCTTTTAGGTTAGTCGTCCTGAGGATGGTGTCTGGGTATGATAGCAGTGATCGGCCTAGGGCAATCGTATAGCATACGAATAATACTTTATCTCACTAAGTCGTGAGCCATTGATACCGTGCTTTAAATCAGAGATTTAGGGTATGACACAATACTGGGAAATGATACCCCCACTACAAAATTTGATGCCAGGTGATGGTGTTTTTTTCCCTTTGAGTTTATGTGGAGTTGGAGTGGTCATGCCGGACCTACATGGCCAATAGGGTTCACTACAGTGGTAAAGCCTCGCCGTATAGAAAAGGAAAAGAAAAAAATATATAGGAGGAAGGAGGCAAATAGAAGGCAAAAAGGAAGAAGCTCACGCGATATGACAGTATGGTTTCAGAATGTTTAGGTTGTATACAGCTTCTCCATATCTAAATAGTCTTTTTACACAATCATTTAACTCCTTGAAATGACTTGTAAACTTGAAAAGTCTCTATACCTCGATCACCGAATGATCAGATTACCCAAGCCTTTCTCTCTCGGTGGTGCCACGGGCCCAAGGAATACCTCCAACGATACGAGCGATTCTATGGGGGAAATGCAGAGATAGGTCAGATAATTCTAAAGGGGACTTTGCGCCAGAACTCTGTTGTTTAGAATTCCAGGTATTTCATACACCTGCCCATTCTGTTCCCTTAGAACGAGGGCGCTTTCTACTCGAAATCTCTTTTCGCAACAAAAAGAGGAGGTTGGTTGGGTCCAGGAAAGGTTGGTGGATTAAGTTTTATCCATATGAACAAGCGGATTTTAGATAGCCGACCTACAGAGATAAGAGAATGGTTAGAAGGAAAACTTAGGGATGGGGATTTGGTGGAACGTGGGGGGGTTATATGGGAGGACGCTACTGGGGAATAGCCAAGTTGGATCCTAATACACTACTTGGTGTACATTTGGGATGGTAGTCAGTGTTCCGAATGGCCCTGTCTGTCTCCAAGGTAGGATAGGACGGACTACTAGCTGTAGTCCGTCATTCATCTTATACAAGGACGTCCTGGGGCAGACATGGGAAAGACCCGACACCCCTATATGCCCTATAGGGTGTGATAAATGTTTAGGAAAGTTTTGGATTTGGTGTTTACTTGCCATACATTTAGGCCCTGTTTGGTACGCTAGTATTGGACTTAAAATCTGGATTATGGCGTAAGGCTAGACTTTAACTCCTGTTATGTTTGGTATGATATCATACATCCAGATTAGACTAGGATTTTCTTCTCAGGGTTAGATCAAGGTTTTGAATCAGGATTTTCTCAGAAAAACTAAGTAAGTCACAGAAACCCAGCCCTAAGGACTAATAGCCCTATTTTATTTATTCCTTTTGTTCAACCATTCTATCCCTATCACTGTCATCTTAAGGGATTTACATCAGATACACAACTATTCTATGATAATCCAGATCTAAATCCTGCCGTATTTGGTGTCATAAGGCCAATTTCGAAAGTCCGGACTTTAAAAAGTTTCCAGACTTTGGTTGTCAAGTCCGGACCAGAAGTCCAAATCCTAGCCTAATCCTGGAGTACCAAAGCAGGGGCCTTATAAGATCCTTTGGAAGTTGGGAGGTGTTTTCATCATGAGCTTTTTCATGGTTCTTATCTTTCTCATATCTTCTGGGTTGCTCCCTCAACTCCATGAGCATACTATCTTCAACTTAGGTCTACCGTAGAATCTCAAATAATTGAACCTGGTGCTACGTACGTGGTCGAGAATTCCCTACTTTGGAAAAGTGTGAAAAACACGGCGAGAAAAGAGCTGCTCAGCCCCTCTGAGAGAGACAGGGAAACAAAAAAAACACCAGACCTTACCAGAGGAGGCAACTCCAACGACATAGCACAAGGTTCAATTATTTGAGATTCTACGTTACCGTTTCCGCAGTTTGGATTGGTATAGCGGGAGGGTCATCGGTAAGGGACATAGGATGCTTTATCGATGGATATGCACTCTGGAAAAGCTGATCCAAAGAGGTGAGGTTACTAGATGTTGCCTTAGTTTAGATCGTATCTGTTTCTCTATGGTCTTTCGCTTTCCCCTCTGGTCTTTCATTATCTCCCTATGGCCCTGCCCGGGTCCGGTTGTCTCGTGCGATCCTCTCATATTCCCCGCATTCTCTCTGTCCCCGACCATTTTTCCATCTCCCAGACCCTCTCCTGCCCTTCCTACTACCCCCGGATGGTTCGGAACACTGATGGTAGTGCAAAACTAGAGTGTTGGAGGGGATATATTTGAGGAGACCGTTATATATAATGGCTAGGACGGCCAGAGGTTCTGCTATGTGAGAGTTGAGCTTAAACGAAGGGCAAGAGCTGGCTGTCTGGGAGAGCAAGGGAGCTGCGCAACCCTTAGTCGTTCCTCACCCGCTCAAATCCCTGGGTTAAATTGGTTATGAGAAACAAAGATATCACCTTAAGCTATACACTCTCTACTATCAATCTGAGGACTAAGGCACCACATTAGTTCGGAATACTCCATCGGGGCAACCCGATTTACTCCAAGATCTCTCGATGGCTAGCATATTACAGCCCCATCGCATAAGAAACAGCTAACCGGTGAAACAGCGAGTGTGTATCACCTTGGGTGGGAACTAGCCAACCTTGGAAATCGCTAAACAGACGACCGATAGGGGTGCTAGCTAAGGTCAAACCAGGAAATATATATCTACCCAAACAGCCTACAGCTCTAGGGACCAAATGAAACCTCAAGAACTCTAAGGAATGAGCCAAAGACAAGGAAACACTCCGACAAGACGGGAGCTCAGTAGAATTAACAAGAAAGCAAATGAAATAACTGCCTTCATCCAAACAACCCACAATCATTGTGGAGACTGATCCTGAATCCGTGCCCTATCCTAAACGGGGTAGGATGGAAGAACAAACCATGATAATTATTATGATACCGGTAAATTGAATAACCGAGGTCTAACAGCATAAGATGTCAGCATAGGATGTGAAAAACAATATCTCGCAACCGGACTCCCCATAGACAATCCAAACACCCTTTACTGTACTCTGTATCTGTAACCAATTGCAATAGCCTGAAGATGCAAAATACTTTCACAAGGATAATCCTATTCCGACCACATGATTCAGCTACACAATCCTTGACAGTACCCGGTCGCGCACCCTTTTTTTTTCTGCCTTAGTGGAAAGTAGGATTTATTCCGAGCCCTGACTACCGTATCATAGCCGTGGATTCTGTGTGAGTCTGAGGTAAGCTAAACTCGTCCGATGTGTCGGACCAAAATTAGAGTACGGTACTGGAGCAGCCCCGGGTTTTTAGTTGCGAAATACGGGATTATTCAGTGTGGGGTGAAGTGAGCTGATCTAGACTTGTACCGCCGTCTTTTAGACTGCCGAGTAAAGCATGGGAGAGACCGCAAACCGAGTTTGGATATCTCTAGGGATATGTACTGTAAGCTACGGATTAACTGTCCCGGGGATATCCACGGCTTCTTTCAGGATCTGAGTTATATTGGGATCCACTCTCGAAGTGTATCTAGGATGCCGGGGGGAGTTCTCTGAGAACAGCGATATTCTTGTCGTTAAGATATGTCTTTGAAACTTAAAAAGTGTTGAATTAAACCAAGGTAAGAGAAAGGCTACTTTGGCGTGGCCTGGGGTATAATTACTATTTGCAGAATATCTTCTCTTACTTTCAATTGTGTCTTGCGTAATAGATGCTTTCCTGTATTCTCTACATCAGTCTTCGTTATGATAGTGTCTTTATTGAAGACGATCCCCTCGACTCCTGGTCTTGCGGTTTTCGCGTTACCTCTTAACCAAGTACTCCGGGAAAGTGGATCCCGACAGATAAGACCGTGTTCCAATACCAGCTGACGTCAGCGGACACGTACTGGGAAAACAGTAAATTTCTAAAGTTGGATTTCCCTACAACTTCCAAGTAATAATTTTGCATTCAGCGGGAGGACCTCATACTGCCCCCTAACATAAAGGCAGAGAGACCCTACCGTAGGGTAAGGTGGAGAGAAAAAAAGGAAGCGCGGTCAGGGAACGGAGAAGCGCGCACTCTCAGCTGCGTGGGACGGGGATATTGCGGGGAGGAGTCCGTGGCCACCCGGGGGCTGTTAAGGGATGGACTGGCGAGTTACAGTAACGTTAGTACCGAGGTTGTAGGAATATGTACTCGAGAACATTGAAAAAAATGCACACATATTGAGAAGTTATGCGCTAAATAAATCATCTCGCTAGGGGATATTTCGAGACATCGATGAATTTGAATGTCCAAAGTCCGATCCACTGAGTTACCCATTCGAAGAGAGAAAATAATTCTGGTATAACCTATGATGATTTTCTTAACTTTGAAACTGGCGATTGCAAGGATTTCCCTGTTTTAAGCTCCTCCCTTGCAATATACCTGCATTACTAACCCTGAACCTCTACGAATCCCTCGGGAGGGATTCCGCTACAAGTTCTCTCGAGTGAGGCATAATGACGCACTCACTCCAATTCCGTTACTGAAATACCGTATTTACTGGTGCAATCCCATATCAGATTATCAACCTGCCAGCAACAATAGGTTTAGTTTGGTACAAGTAGGTTAAGGGAATTGGGAATACCAGTTAATGAGATTCAACACATCCAGTGGGTTGATCTTATACCGTGTCGGGAAAACGCTAATCCTTCTCGGGGGCCTTTGACGCGGAATCCGGAGATTACGGTGCCCCCGAGGTAGCGGATATCACAAGTAAATTCGGTGTCCGAAGTTTATCATTACATGCCTAACGTTGCACCATGCACGATCATGAAGCGCCACGGCCTGAATCCCCTGGAACACCGGTAACTGTAAAGGTGAGTTATATCATGGGCCTTCCCCGGAGCAATGTATGGGGGCCCCGCCAGGGTACAAATATCGCTCGTTGTCGGCCTTTATCGAACGATCTCCTGATGTAAAAACGTGTTGGCTCTGAAAACAGGCACCACAAACACAAACCACTATCTGGCAGATGGGCCAAGTCATGTTTGAAAATTTGATGCTACCAGAGTGTTATAGTTATATGGAAGGTATTGTTCTTGATTCATGGGGTTAGTGGAGGCACTCTGGAAGGGTAGGCATTTCAACATTTGAACGGAGGCTAGTGTTGCCGTTTTGAACAGGGGGTATGGCATCGGAGGTTTTACTAGTAGCAGAAATTAATCCAGTTTTCAGGGGGCATTTTTATGGTTGGGCTCATGATTACTGGTGCTCTACATCAAGGGACCAAAATGAGGAGTGGATAGCCCTGCACCAAATCAACATCAGTAGCTTACATTATCCACGAAATGCCTCTATTGCAAATCTTAGGCTTGGTTTTATGAAATAGGTTGGTCTTCTGGGCGACAAGGAGGCTGCGCAGCATACCCAAAATCAGCCCTCTGAGGAACTTCGCTCTGGGGGGTGAAAATCACTCGTATGAAACCTGGACCCGCCGCCAGTCTTTACGGATCCCTTCTATATCTTGCCGGCACCTACGATTGAAACTACAAGAGGCCCTCTGCTAATGGTGGTTCTCGACCTAATTCCCTTTCAAAAAATCTGGTGGGAACCGACAATCAGTGTCTCAACGCAGATGATACCAAGGAGAGACGGCATCAATTTTAGCGACAACACGGAAACTCATTCGATTAGAAATATAGTGGTAACTATCGAGATGGGAGGTTCAAAGCTGAGAGGGAATGGTCGACTCCAGCAAAGATTTTATCTTCCTGGGAGATCGCTGGTAGTCCTAGTATTCCTTCATTCCTCGCTCTAACGTAACCTTTGGCAGTGCTCTTCGTCCTAGATCTTCAATGAGGTTTCGGGACACGCCCTGGGCTGAAGGTATGCTCGAGGACACAAAATGCCATGTTACGAAAACATCGTTCGCCAGCGGTTTCGGTGTGCTCGTAGAACGTGCGAGGCTTGCTACCAACAGCTTGTTAGAGTGTAATTAGGCTTCCTATTATGTGTCTAGTGTGTAGAGCTGTAATGTAATGGTAGCGCACAATATTTACCCAGATCCTCCTTATGATGCTCTAAAGTTTCTCCCATTCTTGCTCTAGTTGTTAGAAATAAATGTTGCAAACGGAAGCTACTGGCTTACCGTAGTGTAGCTCAAACTGCTGAGTTCCATACCATCCATTCATTTGACACATTGGCCATCGCTGCCATAACCGCTTTGCTCTTTGGCCCGTAAAATATCGCCACGGTCCTAACCGCTTTGGAAGACATTGGAGGAGATACCAACAAACTAGATGACCCCACAGCGAAACCCACCAGAAGCAAGGTACTGTAAGATACAGCTTGGCCGTTGGGGTTTCCCGTAGCATTACCTCTAGGTAAAGGGATGAGCAGCCTAAGGGCATACCCCCAATTTTAGCCCTAGCAATCGTATCATACTGCAAAAGTTCCCCCTCCCAAAAAAGGATCAGTCCATTTTATTTGATTGGATCATTAATTAACCGGGGGCTTCTGTGACTTGAAAATTTCCGCTAAACCCGCAATGCGTTGCACTGCGCAGACTGTAATGTGCTTGTATTGGCTCTTACATAACCGCTCTGGGTTAGGATCCTTGAACGATATTCTTTTTTTCTTTTCTCCTCCCTTTTTTTCCCTTTTTTTCCCTTCCATTTCTTTCTCCCCCCTTCCAAAGTCTATCTTCCGCTAAATCACCCGCAGCTTTAGGAAAAAAGGGGGGAAACAGTGAGGGGAATCCTGAGATTCCACGAGAAAAGTTCAAAAAAAATTCAAAAAAAATTCAAAAAAAGCATTCGAGGGAATATGGCTCAGCAAGTCCGGAACTGCGGCCGCTTTTTCAAAGCCCTCTCCTCTAAAATAGCAGGAGCGCCTCCAAAAAATCCAGTCCTCACCATATTCCATGCCCAAACCACCCGAGAGGGATGGAGAGCTATCTAAGGCCAACATAACATTCGCGCGGGTCTCCAATACGCGTAAAGCTCTCAGACGCAAGCGTAGAGGAAAAGTAGAAATTGGAGGCCCTTTGCGGGAATGCGGTGAGATTTTTCATGATGTCGTAGATTTTTTATGTCCTCTATATGGGACCTCTATTAAGATGCCAAAGAAAGGAATTTTCTTTTTGCGGGGTGTCTGGTGAAGATGCGGGATCGGACCTCGACGGACATGCATCGCTGCGTTCAGCGAGTGAACCTCCGGAGAAGGTAGTTATACGGCTCCCTAAGGGGGCTGGGAGTGTCAGCACATACAGGCCGCGAAAGGAACTTCCCCACAGCGGATTCGATACTGGTTGGCCGCGTATCCAATAAATTGTTTCAGTCATGATTCATCGATTGAAGTTCATTTGTGGTTGTAACGATCTTTACCCGTAGCGGATGCAGATCTGCCGAGAGTGCGAGAGGTTCTTGCTAGATACCGCTACGGCACCGAGTGCTTGGCTGTGGATGTCTGAAGCTAAATTATAGCTTGCAGCTGCCCTTGTCTCTGGATGTTGTTGTGTTGGCCCTTTCCATTCCCTTACCGGACTATGCATATGCAAGGCCGCCTTTTTCTAGGTAGGTCTTTTCTGTAGATTCATAGAATTTCCAGAGTTTTGATTGCATCCGGGTGGGGTTAATCCATGAACATCACCGTATTTGTCAGACTGCCATAGATACCCTTTCTCGCAAATCAAAAACCGCAAAAGTTCACGGAATTTCTTCTCTTTACAATCGGTAAGTTTAACTGCATATCAGAAACGGCTATTCATTGGTGATGTTCACGGGCTAACCCTGGTATCCGAGCACTGTGCAAGGAAGAAAGTCGCTGCCACTGGCCAGATACAGTTGGCATGGAGGAAGCGACGAACGCTATTAAGCCTGCGGTGAGGAGAGCTTTGACCAGATTAGTTAACGCCCTTGAGTGTGAGATTTAGTGAGATTTAGTGGCATTATTCTTGGGACTGCCTAAGAGCGGCAAGAGAATTATAGGATGGATATATGACAGTTCATCATGGTAGATGTAGGAGAGCAAGGAGACTTTGAGATCGAGACGTGTTGTAAAGTTGATCTTTCTCCACTGGCGCTGTTGGATTAGTAACGTTGAGGATAGATGTCCGCCAAGGACCCAGCGGTCCAACCACCCCTGTTGTACTCCCTACCTGCCGTTGGTATCTGACATAAAGTACCCTTTCTGAGAACGAGACAAAGTTTTTTGCTGGTTGAGTGGTTGTGTAACAATAACTACGTTTTCAGATACTTATTTCCAGCTACAAGTACAAGGCATCCGGGCTTCGTAACGTACCGGGGGATTCTCGGCAAGTCTATCTAACCACCTCTCACTAGCCCGACGGACCACCGACCACCCGGACAGTGCCCCGCTCTAGCCACTGAGGTGAGAGTTCGACTGACTTTTCCTTCACCAAATATTAGCTTAAGTGGAGCGTTTTGCTGCATATCTCATGTATGCACACATAAGTTAAACGAACTAGAGCCGAGTTCAACAGACTTTTGTGCACACCCTAAGCGGAGTAGGGGCTCGTTCTGGTATAGTATGCGCCTGTCTGCGGCCCAGAGTAGGAGGGTTCAAATCCTGCAGAAACGAGAACGACTTTAGGCGTAGGAGGTGGTCACGGAAGAGCTGTCGATACCTTCCAAAAAGGCCAAACCAATGCCTGCGTTTCTAGATAGAGCGAGGCCTGAATCGGGAGCCCAGAGGAGTTTCCCCCTTCTCCGGGGAGGGCCCACACGCTGGCATTTAAATGCTTGGGTAATGAAGGAAGGTTTGGCTCTCCCAGGATCCACCTGCTTTGGCATTTGAGGCTCTGGAACCATTAAGACTATTTTACGGAAAGCTGATAATTCCCGCCAAAACGAAGACGGGGAGACAGAATGCCCTTATTGGTGAAATGCCTGTTAGCAGAGTAATCAAAGTCTCCTGAGTGATGTTGAGCACTTCCTTGGCCTACACGTAAATACCTCCATACAAAAAACTGAATCGCATCATCCCCCCCCCTTTTCTCCTCTCTTCACTGCTTTACAAACTCTCCACTTTGGCTCGTGCAAAACACATTTTGCTTTATTGCGGAAGTATTTATAGTAAGCCATGGTGATCGCGTATAACCTGAGTGAGCTTCGATCGAATAATTCGGGTTATGATAACAAGTAACTTACACCAAACCTTTTTTTCTCCTGAACCCCGCGGACCAAACAGACTAGCTAGATAGAACCGGAAGGAGTTTTAAAGGTATGATAGTTTGAATTTAAAGTGATATCTCCTTGGGATAAAATACTATGATAGCTGTGGACAGTAAGGACATAAAGTTGGTAGTATAAACCTCGCGAGCCACAGCAAACATTTCTTGAGATGCCCACTGGGACGTGAAACGGTTAGAAACATTTATTGCCGGAATTTTACCAACACGGACGTTCTATTAACCTGTTCTTGTTTTGACGGGTATCGTATCAGTTTTCTGATTGCACCAAGGGTTTTGCAAACACCCGCCAATCATTGGAAACCAATCTGTGAGAATAGGCTAAGCTCTGTACGGCTTGGATTTGGTATTAGAGTGAGCTAAGCGTCAGCTGCGGCCTAAGACATCCTCAGGATTCAATCTCAAATACAAACGTACTCCACAAAATACCTTCCTAGCGTGGAGAAATCCTAACTAGCAAAGAATAGAGATCTATTCCCAATTGCAATTGCAGCTACACAACTGCCTTTCTAGCTACTCGATCCAATAGCCTAGAGCGTTGGTAGCGCAGACCCAGAGTGAATACATGTCTCCTTGTTTAAGTGGGGAATATAGGCCCTTACATGGCTTGTTCGGTATAATCTCCAGTTGGTGGAAGAAAGAGCGAAGTGTATTTCTGAAGTCGGGTTGTCTGGTTAAAGGTCCATACTATGATATATAGGACAAGCTCTCCTGTAACAATCTGATGTATTTGAAAAGCGCGACCACAAGCTTTATGATACACTGCGACCCCACACACCTTGCGAAAGCTAAGCCGGCATTGGAATCTGGAGTAGGAAAATAGCCATCATGTGATCCTCACTAAAGGACCTCACCCTCAAAAAACTATACATGGACTAGAAGATTAATTAGGTGATTTACCGTGAGCCGGAACAAAAAATTATTCATTTTTTAGACAATCTTGTCCCGGATTTTGAACACTAAGGGGTGAAACTAGCGGCTGTCAAGCAGTCACTTTAGGGGAGCAGGTTACAAGTTTAATAAATTTTCAATTTTATTTGAGGATAGCTTTAGCACGAAAACTACTAGCTCCCGGGAACGATCATCCACGGGAACAGAAGTGAAACCTGGAAGACGCCTTTTTTCTCTCAGTTTGCAGTTACGATGGGGTTCGGTGGTTTTTGCGGCCTCTGTACAGCTCAAACCCGTCTAAAACAGCTAAACGCGTGAGACCCACTCTCACGTGTTTAGGGCTCACTAAAGGCAATAGGTGTATAGATCTGGGGATAGTATGATATGTACCATACCGGAAATGTCGCCCCGGTTGCATCTGGACCATTAGGTTTGCTTTTCCTCGGGAGATTATTCAGCGGTGACATCTAGCCTTCCGAAGTTTGCCCACTGAGTGCTCAAATCCTCCCAAGGGTTTTTTTTAACAAGGGTAAGTGAGATTTGCATGGTGCGCTCGGTGAAGAAAGCCTCTATCATTTACAAATGTTTGAGTCTGAAGGCTACAGAACCGTGCTTGCTGTTTCAAACACCCTGCTTAGGTTGGTGTAAGGGACATCGTATGATATCAGTAATTCCATAGAAACAGGGTGCCGGTTTTACCCTATCCGGGTCGGAGCACTCTCCAATAAGCATCCTGTTGGCATCAGCTGAGTCGGCCCGAACAAACCCATTGCACAAACCAACGAGTGATAGCGCGTGATTGTGAGCGAGACAGTGAGGTTTTACGAGATCACCACGCCCCCCCCAACACCTGTAAATTAGAAATATGCCAGAAATGGCTCATGTTTTCCTCCAAACAAAACCTAGATCATTTGATGAGAAAAAAAAGGGAATCAGCCCCACGTGAGGAATTTTATTCCCCAGCCTGCACCTTTCCACGGCATTGATTACGGAAAACATCTGCCAGATATCAGCTGTTTGGGCTCAAGGCCATCGTTGGTTCACCTTTCTCGGTAGGATCCATGTCAACTATCCGTAGCAACGGGGAAGAGCGGAAGAACCCGAAGCTAAGCATAACGCGTATTTCAGTATTAAACCTTCCTGGCCCTTGGTTACGGTAGCGTGCGTATCCATGGATCGAACAAGTAGGCAAGCGGCATGCCGTACTCGCGGCTTGATTGATCAAGCCGCTCGGTGCGGTGAGCGCCGAACGGGAGATAATATCGGCAAGGCGCCATTCTTGAGATCTGACCGGATAACAGGAGGAAAATGGCTCTCATCAGGGAAGTTCATGCAGATTCCCGGAGGCGATGACCCTACATTCCCGGTGCCTTAGCGAAACCTGTCAAGTGAGTTCTCAAGGAGTGCAAGAATGCTGTAAGGTATGAAACCGGTATCATACAAGATTTCGATTTTCCCAGCTCTTATCCCCTACCGTAAAAACCCTTTCAATTTGCTATTCCCTTAGGTCTCCAATATCCCTGTAAATCGCGGGCACCAGCCCACGATAGGTTTAGTTTGGCGAGTTAACGGAGTAGCGAAAACCAGTTAATGAGATCCAACATGGCCAAAGTACTCAGGCTATACTGTGTCTGGAAGGCATAAATCCTTCTCAAGAACCCGTGCTTCTAGGTCGCGGGATCGGCGAGCTGTCGATAGCGAACCGCAAGTGTTAGTACGGGTATGTAGACCGGCAGGACATTGAGAATTTTGTGCTGCCCCTGTCAATGTTTGAGGAAGAGGTTAATAAGCAACTTCCCGCCGAAACCAAAATTTCCCAGATGTGTATTCAATTTAATATTCAGCCAACAACCCGCAACACAGCCAACCCCGGCATACGGTCACCCGTGGGTGTGCAGACTTCAGACCATAATTAACATTAGCTATATATGACCACACCCAAGCTTATAATCATTGAGGAATGCTGAGGTACTCTAGAGGGTCAATCTCTTCTTCGCAATCTATGTCTCTAAAATTGACAGGGGTGGCACAAAATTTTCGATGTCTTGCTGGTCCGGGAGGCATCATATCGTAAGTTGTGATTAACGAAGTGCTCATGTTTCACGGGGGAAGGGGCTGATAGAGGGATATTGTGTGGAAAATAAGGAGGAGGGGTACCTCAGTAGTCGTATCCTCTTCACATATCCTCACTCGAGCAATTTTTTCTTTTTTTGCGGCAGGGGATGTCACGATAGAAAGAAAGTGGTTTCAGCCACTTACGGATAACGGGTAAAAAGTCGCAATATATTAGGATGGCATGCAAAGAAATTAAGTTATTGTGAAAAATTAGAGATATGTTAACTTTATCCGCATTGATTGTCACACCAGCGCCCACGAAGTGTGCGTTTGTGGAATTTCCATTTTCCTTTGCCCAGAACACATCCCATTTTCTTCACTTAGGTTAAATCGGAACGGCGGTCCTTTTCATCGGTAGGTGACTTACGGAGGAGATGAGCCTTTCCCCAAGAAGACTCGTGGAACCACGAGAAGAGTGGATTCAAGGAAAAGGAATACTTTCGATCTACTGTGCTCATCTCCCGCCAGCCATTGGGGCGGCCAAATCTGTTATTAAAAAAGAAAATACCATCAACTTCCATCTTCCCTTACCCTGAGCTCTTATCTGTTTCTCCCTTTGATCCTCTACGAGTGCCCTCTTGCTTGGGATGAAGGGCGGGGACTGAAAGAATTAGGAACTAGCAGGGACATGACCACTTTTACTCTAGAAGACACCAAAAAAACACTTGACTAAATTCTACGGCCATTTCTAGATCGTGAACTGCCCCGCCAAAGCTGTAAGTTACATAGAAAAGCCCTGAATAGAAAATCCGAAGATAAAGAGGAAATCCCATGAGCGACCCGGAACCAACACGAATACGTGAAAGGCCTCTGACCGATTTTTAGGCTATGCAAAACCTCGACTTTTTATCATCATGGCGATCCTCCCAGGGGGCCTGACGACACCAACTTGGAGTTATATTACCTACATAGACTGCTAGTTCCTTGCACTTTCTCCTTCCTCCAAGCGTGATTGACAATTTGAAGAGCAAAATGGAATGCCAATTTTTTTTTTGTAGGCTTCAGGGTAGGTTTTCAGGGACTGGGATAAAATGAAAATATATTTCCATCGCCTATGTTTCTCAAATCGAGTTCGCCTACATATGTTCCTACGTACAGGCTGGCCAGTACTGTACCGCACCAAATGCAGGTCCCGGGGACAGAAACGGCACTGCTGGTTGCTGACATGTGTAGCGAAACCTCGTTTTTGCGCGGAGTAAGCGAGAGGGACATGTGGATCAACGTCTGCCGCTTAAGTCAATTAGTCCTCCCGAGCTCACCGAGGATATGATTTTCATATGCAAAGGTGATATCTCTACCGGGGGGTTCGGGGTTTTTTTCTCTTTTACGGGCTGGGTCGCCGAATTTTGTTGTGGAATAGGCGGTTGTTCTTGTTGAGCCAAAGGCTGGTTTAAGTAATAGAAAGTGCTCGAATTGAAGTACAGGGTATGGCACGGGCGCGGACCCGGCTCCAAGAGCTAAGATGATCCTCGGAATGCGTGATCAATGGATTCAAACAGAAAAGATCGTTGTTTTGACCAGAATATTCTCTCCTGCGAAATTCGCACTTGCTTTTCTTCGTACTCGAGTATCCTAGCTCACATCTTCCCTAGAGATGGGCAAGGTCACGATCCAGGCTGTCCCCCGCCAGATTCATGCTCCGGACTGCAGAGTGTTGTAGCCCGGAGGCTGCTCATGGGCTGACGCGATGACAGTACCATGTTACAGCCTACGGAGTAGAGTAATTGATGGTCGAGAGCAGCAAGATGGGTGGATTATCATGGAGCTACTAATGATGAATAATATAAATATTTTTTCACCACGAGCTAAGTATAAAAATACCTCAATTAAAAAGAAAAAAAATCTGCGAAATCTGCGAGAAATTGAGTACGCCTGCTCATGCATCAAGGTTTCTAATTGGCCGGTCTGTTTCTGGTGTAGGAGACGGCCCCGTAGGGCAGGAAAAAGCAAGCCAATTGGCACACTAAATCCCAAACCCCATCGATCCTCGGTCCCTACCCGGCTGAACTCCCAGACCCCCATCGCACCTCCCACAAAATTCAGGCTCCTAGGAAATATTACAGATAGAGGGAAAACGGCTGCTCTCGTTCCTGTCATTGTGAGTGTAACCTGCAAGATGCACACTCCCTTCACCTTCTTTCTCTCCCATTCCTACCCCTTCCCATCACCCCGTAACAATCTCAGTCTGACGTATCGGTTATCAAGCTCAATCAGAGAAAAGAGGCTGTTGAATGTGTGTATGCGTTCAGAAAGAGCTCCAAGTGCTTTATGTCCCCTCAGTGCACTTCCACCTATCCGAAATCCCGCTTATCATTTTCCACTCACTCGTATAGACAAGCATTAGACAAGGTCTTGAGACTTCGCCGGCTTCCCATGTCATATCACCTTTTTTTTCGTACATTTTTTTCCCCTCCATTTTTCCCCGCTTGGATTTCTTCAAATCGCAGTTTGATATCCTCCTGTTTTGGGGTCTGTGCGCTGGGCACTTTCAGAAAAGAATCCCAGGTTTGCGCTCCGAAAATCAACGGTCTGCCGGAACCTAAAACCACACATACTTTCAAGGCGGTATTTCTCCACATTTAGCAGTCTTCAGGGTAAAATCCAACCGTGAGGCGAGAAACCCGTACACAGCCCGCAGGTGTAAGGTTCGCTGGTGTTTAATTCGCTCTTGGGATCGGTTGATCGGAAAATTCAAGAAAAGAGCTTCCGGAAAATCTGTTCGGTCTCTCTTCTGGGGCTAACACCTACGTGGTTCCAAACCACTTCCTATCACATTGGAGGCCACAGAGGGAAGAGAGGAACAAAGACTAGTTAGATAAAAATATAGGAGATAACAGCGGAACTCGTTTCTGCCTGGATACGCTTTTAAGCCTGTCCTGGACGAGACAAAGTGGAGTTGTGCTCCACCCTTCAAACCATGGTAATGGGAGCCCCACGATTTACCGGGTATTCCTTGCGGGGCATGATTTCCAGGAATGAAAAGGGAAAAAGGCAAGCGCAGAATGTGTTTTTCTCTTAAGCCACCTTTTGCTGCCTGGTGGCCACGCTATTATCCTGCCCGCCGCCGGTTAAATACGGTGTGATATATAGCACTCCTTGGCCTGAAGCGAAAGCTTGGAAGCTATTGAATTGCGAATGGCTGTTTTTTCCGCTTTCTTTCCCTTTTCGTCTATCGCCTGTCAAATACAGATGTGGGCTTATCCCGGCAGCAAGCAACTTTTGTCCGAAATGTAGCAACACATATACAGTACTGTAATTCGACTTGCTTGTGTACTGTACTGTACTTGCGAGCATCCCTCAAGTGTAGCTACAGACAGATGAGGATCTTCTTGCCGAAAGGGAAAAGAAATCTAGAGCTCTTGCATGTCACATTGCCAAAAAAAAAAGCCCCACCCCACAATGGTTGTGAGAAGTCTGTCCACAAAGTTGAGGAGAGGCCAATTCAAGTACTCTGCAGTATAGGCTGGCTGACCATCACGGACTATCACTGGTCGGCCAACTCAGAATTACCCCTTGGATGGGAAAAATAAAGTGCTTGCTAGTGCCGGTGTGGTAGTTGTATGATACTCAAGTGCTCAAGCACAACTCAAGCAATCTAGCGCTGAAAGCTATTTTCTAGTTAGTCAACGCCCGTGGGGGGGAAGAAGGCGTAACATTCTTTAGAGGAATCGTCCTTGCTATTCGAACTCCAATTGTTTTTTTAGGTGCCCATAATTCTCCTCTTGGCAGCAATTGTCGAGCTATCGAAAACTGACCTGCTGTGATGCCTGCTAATATGGTTGACGCCCTCGCTCGTCATCCCACGTTTATCCCACTGGACGCCCCCCCGTCCACTATGCGGCCCCTGCTTTTTCTCCTGCTAGGTTCGATTTGTCCGCTCGTTTGGTCTCGCTTAACAAAATATACTTGGTACTTTTGGCTTACAGTGTCAGACTTGCCAGCCAATAAGCATACAGTGGGGGAATTCTCTCGCCGGAGCACCCCAGACCCGAAAAAATGCCCAAACTCGAGGTGCTAAAGATCCTCAATAACCTTTTTTTTATTTTATTTCACTCTCTCTATTATTCGATAGACGGCAAGCTGGGGACCCAGAGAATGGAAAGCCAGTTCAAAAATATTAACTTCCGCGCGAGCTATGGGTGCTTGAGGTTAGGTGTGTAATGCCAAAATGTTGTACTAGGTTATTAGCCGTTATAATTGCCAAGCAACAAGTTAATTGTGCTAGTCGAAGAATTAACTAATGGTTAACTTTATGAAAATAAGTTTACACGTATTACTAAGCAAATGGATGTCGTTAGAGGTCCGACCTAAGATTTCCCCCACCATATCTAAGGTTCACTATGCTCAGGACAAAACTAGTAAAACATTTTTGTGGCATGGTGAGTTTGATAGTAGAGCGGTTGCTTGGATGCAGCATTTGCGAGCACAGGTATTCTGCTAAGTTACCCCAATCCTCTTGATTGTCTTGTTGGGTGTAAGGGTGTGCTTGTCGCTATTCGAGGTGGGTCATCCAGAGACCACAAGGGCCCTTCTATCACTTGACCATCTTGAAGTTCCAAAGTAGGCAAAGGCGCTCATCGTTTTACCAGAAAGACCCCAAACCTCCAACTAGTACCCAAGTACTTACTGTGCAAGGAGACGAGGCCAGATATTCCGGCGTCACAGGCTTGGCATGTTGTCGTGTGCCCATTTCTCAGTGCCTGGCATCGACGGATGTCTTGAATTTGGGATAGACTCTGTGATCCATTAGATATAATCCAGGGCATAGTACTGTACTTGTAACGTAGAAACTCCCTACTGATACTAAACCTATTTCTAAACACCAAGTGCTCTCAAGTGGTCTCACCGGTGATGATAGTGGCTGTTAATCCGGTTTAGAATTATTACTCCATTGTTTATACTGCATTGCCCTTTATAAGGCTTCTACACCGGTACCTAACCTTGTTTGGTAGTCGGAAATCAATAGCGCCGGCTGAGAAACGCACCCAGATTTTTACATCCGACTAATATTCCAAGCAGTGTTTCAAGGCATTTATTCTGGCAAGTGCCAGTGTTGGGTTTAGCAGCAGGCTATTTGGAAAACATAAAATAGGCTACACTTTTCTTTTGCGAGGAATGCGCCCTTCATTTGTGGCCACAGCCGAGCCGGTGATTAAGTTTATTGTAGTGATCTCGATGATAGGTCCTTTAGTTGAAGCTACCAATTGGAAATGTGGTTGTGCACTCATTATAGAAAGCCCTCTTTGGTCATAACACCACTTCTGGGGTGCCAAAACGCAAGCGCCGATTTCTGATCAGATGCCAGAATTCAAGGTCGTGGTCTCGACCTCTGCCTCACTATCAGCAGCATAGGTGTACCAACACGTTGACACAGCACGGGCCGTTCACGCTGTTGAATGCAGTGCTGTCTATACCTTCAGCGAATCCGAAAGCGAATCCGAACCCTTTCCGCAGAGTGAGGGAAATCTCAGAATCTTGTAAAGCGTAATTAGTGTCCTGCACTCCACTGCAAGCTTCAAAGGGGGCAATCCGGGACGGTAGGGGAAGGAAGAGGTGGGTAAATAAAAAGCTAAGAAAGGGTAATGAGGGATGCGGTGTTGGTGGAGAGTAGCCGTGGGAGGTAGACTATTGTTCCGGAAGAATAGTGGAAGTGGGGGGTTGGTCAACGAAGACAACCTGATGCAACACCACCACCACTAAACTTGCAACCATCTCTACAACTACCCATTCCCACCCTCGCTGTACCCAACCAAGATCGCTTCTCAATACTCGCAAGCAATCAATGGCGTGGTGGGGGGCCGGATGTCCGCGTGAGGTAAGTTCTCCACTCTCTTGACATCGCCCGAAATAGCGTTTCTCAAAGTCGAGCACACTGGCATTCGGCTTTGTCCTTCCATTTTCCTACTGTTGATCCCCACTCTTCTCTTTATTAATATTTTTCGCCCAAGACCCAGCAAAGAACAGTCCATGCTCCGCAGGCCTCCGTTCTAAAGTTTTATCAGTTTCACCGGCTACCGACCTGTCTCTTCGTTTGTTCCCCTTGAAGTTGTATCTAGTGAAGTTCTCCAATGGGGAATGTACTTACTTGCTTGCCCTATCTTATTAGATGCCGAAACGCATGCCACCCACAAATTAGAGCAATCAATATCTATTTGGACTGCTTGAAATTCCTCAGATCGTTACCATCCTCGTGTCTCCACGCAAGTCAATATCCGCTGCCTCTCGAGATTTCGCCTTCCCACGTTACCCCTAATTCTGATACCTGCTGCCGTTCCCAGTGTACGGAGGTGAGAGCTTTGGCCAGGCTCTCAAGCAACAGCCACTTCAATCCCCCTACCATGTATACATGGTAGGAGCTAGGCTCCTATGGAAGGGGGAGAGCGTGTCTGGAAGCAGGATTCCATAGATGAGAGGCAAACCCCTGCCTCCTGGCTGCTTGCCCCTCCTTGTCCTGCTATCCGTCCTTGCGAACAATGCGGGAGTGGGATATAGGGAAGGGAGAAGGAGGGGCGAGGGAAAGCGGGAGAGAATTCTTGAAGGGCGATTTACGGGGGAGGGATATGGGAGATACGATGGAGAGAGGAAAGGGTGGGAGGAGGTCTAAAGGAATAGTAGTTTAAGAAGGTAAAAAAAGTTGAACGCATCGTGGATCGATCGTTCATCTTACCCCCCCTCAGGACTGAAACCTAGAAATTCAGCAAGCCGACGTGCTGTCAACAATTCGGGAGTATTCTAGTGTGGGTTGTGGGCGATCAGCTCAGGAGTTATACAGGTATGTGCTTTATCATGTAAGTGCTGCGGTTAGAAGCTTTCACTCTTCCTGATCTATCTTTCGCCCCCCCTTCCTCCTCCCCTTGCTGTCTTCACCTCTCTCCCCTCCTTTACCTCCGTCCAATGTATTTAAAGGTCCTATCTCCCATTGCTGATGGGTTAGAATTCAATTCTATTCACATCTTCACCATTGAATATCTCCCTCCCTCCCTTCTACCTCTTGATTCACTTACCGTGCTGCATCGTGCTGTCTCCTCGCATTTAGCTGCTAGTGTCATCCTCTCTAACCCGGCTTTCCTATCAAGCCTCCCAGCACATTACTCTACCACCTATCGAGCATTCCGCCTTGTGCCTGTTGTTTGAGGTGCAATCTCTAGGGATTGCACTTCGCTTTTGACCTCTCCGTGTCATAACAGTTTCTGGGCCCATCTCTTGCCATTGGTTTACCGAACGAACACTCGTTCGGAGGCGCTATTTGTCCTCAACCCTCATCTCGATCTCCAGGGCCTCCCGATTCGGTATTAAAAGCGTACGTCACTTATTTTCTACTCGTTCTCCTTATTGCATCATCCTCACCCCACTATGCCCCTTCCTGTAACCATTGATTCTATCACGAGTGGCTTCTACCTTGCACCTCCCGAACCAACATATATCAAGTCCAATTTCCACCTCAATGTCCCCTGTGTGTTTTCAAGGCTCTCTGAACTGTAAAGGCTTACCTTTTCCGGGAGGCAGAGACTACAGAAGTCCATAGCAATGGCAACCGTCCAGCTACTCTCGAGCTTCATATCTCCCCCAATCCCCTCTTCTCCATCATCTTCGGCCAATCAGCTGCCCCCATTTTTCGCCCTTACCTACAATTATCTTTGTGCTGCGCTGCTCTTGTTGCCTCCATTGGCCTATTTAACCTACAAGGACTACCACTCTTTCCTCTCGCTTGGTCCAGGGGGTACTCCTTACAACTTTTATGGCTATTGTACCATAACCTCGCTCCGATTGCTCGCTCTCCGAAACCCTCGTGTTCCAGGACCAGTACCGGAAGGGCTAAAACACAATGGGTACCTCCCGAAGTCGGGAATAGCTAAGAGGAATGCCTCTCGCCCAGTAGTCACTGGAATCGCGCCCCACAGACAAATGAATCAAAGGCCGAGAAGAGAAATATTTAACCTCCTCTCCAGCTCGCTACAGAATTTAGCGGACGATTATCCAAGAAGATTAAGGATCGCCATAAGCTGCTTCGAGAAACATTGTCCGGGGCTGTTTTCCAAGAAGTCAGTTAACAAGACCTGCAATGGCGAAATTGTTCATGCCCACCTGAGTGATGGCTCAATGCATATGACGTTGCATCCAGCAGATGCCAAGATGGTTATCGAGGCTGGATGGGGAGGTACGTGTAACAAAAAGAACCCTTGCCCTGCACTGCAATGCTCGACAAAAGTTGCTTCTCTGCCTTCCCCCGAGGAGGTGAAAAAGTGGAAAAAGGAATGAGAGAAAAAGAAAAATATTTCTGACTGGCTGTACTGCTACGTATAGAGAGACATCCACTTGCCAGAGGCGGCTGGTGCAGACGGTTTGTACCAGTCGGGTTTGTGATGATCTATGCACCACGCACCGAAGAGGAGGTTGGTCTCGTCCTCGAAATCATCAAGGCGGGAATTGGCTGGGTTAGCGGTGAGGCGCTAGACGAATCAGAGGCTGGACTCTATCCGAAGGAGATGGAGGCCAACGATGACTTGAGCCGCTGTGACTCCGGACGCTGCCATGCCAACACGAACTCCACAACCAAGGACCGTGAATCCGATGTTGTCCAAAATGTCGCCAATGCAGTGATGTAGGGCGCTTGATCGGTCGGGATTCTACAAGCAATTCTCATTTTTTTCTTTTTCCTCTATATTTGTCCTTAGGACAGTGGGAGGGAATTTCGGGTTTTTATGTTTTTCTAGGTGAAAGCTTCGTTTACAGTCTTCCAATACCCCTGACCAAAGTCCAGCCAGTGTACTGTAAGACGTGGGACACTTGCAAGCTAGGCTTCTTCCGTTACGCTCACGATTTATATTTCATTCATATTTCCATTTCTTGTTTTTATTCATTTTTGAAGGGCTTATTAGAGGCATTGATTCCTTCACAGGAGAAAAGCTTATCCCTAGTGTCTACTCTATGGGAAGCTATTAGGACTGGGCCCTGTTAGCATGGTTCTGAAAATTTCTTGCCATGCTATTCGTTATTCCCTTTCAAAATTTGCTACAAGAGTTCGTTTTTTCGCTCTCATCTTTCCCTTCGCTCATGCCATTAGGTTTTTTGTTTTTCTCCTTCCATTCATCATTTCTAGAGGGGGGCCTAAAATGAGAAATTTTCAATTTCCTACCAAAAGTTAACGAGATGCCATCTAGACGTATTATGCCGTTTCCTGGTGGTTTAAGAATTTCAAATCCCCGTGCTATTCATGAAATGGGCGATGTGCCCAATGGGGATAAATATTTTGACGGGTAAATGGTAAAGCAGCGCAAGAGCAGACGGTGCAGAAATTGCTGTACTGTACTACCCAAGTACTATTACTGCCCAGGATTGATACCAATTTTTCATTATGCAGTACTGCTATGCGCTGCGCTAGACCGCACTACCGTAGTACAGTAATATTTTTCAAAAGTATTGAGATGCTTCCACATCGCACATCCCCCCAAGGGGTCGAAAAGCCGTGGTAGGATTATATCCGGCCAGGCACTAGATCCTACTAGTCCCTTTAACTCAGTGATCGGAGCAGGGTTTGTGGTTTCGGCTCTGGAAAGTCTGCTAGGAACACTGTTGAGAGTGTCCTCAGTGGGGTTCCCAGTTTGATTTTTGTAAGAACGGTATTATATTTGGTGGTGACGTGGCCGCCGTGTGGTGATGGGCGACGGTCTGTATCCCCCGAGAGGGGGGGGTTGAAAGTCATGGGACCTGATTCGCTTACTGGAGAACATAGTACTAGTACTAGTACAGGTTGCGCATGTATCATACATGCCTACTCGCCCTAGGAATATGCCGGGGTGGGCAGCTCGCTGTATGCCGGTTCTAGCGAGCGAGACATCGGAAGGTGGTGCGATGGAGTCAGTCTATTGACGGTGGAAGAGGCAAACGCATTGTGCGGTATGGTGAGATTCTGTGTAGGGACATCGTAACACAGTGCCCCTAGGCCACGTTATTCTTGGAGTTAGTTTGGACGATGTCGATAGAAAAGAGATGAGGGGAATAGGAGAATAGATTGCATTGTCCTGTTCATTTAGGCGAAGCCACTACTTTCAATCATGTATAGCACCTATTTTATTATGTGCGGGGGGGAGGTTATGTACTCGAGTACTCGAGTACCTTCCTTACGATGCTTATTCCGGGATTGGCCATTTTTGATGAAAGGGAAAGATTACATCCTATGCCCGATATTCTCCTTGGGTGCTGTGACCTGCGGTATCATACTATCATAGCGTCGAGGGTGGTACTGTACGGACTACACACGCTCCCCGAGTGCCCTATGGTCAACCATATGCGCTCAGTGCAGCTCATGTTAACAACACACTCCACATGAGAGACCTCCGTGTTTTGCTTATTTCCTTGCAGCCACCCAGCTCTCCATTACTGTATCCCACCCTCAACATTTTCCAGTTTTTATCCGACTTGTCGTACTGAATTTCCTCTATGTTTCTATACATTTTAAGTAATCCCCGAGGGGGGCGGGGGTTGCATTGCAGAAAGGGTGTGTGTGTGCTTGTGTAGTGTATCGCCAAACATATGCAGTATCTGTGGGTGAGCCGACCGGATAATCATGAAATCTCACTCTCTACTCACGATTCTGGTCGCGTCGTATGTTCCTACGCCTACCCCCCCGCTTTTCCCCGGCTGAGTAACTATTGAGGTGTCGGGACCGTGGCTTCCTCGTAGTCGCTGTAGCTATCATGCGAGATCCTCTACGCGCTTCTATCACCACCTGCTCCGTGAGGATTGGGTTCGTTCATGTATTCGCTCTAAAGGTGGTGAGTCCGATGGGAGATGGGGGAAGCCTGGCGGACTCCCTGTAGCGGGTTTTCGGGTTTCGGGGTTTGGGGAGGGAAGGAGGTGTGAGTAGTTGTCCTATCAGATGGCTCTGGGGAGAGATATCTTTCCTGTTTCCTTTATCGGAGTGATCGGGGGTGGCCTAGGTTAGTGACTTGTAGATACAGCTGTTGGTGCATGGTGGGGATAGTCTTAGAACTCAATAGTGTTGTTTCGGCAAACTTTTGTTCTTCGGGGGTCCAGGCGTGCTTGAGTGGCTACCTTAATACGAGCAACTTGAGCACTCAAACATAAAGCTCTTACAACTTCGGATGCATGCAGGGCCAATCTCCTTTCGAGAACATGGCTCAATGATGAGCGCTCGGGTAATTTAGTTGCGTGTATCAAGAATGTGTGCGGATAAGTACAGTACATGCATATCCAAGCTGCCCATCACGATGGGTCATTCTCTTCATTCTCCCCGGGCTCTCCTCAATCGCTATTCCATGGGGATGATTGAAGGTAATCCGTCGCAGTGACACAAGGAGGCGCTATCTATCTCACCCGTTCTTCCCTATCTCACTTTCTAAGAAAACCCGCCTTTCGCACCAATGCATCGATGTCCCTTTACCCCGACCCAATACTCTGGGAAGACATGAAACCTGTTGGAACATCCCCGTTTGCCTAACGATCGCGAAGATGGAATGAGATCTTGATCGGGATGCAGGTTCGGTTTCACGGAGCTAAAAAACTGACCAATGACCTTTGCAATGTCGAATTAAATGCAAGACAACACCTTATTGGATCGTCTTGTTGCCAGAGGGGTAGCTAGTGGGTCCTCTTTCTTCGTTAATGCATCGGGAAATCGGAATTCCAATATGCAAATAATCTCTTGACAGCTCGCAAAAAGTAGGGTCATGGAGAGAGTGTTGTGTGAAAACTTGCTAGAAGGTATCATGGTCGCCAACGCGAGAAAGGGAAAGAGGAGTTAGGGGAAGAACCTGAGAATATACTATGGAAAATTATAGAATGTTATAATATCGCTTACCACCTCAGCCACTACTATTAGACATAGGGAAAAGTAATTTCAACCCGGAATCTCAGTTTTTCCAGAACATATTCCCGCTGGTGGATATTGCCCTGACTGGAAGTTAAGGCAAGAAATCCTCCATCTCTATGCCCATGGAGTTGCATTATCGGTTCCTAGTTCCAATTGTGAGCTCCTGGATTCTTTTTTCTCTCAATCGGAAATCCCATAGCTATGCGTTTTAAATTCAAATTTTGCGAAGCAATGAGGTTGGGATTCACGATCATCGCAACCCGCGAACCCGGTTATTCGTTGTAACATTGGTAGTTGTGAGACACCCAGACGAGGCCTTGGCAAAAATTCAAAATTAGTTGATTAACTAACCCAAATTTAGTATGAAAGTTAGCCTAAATAGGGCTCTCTAATTGGGTGTTGATGGATTTTGATCTAGACTTAACAGCTTTGGATGGAGTTCAGACCCACCCCTATACAAATTAATCCCTCAATCTACTCAGCTAGAGCACAATATTTTTGAGAAATAAAACTATGGAGTTATTTTCCAACTGATTCTCTATGAGTATAAGGATTCATAACATGGGATAGTTAATATAGTCGAGCGTTGAGATGTTTCTTGCCAACGTGTTTTTTGGGGGGCCCAAGCTAGGCGTCTCACACCATAAATCCAGGATTTGCCTATTAAACCCACACCCGGAGACGGGACTGGGGCGCAGAGCGGGAGGAAGGGAGGGAAGGAAATGGGGAGTAGGAATCGAATAACGTCCTCTGTTAGTTTCTCAACCTCTCGCTTGCGAAGCAATCGAGATTTTTCTCCTTGCTCTTTTTTTTCCGGTGATGATGCTCATTTTTCCTATTGTTTCCGTGGATGCAGCAGGACCCGCACTACTTGCCACACGCTAGCCTGCTCCAACTTTTGCAGAGGCGGCCAGCGGTTGATACTAAGTTAACCCTCACTCGACTAACATTGGTTAAGCATGATTTCAATTACAGGCAGTTGCTTCGGTAACTTTGTAAGCGGAGTACAGCACAGTAGTAACTGGATGCAGATTTACACTACCATACATGTCAATAAGATAACTCTACCCAACACGATCACTGATGTTCCAATTACCGGGGCGGTGGTGTGGCCGAGGCCTTTGAGCCTAATTTCTTGCTACATGCCAAGACCTTTGTTGAAAGCCGGCTTATCCAAAAAAAAACTCTTGACTCAACACATCGGCAGTCGAAAAGGGAGTCAGGATACTGAGATGTACTTGAGTACAATGTATTCATAGGCAATCTTAATGCCGGCAAATTCGGGAATGGGTGGATAAGGGTATGCGCAAAGAGTTCATTCGTCCCTCTCCCCTCACTCTCTAGACAACGTCGGTACGGCTTTGCTGACTACCTGTATGCATGCAATTCAAACAACACATTGTCATGAACGTTCGACTTTCACCGCCGGCGCGATGTGGGGCGGTCTTGCCTAGCCCGAGCCTGGGGGATTACGCGAGCCCTGCATCCTACCACGGTTCTCTCTCTCCCCTGCTGGGTGTGAATAAGCCAGAGGGGTTTTTATTTTTACTGTTTTTATTTCTCAACAAACTAGGGGTTTTAGTGAACAATTATCTGCGCAAAAGAAGGATGCGAATCTTTCGGAGTGATAATACCTTCCAACATTGGCCAGCATTTCTCCCTGTCGCCGATACTCGGCGAACTGTTAAATCAGTTACTATGGGGGGGCTCTCCCGATAGCTAGATACTCGTACGGCAGTGGATAAAGATCTCAAACCGGTTGTTATCGAGGAGGGCGACTTCCGATACACTACAATATGATTCGGGCACACGGCAGGATGCGTGCAGGTGCTCTTTCCATCGGACATTCCTCTGCACTCACGGAAGATCACTCGTCACTTTATCTTAACCGACCGCAATGGTGGTGGTTGGTTAGCGCAGGTACAGTACACGATTCTGCGTCCAATACTGCCGGAGCGGACCGAGTCTAATCCTACACGCGCCGGAGCTTTAGCATGGGTGCAGAGAGCGTGCCTTGTACAGTAGAAGTCCTGTAGGATGTAGCCGCGGGCTGATTTGACACCCCGACATTCTTCCCGAGCCACCCACCGCAGGCTGGATAAATTATCGCCTGAGTTTCGGTTTTGGCTTCAACCTCCATATCATACGTTCAGTCGACCAGCTTGCATGCATTCTCTTGTAGAGTTCATATATTTCACTTTCCTGCTCAGAACGACTTGTTTCTCCCTCTTCCCCTCCCTCAGTATTTGAGATGCCGGAATCAGGTGTTTGGTTTTATCCAATGCTCACCGATTATCCTTGTCAGCTCGTTTTCCAGCGCAACACAGCACCAAAGCCCAGGAACGGGCTCCCGAACCCGGGATCCTGGAACCACCCCAATTGGGCCATCTGCCCAAGTAAGCTAGGTAGCACCGTACTCTGGTCTTTTCAGCTCGCTTGTTAGTATCCCAATTCCTTTGCCACACTGACAGAGATCGCCGAGGCAAGTTTGTGGGTGCTTCGGGCACCATGAACGATACAACGATGATAATAATGTCAGAGTCTTCTATTCCTTTAGGCCACGGGTAATTTCTTCGTCCGATGCCGCCCTGTGCCGGATCACTGTTATTAGTCTGTCAAATTATCCCTTCTGGGAACAGCCCCAAGATCGTATCATAGCTTTTTTTTTTTTTTTTTTACAATACACGTACTCAGCTCAACTAGAGCGCTGATTAGTTACATATCGAATTGGTGGTGTTCTTTGAAGATTATGCAACTCGAAAGCTGGCGGGTAATGCTTGAGGACCTTTGGTGTCTCAAAAATATTCCGGCCGGAAAGCTTCTTTGGGCAAAAGCTGCCTGGTGGGGTTCCAAGGCAATCGTTTTCTTTTCGGAAGTCTTGACATTTTTGGGCCCCGGTCACGAATTATCACCCACAAACCCTGTGAATGTGCTAAAGGCTTATAAGCAGGAAAGAAAGCTAATAGGGTGTATCGCCAAGGGAAAAGAGTACGAAGGGGAGATGGCCAAAAATACAAGAATTCAATAGATCTTGTGTATATATTTATCTCATAATAATATCTAGGAAAGAAAGAGAAGGCCAATCCCCCCCGGGAGCGGGTAGGGGACGGGCCGGAGGAATTAAGGATACCCCTCAAAAGCAGCGATATGAACCCCTCAGACTACAGGTAAACGATTCGTTCAAGCAAAAGTCAAGCGTTCAGCAGCTAAGCCCACCTGCCCCCAATCACACATTGTGTGGCTAAGATACTAAGCTAGCGATCATAGTATGTCAGACCAGGATGACACCGAAGGCCCCAGAAGATTCGACTCCTTGGGCGGTTTCCGGGCATGGAAAAAACCATCTCAAGTTCTTAAGGTTGACTGGATGTTGAGAGCGCCCATGCTCATAGGGGGTAATGACGCAAATAAAAAATGTGGCAATCAACTGTAATCTATGGGAAGAAGTGGGCAAGGAGAATAAATAGCGGGAAACAGATAACTCCAATCAAAAGATCGGGGTAAATCCGCCCGACAAAGAGGAGAATTCAAAGAGGTTTTTTCCGGTGAGATAGTGCTTGTATCATAGACCTTGCGGAAATGCATGCTGGGGTCTTGTGCGGTTTTTTCGAAGATCACCTACAGGGGTGAGCCCCACAAGGTTGACTGGCCTGCACAGGATCCAATTGCTGGTCGGCCGATGTGGATATGCTTGTGCAGGGGCCGCTGAAGGCAGACAATCCTCGAGGCAAGTGGCTCGTGTCGGAGATATCCTTTTGCTTAGTGGGGGGTAAATATTGTTAAGATTTGTATGTAGGTTAACGTATCCATTGCCTGCAGGTATGTCCCCAAAGAGCCTCTGCACGGGTTGCATATACATACAGGTTCTGAAACCACACTGAGTAAGAGGTGCTTCCCTAGAATTCGTTAGAAACTTGGGAATTTTTTTCTCTTTTAGCACTTCCAAGGCTCAAGGATATATGTGGGGCTACAACGAGAACTTTACCCCTAGCATGCTTTGGGGGATCAGCTAACTTTGCAGCGATTCTGGGTTCCTATAAAACACCCATCAGTCACTTCTCCAGGATTCACTATCGAAAGGTGCACATGATTCCGTGTTCCTGGGGGTGGGTCAAAAATAGAAAGAGGCGATTTGGCAGAGATGTATCTAAGTGCATTTCCAATACGCTCTTTAGCACTAGTCAGTATTAATATGTCTTGTCGCCTCTTTAACTAAATCATCAAGTGTTAATACCTCCCCGATTCTCCAAGCAACCATAGTGAAGTGACATGGCTCAGTCAATTGTGACTTCTCCACCAAAACGCCATTGCTGATCACTTTACAACACTACAACCTGATATCCAATTATCACAAGTTTACAAAAGAAAGAAGACTCATTTGTTGCGAGCAATACATTAAAATTTTGGGTGTTTTGCTATAGATTTTTGGTGTATGAGCACTTGGAATCAGAAATTCTCTGAATAAGTACACTTTTCTCAGGTAACCTGTGGATCTTTGACATTTATATTGAAATTTACAGATACTCTTCACAGTACTACTTGCCAAGAAGCCAGGAAGGTAATGTCAAATGCAATGGGTAATCTGAGACATATAAAAAGTTAAAAATATATATTTCCAATCAATCCACTTCACTGACAAGATACTCCCCATCAAGTTCATCCTGAACAATATCCAATTCAACCTCCTCTTCACCTCCTTTCCCATCTTCATCCTCAATATTTCCGCCCCCAACCAGATCACCTTTCTCCCAATCCCATAAGCTATCAATAAATATTGATGGCTCGAGGCATTTGATCGAGATTTTGGAATCTTGACATCCATCGATCGGAAGTGAAAGTCTAATAGCAGTAAATGTGTAACAAAATCCTATTATTTCCTACTGTTGTAACTAGCTTGATGTTAGTTTCTCCTACTTTATACTTTCCTTAAGTAGCGCACTTGTTCTCATTTGCCTATCCCCATGATAACCCACCAAGATAAAACCAAATTAAACCAAATTATATAAATAAGAATGTTCGCTTTACTATCAGATTAGCAGACCATGTTCAACCGCATAATTATCTAGTATGTCATAGAGATGAGCAGTAGCGCTCATAAAACACACTCCACTCACATCAATAGGCAAGTTACACCTCAAATAAGAAATGAGACCATACAGCCAAACAGATCATAAAGAGTCACTCGAGGTTACAGAATGTCTCCTATGTTTTGCAGTTCAATGAGACACTACATTCTAGCCTACCGTACTTTCTGAGAATATTTTCAATACTCTAACCTAGGATCCCTAAAGAGTTAGTACTATTGAGGTTATTTTGAAGAGCTGATCGCTTCCAAGCGATATGAATGTTGCAATATGCCTCTGCAGCCCGGTTTCTATATGCGCCCAGCACTAGCTATTGTTGGACGCTGTACTGAGCATGGATATCACTGTAGTGAAAGCAGACATCGTAAAAAGGAAAAAAATCCCACCCCAAAGGGTACATCTAGCCTCATATCTCCTCCTGTTCTGAGAGCTCTGGGTTCCCTAGAACACAATTTTTAACAAACAGCTTAATTTTAGTAGGAGCTGGGGGACCCGTGGTTATTTAATAGTAGTGCCACAGCGGTGGCACCACCATCGGTGATCCAGCAGGAGTATTCCCGACAGTGAGTTCACCTTCGAACATGACAATGAGCTCAAAAATAGGTGATCAGGGGCGGCATAAACTATAGTAGAGAGAGCTCAGCGGATGGATATCAGGAAACCAACGGGCCTCTAACATGCAGCGTATTTTCAAGCTCTCGGGATAGTTAACATTCAGCTATACAGTACACTGGCATTTGAGGCCAGTCGAGATGATAGACTCTCAGACGGGGCTGTTAGCTTAATATTAATTTGTATCTTATCAAGGGTCAGGAAACTCTACATTTTTTGCCCCCCAAGAATACATAGGTACCACTAGCGCCATAGATACTACATGATATCATCGTTAAAGTTATACTAGTAAGCCATGAGTGAGCCCCCGAAACAGACACAAACGATCAACACAATCAAAAGCAAGCTTCCTCAGAAGCCATAACTAAAATAATAGAGTTATTATAGGAAAACATAAGGCAATAAAAGCACTCGAACAATGCCGGGTTAAACCCCATGGCCCAACGTTTCAAATATCTCCTTATAGAACATTCTCCACTTCTAGGATGGATTTGTTTTTGTGAAGAGAGCTTGAGAAGCACTTTGCTGGAGAATTCGATTCTTGGATACTGACTCCTAAAGTTAAACCAATTCCCCGTTCCTTTATCCAATGCCATTTCATATAGAGCTCTAGACACTCCATTGGATGCAGATAGAAACAAAAAGTCCAAGTCTACACTACAACTTACATACAATCCCATCACCCTGCGTCACTCGCACAAAATCCAAACTTCAGTGTTCGAGGGTACAGACACCCAGCACTTGCACCGGGGCAGATCGCAATTGGGATTAACTTCAAGTCGTTCTTCTTATCCTGAACCCTTAACGATAAAACATGAAATATAATATTATCATATTAAGTGAGTTCAATCACAGGGCTCAGAGACCTAAGAGCTTGAAGTCAAATGAAGTGCAAATAAACGTGAGAAATGATGAATTAGGAAACCGATAGAGTTGCTAGCTAACTACAGCCCTGGAGACAGATACCTTTCCCGAATAGTTAACTATGATACTCTGAATACCTAACGGACCTCCACCATGATAACTCAAAGAAACCGACAAAATTCAAAGGAGGACACTGTGATCAGAGTAACTCACCAGCAGCCACCAAGCAAAAGAACCGTTCCACTCTCCTCCCAAACACCCCAAATCCAGCAGCATAGAGCCTAAGCCCTAAACCGATGCCCTATACCGAATAGCATAGAATGAAAATGAAAATTGAAAAAACTCAACTAAAAATGCCCGCCCATACTAGCGGCGGATGTGAGCAAAACCAGAAAACGAGTATCATACCCCGTGTCTAACAGCATAGAGCGTTAGAAGCAATACCCCACAACCGCGCGCCCCATATGTAATCCAAAATTTAGTATCATATAATAATATGACACATGATGATACAGCAGCATCAATGGCCTACAGCACAAATGTTATTCTTGGAAGGTAACCCCGAGCTTCCCAAAAGAGCTACGGTCGGTGACTCTGGCATAGTGGTCAATTGTCATTATCGAGGAGGTCCTTCTAAGTTCTAGCCCCCTTGTGAAGACCGCCACATCGTGGCCAGCAAATCCTCTTCGAAGGAATATTCTTTGGTTTCGGCGGCCACAACTAATCCCTCGCCCAGTACCGGGGGGGTGCCGGGCGCCCTCCGCTGTAATTGCCATGACTCATGAATCGCGCAAATAAATAGTACTTGCACATGGTGAGCGTAGAGTAAACCCCATCAAATTTTCAATGAAAAACTTCTCCCTGGTATAATATCTACCTTGACTTTACAACGGCGGCCATGATGATGATTACTGCGTGTTACAATCCCCATGTTTCCCAAAACGGTTTTCTTTTTTTCCTACTGCTGAACGCTTTAGGCTGCTGGCCCAGCTTTTTTCCCTTCCCCAACCCCATATCAAAGATATTATTAACCAGCCCCTGGTTGTCCGCCCACACACACACACACACACCCTTCCACTGCTCCTCAAGTTCACTGACCACCCGGACAACGATATGACCGCCACGGGCCCCGCCACCGCGGCCCTAGAGTCAAGGGCAGCTTTGCATCATATATCGTGCGCAGGCAATTCTCTCTCCTTGGGTAAGAATCCCGAGTGATGCCTTGTGAATAGCTAATGTCATTTACCATGAAACCGCTCAGTACAGGGATTCCACTCGGCGCTAAGAGTAAACCCCGCCTTCTACTGAACTCGCTGTTCACATCGCAAATTATCGACAAAATTTGTGAGACCTCCCATTATGCCTCAGATTACGTAAAGACAAAATTGTGAGGCGAACGTCCAAGATTCCCTCAAGCACTACCATTAGAGTTAAGAACCATCAATCCGCAGCTTTGCAGAGGATTATGAGCTTGCTTACTCAACACTGTGAGGGAGGTTTATTGGCAGTGAATTTCAGAACCAAGGGCATCACGAGATCCAAGTACTAACGGAATATGAAGAAAAGGCTTTAGTGAGGTGGTATGAAAGGCTTGATGAGTGGGTCCATCCTGCTCGATTGACAGTGCTTGGGTATATGGCACAAGCTATAGTTGCTTGAAGGTTGAACAAGCATTACTTAAGCAAGTATTGAATTTTATGATCCCTCAACCAACATCCAAAGTTTGCCTCCAAGCTCAGTACATGGCTAGACCACCAGTGGACCCTTGCCAATAATCCTTTAATTCTGAAGGATTTTTACCAACAGGTATTCATAGGATCACAGAATTATTTAGTATTAAAAATTAGTATCAACAGTCTATATAGCTTTGGAGTTTGATTAAATTTTACAACATATTATGTTTAAATACCTATAGTATAGATAAGAAGGTGTTTCTGATTGGAGTTGCCTTATGGTATAAGGTAATAGATATGTAAAAAAAATTGCTGGTCTTCAAAGTTGACCCAAGATGGCTTTCGGGAGTGAGTTATAGCAATTGAGACAATCTTAGGAGATGGTCAAGTGCTACAACAATAACTAATAAGAGACAAGCCAACTACATAGACTGGTATTCAAAGCTAAAAGAAAAAATATCTTACTATATTTAAAGTATCTAAAAAAGGATAAAGTAACAAGAGCTTAGGACTCGAACCATAGTAGTTGCAAGAGGTTATTGGTACTAAAACATGAGAAAGGTAAGTCTAAGTCTATTATCATATTAAGTAAAGAGTAATCCTCCAACTATTTTATATAGAGCGAGTAGTTGCTATCACTTATTGATACTTGATAGACATACTTCCCATTTCAGCTGGAAGTTCTTTGACTTTTGTCTGAATAACAAAATCGTGCTATTGTATCTTCCTGCCAGTCTACCCAGCTTATCCAATTACTAGATGTGGACATATTTGGGCCCTTGCAGTATTACTACTGTAATAGTTTAGATAAATTTATCCAAAAAGGGAATACTGGAGTCAATAAAGGAGAATTTCTACTGTATGTTCTTTCTTCAATACCCTTGTCTGTTACTGAAAGTATGCAAATACCTCTCTCTTCCTGACAGCTAATATGAAATTTTTACACAATTTACTTAGATGAACTGCAGCAGTATATTGTGATTGCTTCCTCATATTAACCTTGCCTGTAAACTACTCCATAGATCAGTAGGAGTGGCGGAAGCTTGTGTAGCTTGGAAGCCTATATGTTCCTTCTTATTTTTCCCTTTTACTTCAAAAAAATCAATACCAGAAGGCAAATTTCCATTAGAATCTTAATGTCAGCATAATGATTGACCTTTACAGAAAGCAATATTCAAAGTACTTGGGGGTCAGTTGATATAATATCCCTCAATCCTTATCAGGTCCTGGCTGGTAAGACTAAAAAGCACATGAAAGTTGCAAATGTAGAACCTCTCAGTATACAATGTACCTCTCTGATTCTTAAAACACTATAAGCAATTAGTCGTACTACAGGAACCGCATTCTCACTTGAGCTCACAACACTCCAAGTTCACAGAAGCTCCAAGGGCTTTTGATCGACCTTTCAGAAGGGCTTGAACAGACAATTCCAGGTAAGATACTTGAGGATTCTCATCGCTAGTACTATATACTCACAGAAAAGGAAAAAAAGGAAAAAAGACATCAGATCATGAAAGCTTACTATAACCACAGTAGTAATATCAGAAATGGTAATGCGTCTTTGAGAACAGGGAGAAAAAATTGAAGGAGAAAAGACAACTTTGAAAGCAAAAAAAAAATTCTACCTCTTTGAACAATCATTCTTCTACCAAACCTGAAATCAAAATCTCCTTTGAAGCAAGCTACACTGATTCCACAGGCCCTCCCGTTGTTCCAGTTGGAATTTCCAACGATACAGAGGATCTCTGGAAGGACTTGGACTACTTTGGACTTGGAGGTAATAGCCAGAGTGATAGTGGAAGTGAATATGGAAATGTTCAAACAAGGAGTCAGGTTGAGGGGAAAAAAAAATTCAAAAAGTATTGAATGTACCAAAATCTGGCAAGAAAGTAGGCTCAAAGGACATGGGTGTTGAGGCTACAGGGCTGGAGAGTATGGAATATGTAGATATTGGAGTTCAGCAGTCAGAATGGAGTCTGAGATCCCAAAGTAGATTAGACTGATTGCACCATAAGGGCGGAGCGAAATCTGCATCATGAGCGGTTTGATGGTAAACGACGTTACCCGTAACCAATTGTTTTCCAGACCAAATACCAAAAATTACAGCCTAAACCCCCGCGACCCTCTCAATTCATGCACAATGAAATACAAACCACCATAGCCAAATCGCAAATCCACTTGACACCCCAAAGATGAATCTAGATGTCCAACCGCCACAAGGGAAACCGGAGCGGGCCAGAATCAAGTCTTACAACCAGGTTTATATCGGCAGGTAGGGGGAACATCTGGAAGTCTAGAAGCCATAATACTTGTGCTGCTGCTTCTGCTCTCATTTCAGCTTCTGTATTATGATATGAATTATTCCGCCAGATTCCAGAATGGGGGGTGTCTGGGGCGAAAATGAATGGGGTCCTGGTGTTTTTTCTTTTCTTTTTCGGAGTGGGTTAGAAGTATGCTGGGGAGAGAGGAGGGGGGGCATAAATGAACCGACCAATAGCGCAGAAATGGGAGGGGGGAGCAATTGAAGGATATTGTACCGTAACAGACACAAACCGTGATCTGTCGTCACCACCTATAACTAAGCGTGTAGAGTAAGCCCTTCCCAGATCAACACTGAGAAGCAAAGGGCATGGATGTCCGGAAAGAAAGAAAAGTATGATAGGATTCTATGTAAGGGGGCTGCAAGCCCCATATATATCCTACCTAGGAACAGTGGAGCAATGTAAGGTCACGGGAATACTCCTGGCTGGCTAGATCTCAAGACCAGAACTATTGAACCGCCCCCTACCCCCCTTATGTATGATAGAACTCTACCATCCACTATTATCATCTATAGCGGGGAACCAGCTCAGATATAACTGGGGCACATGCATTCACGCCCCACCCGCAGAACAACCTACCTACCTACAGGCATCACTGCACTAGGATATCCTACCATATGATAGTACTAGCGATCTACTAGCTACCCTAATGTTCGAAACATAATTCCCGAATCACCTAACGAATCCTATTATCATAGCTAGCCCAGCCCAAGGTCAAGCCCAGCACATTACAAGTGTTCCTCTATGCATCATACCAATACACCAGATGCCAATAACCTAATGCAACTAGGCTAAAGGCAGACCGCAAATGAATCGATATCAAGGGACTCAAGGGAGAGAGAAAAAGTAATGCTTAGTGAAGGGCACAAGACGAACGGTTCCATCATTGTCCATATCACGCTGACTGAGCATTTGTCCCCCACCGGGGGTGTATGCTGCAGGCATTGGTGGGGGTAGATTACCCTGGTGGCCGGTTACCCCTCGTATCTCTAGATTTCATAGCTAGCAGTAGGGACATCTGGTAAGGAGACTAAAGCTAAGGATTGCTCGGCATGTCGCCATATTTCTTTATGATATTTTTGAAAATAGCATATTTCCTAATATTAAAAGCAAGTTAGCTCCAAAGAAAATCCTAATCTCATACCGGTATAGCAGATGCTGCTCCCTTATTCCGTCTGAGCAAATAAAGAAGCAACACAAAGCCTACAGGTTAAGGAGTAGGGAAAATAGTGGCGTTGTAAAATATGGAGGGGCAATGGGTGAAATATTTCGCATCACGATTTTCCTTACTTCTCAACATTGAGACCTATGTTTTCCTTTGCATAGTCTATAATAAGCAAAGGAGTACCTGCTGTATGACTACGACATGAATTTTTTTTCTTCTTTCTTTTTGATGTACTTGCTTTGAGTACCAAGAAATATGCTGTTTTCAAAAATATGATGTACGGTATCATACACGCTGAAGAGGCCCCAAATAAAAACGCCCCAGGTCCAAAATGCACGATTTCTTCCCCCCACTTTTGCGCGCTGCCCTTTGCAATTTCCTGCTCCCAACGGGTGGCCCATTTCGATACATCCTCCCCGTAGAAAGAGTACCCCCTGGCTTAGCGCCTTAGGGTGAAGGCACCATAGTCCACCACTCCTGCTGAATAGCAGGAAAACATCCCAGAAGCCCCCATTTGGGTGATTTTGTCGCGGGGAGACTTTCGAACTTTTTTCAGCAATAGCGCTTGAGTAGAGGTGGCTTAAAAGCGCTTCTCTTTGGTGTAGTTTAGCGTCTACCTCCTGGCAAAACGACCCCGAGTGCTACTATAGCCCATTCCACCACTTCCGAGGCTCCCTGGTAGGGCAGCGATAGACAACCTGTGCTATAAGGCCGGGGGGGCGAGATATTGCAGTTGCTGGCTTTTACTCTAACCCCACCACGTGGAAAAAGCAATCCCTGCGAGTATGTTAGGTGCCCTTCTAAAGCAGGCTGTTAGCGGCTTAAGCAAAATTCCGGAGCCCATATCTTGGGCCTTCGAAAGGCAAAAAAGTCAAAATGGCCGATGGCTGTAATTTCCGAAATGGTGAAGATCTTGCACAGCACCCTCATATGCGTTGACGCTCTGGGCGAGTGTAAAACGACCAAGCTTCCTAAATCACAGGACTCCTTCTCCAAGGGCCCATGCACCCGAACACTCTTGAGCGGACGACCACATATTGGGGTGAGGTCGAGAAGCACCTTTCTAAAAGAGTAGTGACCACACCCATAGCTCCCCGCAGAGACGGTATCGTCGGCACGACGGCGCATAAGGATAAACGCTCAGAAATAAATAAAAATCCGTGCGTCAACCGCCGTGTCCCAAAGACAACCTTCGGCCAAACGCCTCTCACGGGCTGCCGAGAAGAGGCACAAAAGAGGAGTGGAGCTGCTATTGCGACAGGAAGATTTCAACCCCGGCAGTTCGGACAGATACGGCCAAACACCGCTTTGGTGGGCTGTTAGGTATAAGCATGAGGGAACGGTGATGCTATATGGGGTCCAGGGGTTACAGCACCACCGGGTTCGAGGGCAGAGGGAGAGCAACTTAGTAAACCAGAGCTGCACGGGGGCACCACCACCTCTTTGAGACGCCTAGGGTTGTGGAAGCTAGGCGTTGGGGTGAATATGTCAGAAGGAATGAGAATTCGGTCGAGGTTGGGGGCAACTACAGATGGTCAGGCCACTCTAGCATTATTACCAGTCCAGGCTGGGACCTTTTCACTTCACTTCACAACTGCTCACTCACGAGTAGGAGATACTTAACCAAACAAACCCCTCACAATGAAAAAAAAATAAAAAACCGCTGCATAGTGCTTGTTTCCTACATACCTATTCCCCTTCAGCTTTTCTTTTTTCTCATATCTGTAAAGCGAACCAGCTATCAGTATCACGAAAACAACCAACCCCTCACCACACCCCGAAGTAAAAAACTTAAACCCCCACAGGCTTTTTCAGAAAACATATCAGACTGCATATCTCGTCTTCGTTCAAGCGCCAAAGCCTCGAACTCCGTCTAAGGATGACGATGCAAATGTCTCATCATTAAAGACCTTTCCTCTCCCCCCTTCCCTCCTCCTCCACGGATGGTAAGAGAAAGAAAAAGCAAACCTACCAATCACCCTTCTCAATGGCCGGCCACAAAAAGTTCTTTCCGGTCCCAACATCCACGGTCTCAATGACTCTGGGAACAGCCCGCTCTTCAGTAATCTGCTCATCCCACCCATGCGAAGACGCCCACACTGCTGCTTGAAGACGGGACTTCATGCGGTCGAGTTCCGTGACTTCACCTCCTTCTTCTACTCCGGCCGATGTTGGCATTGGGGTGTCCACGGGATGAGCTTCCTCGGCGCGTTGGGCGCGGCGGTCCTTGGCAGCCTGCTTTTTAGCAGCCGCACGGCGGCGTCTCCCTAGACCGTGTCAGCAAAGAACGCTGTAAGGGGAGAGGAGGGGAGGCCACGTAAGAGGGATTGGACTTCCGAAAAACGAAACATGGCGACTTGGGCGGAGGTTAGGGTGCGTTTTGTGCCGTCGGGGTAGTAGCCGAGGCCGTCTTCTTCCTCTACATAGTTTTCGGGGGGGTTTTCGGGTTCATGTTCAGGCTGGCTTTCTGAGGCTTGGGGTTGAGGTTGGAGGAAGGTGTGCGTAAAGTGCTCGTGGAGATCTGACGACAGATGGGCTTTGTGAAAGTTACTGAGATCTTGCTGAAGTATGTTAGTTTGTTCGCTCGTAACATTCAAAACAGGAGAGGGCCCTACTGGCGTGACAGTCGGGATCTCAAAGGTGGACGCCATAACGATGTGATGGGTTGAAGGAGAGAAAAGGAGTTGAAAAACTTCAAGCGGAAACCTTTAAATGTGTCGACTCGAGCCCCACGTGACCTCTCAACCCTCAAACCTCGAACTGGCGACAGCTCAAGCATCTGTCATCCATGATAACTCCCGAGGCTCCATAACCCCAAACCAACCAATCCCCTTACCGCAAAAACATAATGTCCATCCCTCCCACCCCCGCCATCTCGGTAGACTCCACCCACGTCGCCTCCCCGCGTCTCTCATCCCCGGACTCCCGCTCCTCCTCGCGGCGCGTCTCCCTGGACGTGCTCCCCCAGCAATCACTAAACCCCCACAGCCCCAAGCCCCGACGCAACCGCTCCGCGCTCCGGCAGTTCTACGGGCTTGGGCAGGACTCCTCGTTACCAGAAGAAGGCCCTGAAAAGAAACAAGTGGAAGAGAAACTCAGCGAGATCGACCGCGAAGGATTCGATGCAGCGGCTTACGTCGAGAAGTTTATCGCAGAGGCCGAATTGAAGGAGTTGCTGAGGAGGGAGAATGAACTTGTTAATGGTTAGTTTCCCCCTCCATTTCCTTCTAGAAAGGTTGATTAATGAATTGGGGGTGGGGGGATAGAAATCCGCGGCTTCGACGGCGAGCGAAAAGCACTCGTTTACGACAACTACAGTAAATTGATAACTGCAACAGACACTATCCGGAAAATGAGGGCTAATATGGAGCCCCTCGCGCCGACCACTTCCACCCTCGGCCCTGCAATATCTCACATCGCGCAGGTGTCTGCTTCGCTGGTGGAGAATATCCCGCCTTCACCGGTCACACCGAAGATCCCTACTTCTAACAAGAGAAAGAAAGATGCTGTCCTCTGGGCCCTGGCGTGTCCAGGCAGGATTGAGGAGCTGGTGAAGCAGGGGAAGAGAGATGAAGCAGAGAGGGTTTTCGGTGTGCTGGAGGGTATGCTGGGGAAATGGAGGGGGGCTAAGGGCACCAGAGAGTTACGGGAGAAGGCGACGGCTGCATTGGGGAAGGAGGAACGATAGGATTGAGTACTACTCAGAATAGACTCTGGCGTTGTCGGCAAAGCTCCTTTGCTCATTACATCGGGTTTGATAGACTTTGGGCTGGTGTTTTCTTATCCTTTGATGATTGGAGTTTAGGCTTAGATCCACAGAATACATTAAATTACCACAAATTTTTTATTTCCTCAGAAGATCCTTCAAAGACTCAAAAAACCACCGCCAACATGTGAAGACAGGCATCGCCCAATATAGAGCGCCATCAGATATCACACAGCACCCTACACCCCAACTTCGAAAGCGCAATTATGTGTACCAAACCTCCGAACACCCTCACCCCTGACCCTATCGACGCGCGAAAAAGTAAAAATAACTGTCAGACAAAAAAAAAAGCCTTATAATTATATGCTCCAAACCCCTCCTTAAGAAACAGGAAAAAAAAGCTGAGCAGAGAATCCCCAATCATATGATACACCCCCATTCCCAGCATCCACTCAATGGATTCTTCCAACCAACCAACCAACCCCCACAATACTAGAATATAAACCTAGGCCCCATCCCCCCAAATCCCCACAACCCCCATGGCAAACCCAAAAGCCACCAAACCCCCTCTGACAAGGCCCCAAACCCTCCAAGCCTCCATCCCACCCTTCACCACTTCTCCATTGACATCCACACTTTCACCGCCTCTCTTCTTCCGAGTCTGCACATTAACAACGCCAACCTCCACGCCCACCATGCGACTCTTCTCCAGCGCGACGCCAAGAACGGGCATCAATCCCGTGAAGATGAGGTATCCGTGTCGGCCCCTACGCCCGCCGAAGAGGAAGGCTGTGAAGAGCGAGGCTGTTGCGGCGATCTCTAATGGCCGGACAACCTGTCTTAGCTTTCCCAGGGAGATGGAGAAGGCGCGTTGTGCAGCGCTGGCGGAAGGGAGGGAGAGGATTGCATCGAGGGTTGCGGTGGAGAAATTTAGGTGGACGCCCTATAGAGATCGGAGGGTCAATTCTCGAAGGGGAAGGAGGGGGGGAAGGGTTACCGAGAGGATTCCTAGGGAAAAAACCCCAGTGAATTTCAGGAGGGATGCAAATGCTGGCATTCTGTTCCTGCTTGCTGACCTGTTTGTTTGGAGCTTGCGGGACAGCTGATTGTTGGCGGGGTGATGGTTTTTTTTCCTGGGTAAGGTTGTTGCCGCTGGGTTATCTAGTGGGGTTGTGTGGCTGTGGCTGTATGGCTGGTGCACCGCACACGAAACGAAGCAAGCAAGGCACTGAGAATTGACTTCTTCATATGACTAAGCACTCCCAAGGGTATGATACTGTATGATGCAATACCGGTAGTTGCATTCGGAAAGGATCCCAAGGCATCATAGATAAAACCTAAATTATAGCAAGCACTGTACTCATCAAAGTGTTCTTGTGTTATAAGAACAGAACCTTCGTTCATCTTTCCAATCTCAAACCAATGAAACCAAGATCCAACTACTCGAGTGTCTTGAGCTTTTCCCTCTTCGGAAAAGAATGATGGAATGATGCTAATGTACTGTACGTGCTAGCAGTAGGACACCATCGCGCTTTATCCCACGAGGAGGGCCTCCCCAGTACATCTGAGAAGCTCCAAGTTCGGTGCGCCGGGTAGGATCGTGAGATTTTTTTCGCGTGTGTTTGTGGTCTTGAACCACGCCCTGAGCTTCCTGAATAGGAAGTCTTCTAACCCGGGAGAATTGCCATCCTTTACTCGAGTATACTATCTCACAAGATAATCATGCACGAGTGGACATCCTCAGTAGATCCGCCAAAATCATGTCATAACACTCCAACAAAAACCACATGCTCATAAAAGTATCAAAGGCAAATCGGGAGAAAAAAGAAATGTCCGCTACGGCTGCACCAATATCCTCAACAGCTATTCCAAAACTTAGACTATATGCAGTCCAAGACTGAAACTCCAAGATACATCCCCCCCCTGGCCACCCAACAACTACCGCTCCTTCTTAGGCATAATCGGATCTTCGACGCCGGGCGCAAGTAACTAACGGCTATCAGTTAAACTTTGAAAACAAATTAGAAAGAGCCTCACCTCAGCCGCACTCCGCATTGCTGTCGCATCCCTCTCCATATCAAGCTGTTGCTCTTCTCCAATAGCGACAGCAAACGGCACCCCAAGTATAAGGGCACTAGTCCCTACTACCCAAAGCACACTCCCACCAAACTTCAACCCCCCACTAAGAACCATATGGGCCTTCCCAAAAACATTCGCAATTCGCGCCCGTTGATGAACCGGTATCATCTCTTTCAAAGCAGCGATACGATCGTATAGCGACTCATCACAGCCATCGTCTTCGCCCCCGTCTTCCTCGTCAGAACCCACACTCGAAGAGGCGGATGAATGCGGGTAGTCATAATCATCGTAGGCGTAATTTAGGACCGGCCGCTGCTCGCTAGAGTATCGATCTTCGACTTCTTCGATGTGAACCATCTTGAGGGGTTCGATGATGGAGGGTAATACTGCCCTGTTGGACGGGTATTTATGGCGGGGTGCGGTGTAGGCTAGAATGGGTAATGTAAGGCCCGAATCAGCTACGATACCCCGATCGCGAATCAAACTTTAGCACGAGTATCAGTACTCGAGTACAATATGTTGCATGGCCAACCGAAAAAGAAAAAAAAAATTGTCCGCCCATAAATTCCATGAAAAAGTATGGCGAGTTCTCCTCCAATAAAGGGGAGAATGGGCCGCCACGTTGGCCATTGGTTCACCCTTGGTATCATTGATTTCAATATTTCGAGTGATTCGTTGTGATTAAGCCAATTGCTTCTTGATAATCTTAACCCCAAGACTTGGCCGGTAGTCAGGGTATCACAGGCTAAGAAATGGGGAGAGGGAATACAAATGGCAAAATCTCACAGAGAAGTCACCATAGAGAAGAGAGTGTTACATTGGAATAGTTCCCTGTAAGGCCTTTGAGAAGGGTCGGGGACGGACACCTTCTGGTAATTCAGCCAACTATCCTAGTTCAGGAGAAAGATACCCCCTATGATATACACGCCGGAGGTCTGCGCGGGATCTCATACACTACCAGGTGATAAGTCAGAGCATGATTAACACCCATTAGAGTTGACTTCGGCAGATTCCACCCGAGACTGTTGAAGGTTCTAGATGGATGTTGATTGATTGGGGCAGATTGTGGAAGTTTCGGGAGCCTGGTGGAGAGTTCAGAAGTTTAATAGATCAGCATGGAGGTTCTGTGATTGATGGAGTAGATCCTCCAGACATGTCTTTCCTTTGTTATTGTGAGAGTGTATGGAGGAAAAGACAGCATGCATGGAGAGATAGAGACAGGCGCGTTGATCAATGGAAGGATCAGGATGCATTGTTTATGTTTTACTTATACAGCTGTCTTTACCATTAGTTTAGAGTAGAGAATCTGATGAACAAAGTTGTTTTACCCTACCTATCACTCTTGTCCACATACCCACACAGTTCCCCACATATTCACTTAGTCTTCTATCCACCGCTGTGCGATCGGCCATCTGTTGTTATCCACATTAATAGAAATCCCATTGGCTAAACTCATCCTACTCAAGCCGATATGATAATATAGCTGCCTGAGTACCAGGTCCCTCTAGAGTCCTCTATTTCCGGCATCACGCTTGGTGGACAAGTAAATAAGTTGGTTAAATTTTATAGCTGCCTCCACATTTTCTAGCTTTGGTTATGAGCGACAACTAAGACACCAACACTATGTGATATGATATATATGTAGACATCGTCGGGCTATCCAGGAGTTTTCTAGGTCAATCTCTCCGGGGGAAAGAAAAAAAACTAAAGTTCATTCAAATGTCAGAACTTAACTCAGACAAAACAAGGGTTTCCATAGAGAAAAGGGACCTGTATGGTCACATCCTGGGTTCTCGCTCGAATATTATGAGTCGAAGCATGACAATGAGCCCAGATATCAACTCCTTGATGCCCAAGTCGTATCCCCTACTTGGGGCAAGATTTTTCCACGCTTTTATAGCGATACTCTTGTGACCACGGACACTCTGCTATGCAGTGCAAAAACCCCCGAACCAGCGCCCCCTCGTAAGAAGGCCACCAATCTGCAGACACCCTTAGACTCAATCTTCTCCCCAAGCCCAATCATCGAACCCACCACCTCTTCCCAGCTCTACAGCCGGTGGCAGCTTCCATACTCCAAAGAACGGGATCAGTGCGGCAAGAGCACTCTGCACACACGGTACGGCGCGCCACAATCTCCCAAATGCCAGTGTTCCCGTGCCCAAGCCCGGTCCATCGCGCAAGACATTACACTGCGCGAGCATCCTAATCAAGTATAGCCTCCACAACGTTGGTCAGCGTGGCCCGTATTGTACCTGATTCCTCGAATATCGAGTTGATTTGGAAACGCTACCAGCATTCGTAGCCCTCCGTGCAGCTCCGTTGCCACGCTATCTCCTCAAATGTAGTAATACAGGTACTCGAGCAGATGAGGGCTACCCAAAACTTGCATTCTTGGTGAGCTTGGCAGGAATTCTTCTGCGGGTGATCTTTTATGATGGAGGATTCCCGGGACAGAAGTAATGCAGGGCAGTGAAAAATTTACAAACCCAGCGATATGCTGTAACAACCAAACTGCTTTGTCTATAAACAGGGAGATTGGTAGGATGGGGTCAAATTTCCTCTTCCATCAGGTCAAGTTGTCGCACCGTATTAGGCGGTTGGATGCGACCTGAGGGATACCGAAGCTGCCCAAGTTTGTTTCATGCTTTGCTGCTGGGCCGCACCTATACGAGTAGTGATGTTGAAAGGGATACCGGCGAGGCCGCATCTGGGGCGTATCGAGTGCCGGAAACTCGGCGAGAAGTATTTGTGTGACGGCAGGCATATTTGAGTAGTCTCGAGGACTGTTACTACAGGTACTCATGACCTTTGCAAGAGTGAGTTTCATGAGGAAACTTACACACGTAACCTACGGTATACCCGAAGAGCCACACAAAGTCCATAACCAATAGCACTGGGGAAAGCCCACGATAACTGAGACTGCCCCTTCTCCGGTTTACGTATCATATGAAATATGATAGCACGATAATGCCGACGTGTTTGCCCTCAAGGGAGCTGCCCAGGCCCACGGCAGCCCAACTCCAGACCTTAAGCCCTGCGGAAATTTTGTTATCTGTTGATGTATCGTAGCATGATGACACAAATTCTCGGTTTTTCTCTTTCTCTTTTTGGATCACAACTGTTTCTTATCCTCATGATAGCCATGCCGGTATTCAACCGCAAAGCACGGAGGATGCCGGTGGTCGTGTGAGAGTTAGCAGAATAGGGACTCGGTGGTACAGTAGTGCGGGGAAATAAGGCAGTATGGAAACAAAAGCCGGGAGGGCCGAGATAGTGATCGATTTTTTACTCTTTTTTACCAAGCTCTTGTGCAGCTGAGGTGAGGCATGTTATGACGAGACAGGGGTTCTGTTTGGCTCTCTCACAAGCCCACAGATTACTCCTCTGGATCATATCTGCAATTGCAAAGTACGGTATTTCCTTCACCGGCACCGCAACTTGCGCCTTTTTCGCGTCCGGGGTCAAATGGTGCCGTGTGGTTCCAAAGACACACTCATGAGATGAGAATGCGTGTGATGTGATAGCTCTCATAGGTTTGGAAGGAAGGACAAACATTTCTCGTGATTCACGGGATGAAATACACCACGGCCAGCCATCGGTACCTCTCAGTACGATATCGGTAAGGGTGCATACGGCATGTGTCCACGGTGGAATTCGCACTCTGTCCCTTCGAGGGCTGGTGCCAAATGGACTACAGCACAAGTAAACTTAAACTACTCTGTGCGATGCGGTAGTTTCTGTACCGGCTCTGATGCCGTGGAACAAAGAATTGGCAATGGGTGATACAAGTGATACAGTACCGGTTCTCGCACAGTACCGTGTACTCGAGTAACTTAATAGGATTCATGGTTTCAGGATCCTCGATATATTGATTTTTCTTTCAGCTTGTGCTTGTGACACCAAACCGTGCCAAGGTTATCATGCTCGGATGGCGAAGAAAAAAAACATCTATGAAGCTGGGATCTGAATGGTTGCTCGGTAGTCGATCTGCAGGACCAAAGAAGCCACTGAAAAAAATGTTTGTTGAGCCTCGCTACTGCACGTCGATAGAAACATACCGCTATCATACTCGAGTATGATAGGAAAGACGGGCGAAAAAGCACATTGGCATCAGGGATCTCTAATCTCCAGGATCTATCCACCACCCAACGCCAACCATACTTGTAGCATCGACGAAGCCACGGCACACTCTGGTATGGACGGAAGGGGGCACATGTCGTTCAGGACCCCCCAGAGGGCAAGCACGAGACACTCTGTTCTTCTCCCATCATTCCTCTGCCTTTTCATGCCTTCCCTCCCCCCCCCTTCTCCCCTTCTCCCCCTTCTCCCCCTTCTCCCCCTTCTCCCCCTTCTCCCCCTTCTCCCCCTTCTCCCCCATCCTCTTCCTCTTCCTTTCCTATCTTCGCCAGGCCTGTTACTCCAGCGTCGCTCAACCTGTCACTGCTACCATCTCCACTATTACTGTTCGCATTTCAATACCTCGCATCAATTTCTGGGACACACCGAGCTGCAAACTCGATCATAGAACCTTCCTCTCACTCCCCCACAACCCCACCCCCCTTACACTCTTCTGTTAGTGCTTCCGCGCGAGCCGCCCCACAACGTGCTCTCAACTCAGCCCACTATCATCACCCCGAACATGTCTACCAAGCCATCACCTATAATTACCGCCTCAAAAATAGACGAGCTGCCGAACATCCCGCTATCATACAGTGTAGCGAATTCTCAGACCTCTGCCTCACAGCTAATATATACTCTTTTCCCAGAGTGGGCTCCAGAAAGAGGAGGCCGTGGTTTGAAGTTCGTGAGATTTACTGACGGAATTACGAATACTGTGGGTGCCCTTGATCTCTTCCCCCCCCCCCAAGTTTATTTCCTTTTGGGGTACTATCATAGCGGTCTTAGGGCCCCTATAACTGCCTATCTCTCCTCTCACCAAGAATGTGGGATCTCGTGATACACCGCCCCCCAATCCTTGCTCCCCGCAGGTTTCAGTGCAGCTTGAGTTGCCCATCCCTCGGGTCGTTGGTTATTCCGGTGCTGACCATTTCTACCTAGCTTCTCAAATGCATTCATGACCCACCCAAAGGAATTGCCTCATCCGAAGCTGGAAGAATTGAAGACAGCGAATCTGTTCTCTTGCGTGCCTATGGAAGGGATACGGGTATTCTAATTGACCGTGACCGTTGGTCTCCCAGCTCTGGAAACAGCAATCAGGGTTTAGACACTGACTTATGCTCACTTAGGCGAATGTGCTTCCCATCTTTTACTCTCTCGCTTCAACCTTGCACCTGAACTTCTCGCTCGGTTCACCAATGGTCTTCTCTATCGTTATGTGCCCGGGCGTGTTTGCTCTGTTCAGGAGTTAGCGGAACCTGCTATCTCGAAAGCCGTTGCAACACGCTTAGGGGAATGGCATGGTGTGCTTCCTACAAGTACCACACCTCCACCGTCTCCTGCGTCCTCCTCCTCCGCCTCTTCCGGTGAACCCGATGTCACGTTGTGGACCGTTCTTCAGAAATGGATTTCTGCAATTCCTAGCGATACAGATGAGGAGAAGGCTAGGAAGGAATCCTTGCAAGAGGAGTATGAAAGGCTGCTTACCAGCATTGATGAGGGTGGATATGGCTTGAAGGGCCTAGACGGGGGTGTTGGCTTAGTTATGGGGCACTGCGATCTACTCAGCGGTAATGTTATCATACCCCCCCAAGAAGGCGGGCCCTCAGGTTCCCGTGATGTAGTCAGGGAAGTCCACTTCATTGATTATGAGTGAGTATTCCATCCCTTGCCCAATATCAGGCAACACCCTGATGAATCAATACTTTTAGGTATTCTACTCCCTGCGAGCGTGCCTTCGAACTTGCAAACCACTTTTCAGAATGGGGTGGACTCGAGTGTGATTATAGCCGCCTGCCCACACGGTCTGTCCGCCGCGAGTTCATTAGCACATATCTCAGTAGTTTTGAGCTACACCGCTCTGGTGCAACAGCAGCAACCATTAGTGCAGGTCAAATTGATGATCTCATGAATGAAGTTGATCTATTTAGAGGAATCCCGGGCTTCTACTGGTAAGACATTCGATAACTAATTGTGGATGTGAGCACTCAACTAAGAAAACACAGGGGCGTTTGGGCACTCATCCAAGCCACCATCAGTCAAATCGATTTTGACTATGCTTCTTATGCAGATGTCCGCCTAGCTGAATATTGGGCCTGGAAGGAAACGTTCGAAGGAAGGGCGGTTAGCACACCGCGTGAGCAGAGGTGGTCCCAGGAATGACTACCCCCGAAATCCTAGCGGCCGGTGACATTATGAACAAAAAAGCCTGATCCATGTTCCCTATCCTTTTCTTCCTCTCAGTCTTAGTTCGCTATTTTCACGTTTATTTTATTTTTATTTTTATTTTTTTGGAAACGAGCCGGTGTTTCAACAACAGTAATTTCGACGGGAGGTCTTACGACTGCTTCTTTTCTTGTTGGCGCTCCCCTCTCCCGTTTTCTGCCTATTAATTGTTCTGTTATGATACTTGTTTGTTCGGGGCGTACGGTCCGTCTTTTCAACTACGACGATAACGAGCTCGCCAGGTTTAATGCACGACAGTGGTTAGCGATAGATGTGGAACTTATATACGAAATTTACGGCATTACACATTTTCAACTGGGCAGTGGAAAAACGCCAATATGTTGGGCGCTCTCCTCCTTAAATTAGATAGCGTAGATAATCACGTCCCATCACTCGAGTAATACTTTCAGTTTTCGTGAGCTGTGCCATCGTCCACTCTACTGCTCGACTATCCAAAGCTTCTCAATGGCGGTGCAAATCCACCTTTTACGCAGTTGAGGTGAGACTGGCTAAATTATGCGGCTGCTACTGTAGTACGGCTTAGGCTGTGTTTGGATACAACGGTTCCGCTCTGTTGCCCCATACAAAGTGACCGTTTCCTTCCGTTCGACGATCATTTTTACAACAGAAACGGGTGCAAAATGGAACGGAACCATTGCGTCCAAACGGTGCCTTAAGTTGAAAGGCTCTTTTATCCGGGCATGGCCCACACGTGAACGTCTAGACCGAGTGCGCCATACCGACTTCTAGACTATCACGGAGCGCCACGGAACACCGCGATGGCAGGTTTCGGGCGGGAAAACATGAAGCGGCGGACTTGCTGATCCTGGAGCTCTTCACTTGGCTCACACGTACCGCACTATGATGGCACCAACTATGATACCGGGTACCAGTAAGTTACTCGAGCAGATGGACTACCAAATTTGCGTTAACCCCAAGACTTCACAAGCGCGCGAGGTCGCTGTCGGCTCGGGGTTCAGGCTGTCGTTGAAAACGGTTGCCGTGACAACGATAGCTTGTTGATAACACTAACAAGAGCTCAGTAGCATGGTACAGGTACCCGTCCCAACCCGCTTGTATCGATATCTCAAACATCGATAACCTCTCAGTATTCAGTTTCTTTTCTACCGCTTCACGAACGTTACGGGTGAGCTTCCCTACGTTAATCACGAAATTGAGACATCTCTGGCGTGTGGATTTTTATCGAGCTGTCGCGCCAAAACCAGTCGTCCGTCTCCCAAAGATTCCTCCTTCCCCCGACACTCATCCTCAATCACCCATGTATCCATAGAGGGCCAGAGAACACATAACCTGCTTCGCTCTCGAACATCAAAATAAGAATAAGGTACACCCCAACTGTACAGATTACCATGTCGTGGAATCCGTTCATGAAAGTACACTCCTACAGCCCCCTCCCACTCTCGATTCCAGCCGAATCCTCGGAAAAATGGCGATTCTCACGAAACGCCACGGTCACCTCCCGATTGAAAAGGGCCATGTGTAAATTTGCGATCATTCTCACGTCAGTTACCGCCATAATCGCAGGATTATCGCTGGTTGCTATCCGCCATTCTACGAGTCGAGCGATCACGCAGGCTAAAGCTGTAGTGGAGAAGCCGAGGTGGGAGGGTTTTGCGCTATTGGAAGGGTATTATTCTGGACTGGGGAGGTTAGTGAAGGATAATAGGCCGGAGTATCCCTATTTGGGGGATACCGGGGCTATTGAGGGTCTGGAGGTTTCGAGGGAGGGGAAAAGCGTGGTCTTCAATCCTTATCCCGATTTTGGGTCAAAGGAGTATAGGGGTACTTGGCGGGGGGCGTACAAGGAGTGTTCTTACGGGGTGGATTTGTCGGGGAAAAAGAGGGGTAGGCCGGAAGTTAGAACTTTCGAAGGCATTCCCGAGGGTAATGGGTTTTGGTCATTTTCGGGTGGAGATGCAGGCTAATGAGAGTGCCTTAGGTATGCCGACAGCTGTGTTTGGGAGTCATTCCTTATTGGGATTGAAGGATGATTTATGCTTTGATCGATATGGACGATACGGAACTTATGGCTATGGATACAGCAAGGATAATGGTGGTCTCGGTGTAGCAGAGTGGGATGGGAACATCACAGATGGAGGTGAGACTGGGCGGGGGCGGGGCAGTATGCCTGTAAAGGAGATCGACTGGCGAGGGATCGACTGGGGGAAGCTACAAAGGGAGTGCATCGAGAAGAACAAAGACCGCTTCAGCGAATCGGACCCAGATGACCTGGACCCGGAAGGGGTTTTAGCTGAGAGGGTGCACTCATCGAACAAACGGTCCGAGAAATCAGATGGGAAGAAGGCCCGCCCTCGAGCTGCTGTTCTGCTGAGAACGTGGACCGGTTACGAGTATAAGCCCAGCGATATAGCGTCTATCCGATCGCTCATCTCGGAGTTGAGCATCAATTCTGGCGGCGAATTTACCGTTTATCTCCTCGTCCATGTCAAGGACAATGAGCTTCCAATCTGGGCCTCTAAAAAGCTCTACGAAAGGACTCTACGGGAAAATGTCCCTGAGGAATTCTGGGGGATCGCGGAACTCTGGAGCGAACGCATGATGGGAGCTATCTATAACAACTTGAAGGATAACACTTTCCATGGCGCGCGGCTTCACGGGGTGTACAGATCCAGTTTCTTTCCGGTTCAAGACTTTGCATATCGCCACCCCGAGTTCGACTCCGTATGGAACTGGGAGATGGATGTGAGGTATATTGGGCATTTCTATGAGCTGTTCTCTCGGATGGACGCTTGGGCTGCCAAGCAACCACGGAAGCACCTCTGGGAGCGCAACGAGCGGTACTACATTCCTTCTGTCCACGGCAGTTGGGCGGACTTCTCTTCGGCGGTAGCAGCAAAATCACCGAAACCAATATGGGGGCCTGTTCCGGTGGAGAGTGTCAAAATATTTTCAACGGACCCGAAGCCCCCCTTTCTGACCCCGGAGGAAGACCCGGAGTCTACGTGGGGAGTAGACGAGCCAGCTGATCTCATATCATTAAACCCAATTTTTGACCCGGAGGGTGCGACCTGGTTTCTCTCTGGCGATAGCACTGGCTATGGACCCCCTGTCGAGGACACGTCCCCTAAAGGTCCACCACGCCGTACCGCCATCGTAGCCGTCGGTAGGCTCTCCCGAAAACTGCTGATGAGAATGCATGCCGAAAATGCCCTATATGGCCACGCCATGTTCTCGGAAATGTGGCCACCATCGGTTGCGCTGCAGCATGGGCTTAAAGCTGTTTTTGCACCGCACCCTTTGTTCGTCGATAGAGCATGGCCGCTGAGGTACCTTGAAAGGACGTTTAATGGTGGTCTAAAGGGGAGCGCTAGTGGGAGAGGAAGCGTCTTTGGGAAGGGAGAGCACAACTTTCAGGGAACAAGTTGGTACTATAACGCAGAGTTCGCTCCGAAATTGTGGAAACGGTGGGTTGGTATGGAGGTGGATGGCGCGGGGGGTGAAAAGTTCGAAAGTGTACAGGGCAGAATGTGCCTAAGGAGTATGCTGTTACATCCGATCAAGGGTATGGAAGTTTGAACTATCATACACAGTTTAAGACCTTTTTCCCTCTTCCTCCTCTTCCTCCTCTTCTTTTCTCCTTCCCGCCCCTATCCCCCCCTTTCTATTTATAGCATAGCTGGCGTTCCTGTGGATTAATCATATCAGACTATAAACAACTCTTGTGATGACCAAGGATAATCACGATACCAGTTTTTCGAGTGATCTTTTGTGAGACTTCCTTCGGTTGTTTCGATAACCATACCATGATATTCGGGTACATCTCTTGTTGTGGCGATGTGGCCTTTTCAATAACACCCTTCGATGGGTACAGTACCGTAGATTTCAAAAAAGGCGGTGGGGGCATGCATCTCAGTCCGTGGAATGCGACGTCACGGATCCTCACTCGAATTGTAAGCCACCCCTGAAAACACAGGGAGTCATGCAGAGGTTGTTAACACGTTTTGGTTTATCGTAAGCAAGAGGCGCTCACCAATCGGTGACAGGATCCAGGATACCCGAGTATCACCACGACTGCTAAGAAAATTGGGATGACGGACGGTTGAGGGGCCCAGTGGGTTAGCTGCTGCTACCTAGCTGTGGCTGATGCAAGGTCATGTCAGATTCGAGCAATAGAAAGTGGATTAATTGACCCATTTCGGGGAATTTGTGGCGAAGGAGTCGCCTTCACAGATGTGTCCTCTCCACGAAATCGCCCGCCCATGGAAGGGTTCAAAAGGAGGGAATTTGCGCTGCACGCAATCTCCAACCGCAATTCTCCCTTCTACCGGTACTTGCGCTCTCACTGGTAGAGTATTAAAAGTGTTCCAACTTTACTGCTGCATTCACATCTGCTCCCTAACAAGTCCTCATATCTTGGCACCTTCCCCGATAAAGCGTGTGTAACCGGAAAAAGCAATCTAATTAGCCTCCCCAAAACCCTTTCTCAGCAAAGCACAAGTCCGCCCCTTTCCCTTCCTTTCTTTCGCGCTTTTCCCAACCAACCTCTCCACCAAGGTCATCGTCAACCTTTTTTAACACAAACCTCTTTTTTTTTTTCCCCCCTCTCCCTCTAAGGAATACAAGAGACCCTACAGAGTAACGTCTAATTTTTCTTTCTTGTTTTTCCCTCTGCCCGTTACTTGGTACATTCTTACTTTGTATCATCATCATCGTCCTTTTCTTTTTTTTTGTGAGTGGCCCTCTTTTCCCCTCGTTTCCTACTTTTTCCATTTTGCTCCCCTCATCTATTTGTCCCCATTGCCCTGACCCACCTACCTACGGGTTGTGTCTCTCCTACCAACCCCCCATTCTGTTGCCATCACGCAAAGCCTCCCATCCACTGCCGTGTCTTCTCCTGTTCCTCCTTTGGCCTCACCCCGCATATCTTCTTCATAGTGTCTCCGCTCTTCATTGCTCTGCGGGAGAAAAGGCCTTTGGTACTTTGTTTCCCTTATCTAGCTTAGCGAGTGGTTTTTTTCTATGTGACAAGAAAAAAATCTTGCTTTTTTGTCTTGCTCGTATCACGCTATCCCTATCCCCTCAGTAACCCCGTACCCCCCTCCCCCCCCCAATCTCTGCCTCATCACCGCTCTTTCCCTTGGCTCTTCCAGCCACGTGTCGATAACATCCGACATCTCACCATAAACTGCTGACCTTTCTTATCTGAACCGTAGAGAAATCCTTTTTCTACAGCTCTTTTTCACCTCACCGAATTAACGAGAACACGCTCTAACAACCACAATCATGGGTATGTCAATGTCGAAACTCTTTACTGGCCTCTTTGGCAAGAGGGAGATGCGTATATTGATGGTCGGGTTGGTATGTTCGCTCTTTTGTTATTTTCTTTGCCTTGTCTCCCTCTTGCTTGCTTCCATCTTTCTTCCCTTGCCTAGGTGATGTGCATGGTATAGGGATGGTTGAGGCTGACGTTTTTGCCTTGTCTCGCATAGGATGCGGCTGGTAAAACTACAATCCTTTATAAGTTGAAGCTCGGAGAGATCGTTACTACTATCCCCACCATCGGTAAGAAGCGTCTTTTTCCCGCCCTTTGCTTTTGCCGGGACATTCCGAACACGGAAGAGTCTGAGACATGGTAGTGCCATGTGGCTTTTTTTTTTTTTTTTAATCCCTCGCCTCGCTAACGGTCAATTTAGGATTCAATGTTGAGACTGTTGAATACAAGAACATCTCCTTCACTGTCTGGGATGTTGGTGGACAGGACAAGATTCGTCCCCTTTGGCGCCATTACTTCCAGAATACTCAAGGTATCATTTTCGTTGTCGATTCCAATGATAGAGAGCGTGTCAGCGAGGCACGTGAGGAGCTTCAGAGAATGTTGAACGAGGATGAGCTTCGGGATGCTTTGCTCTTGGTATTTGCCAACAAACAGGATTTGCCGGTGAGCATTGGTGAACAGGCCATTTGTTGAGCTTTTGCTGACTCGGAGTTAGAACGCCATGAATGCTGCAGAGATCACTGATAAGCTTGGTCTGCATAGTTTGAGGAACAGGGCTTGGGTATGTTTTTTCGCTGGGTATAATCTAAAATTTGCCACTCTGACAGCTATTCTAGTACATCCAATCAACCTGTGCTACTTCTGGAGACGGTCTTTACGAGGGATTGGAATGGCTCAGTAGCAACTTGAGGGCGCGCAAGTAGATTGTCGGATTTCCCTTTCATCCTTAATTTTCGCAATCTCCTCCGCTATTCCTAAATCTCGACCGTTCCAGAATTAGTGTTCCTTAGGCAGTCAATTCAAACTTCGTATCATTTTCCGGGAGCACTTTCCAGGGCGTTCAATTAACCAAAATTCAAAAAGAAAACTTAATGGGTGGAAATGAGGCATGGCTTTTTCTTTTTCTTTGGCTTCCTTTTCTGTATCTTTTTTTTTGCGAAATTTTAGCTTGATGTGTTTTTAAATGGTGTGGTTTGGGTTGTAGTGATCTTGGGGTGGAGATGGCAAATGGGCAATGAATGCGATGGATATAAAATTAGCTGTGGCGAGAGGGTGCGTTAGTTGTATTGTGAGGTTGGTCGCGTCCTTGAGTGCCAATTAGAACTTAAGTGATGTGATACAGGGACAGTTGCTACGATATCATATTTGTGAGCTTTTATCACAGGATGCTGCTATGCCTTAGCCCATCGATTTATTTCTGATGACCAGTTCGTAAACGGTGTTTGTGCCCCTATCCGCGTCCATAAGCCGATATCCGACGATGGTAGAGTAATCACGCCCAGACCTTCCTAACCTTACTCATCCCCAGCCCCTAGCAAATATTCACCTCACTGCATGTCCTCCTCACCAAACACTTCAGACCCAGTCTTCCGCAAATGCTGGAACCGCAACGCCTGCAACGACTGTCTATCATCCATTGATCCAACCTGTGGCTGGTGCCCTTTCGTACTTCCCCCCCCATAACCTCTCTTCCTCTCCCTCCCTACTCTTACTCTATTTACACAGCTAACATCCCCCCCCTCCCTCCAAAAAAAAAACAGACACAAACTTGCGTCCCAGCAACCTTCACCACCCCACTGCACTCCTCCTCCTGCCCCTCCCTCTCCGAGCGCTGGGAGATGCGCACCGCGCCGCTCGGCTGCCAAGTCTCCATGATAACCCTCGGCGGCGTGCTCGTCGGCGTGGTGAGTGCTCTGGTGATCGTGCTGCTGGTCGCAGGCGCGATTTGGACCTGGAGAAGAAGGCGTGGTGCTACTGCTGATGCTGCCGATGCTGAGGAGGGGGATGGGTTGTTGGGGGCTAGTGGTCGGGGTGGCACGGAGGGTGAGGGAAGGCCGGGCTTGGAAGGACTGAGAAGGAGGGTTAGTTTCTGGGTTTATAATGCGTTTTTGCCCGGCCGTGTTGGTGCAGATACTGGTGCAGGGAGTGGTGCAGGGAGGTATGGGACTATGAGTGGGGGTGGAGCGGGTGGGTATGGGAGTGATGGGAGTAGTGGGAGTCGTGGAGGTAGCGGTGGTGGTGGTGTTGAAAGGGTGGATTCTACCGAGAGTTTTGGGAGTGGTGGGTTGGATGGCGGATTCGAGGAGAGGAGGAGGGTTTTGGAAAGGGGGTAGGGGGAGGAGGTGGGATTGTTTTCCGGTATCAATTCCTTGTTTACGCCAAGGGTGGGGCTTGTATGAAGGGTTTTGTAAGCGTGGGTGGTGCCATACTCTAAGTCTACAGGTTTCTTCTGGAGAGGGCATGCGGTGGTTACTAAGCTGGGTTTTGTTTCTCTGCTTCTGCGCTGTCCATTCCGTACCGGCAGATGCTGTGCGATAACTGAGATTGAATTCCTTCCCTAGTTGAGCCTGTTTCGAGTGATATCCATGTCCTGGCCTAGGTTAATGGCTACCGTACCAAAGCCCATAGCATACGCCACACACGTAACTATAGATAGCTATTCCTCCAGTTACACGTCCGAACCGGAGCGCTCGCAGAGACTACCGTAAAAACTCTTGAAATCCGCCATCTCAGGCCGGTGTGTGGCGTGCTATGGCAGGGGAGTGCGCAATATCTTGGCTAGCTATCTGGGGAAAGAATAAGCGACAAGGTGACATGCTGTCTTATAGTTTCTACTTCATGGGTATGCTGGTCCAGTGCTGGGGAATACTTGACCATTTTGACAAAATGAAAATCAGGTTTCTATAAATTCTACATTGAGGTTTTCGTCTTCGGTCTCAGGAATATCTGCCTCAGGGCATGTGGTCCCAATATCCTCCCTCCAATTTCCAATCTCCAGCCCTGAAAAGCCCTTGATATATAACTCGGAATCTCCACTTCCATCTACAGGAAGTGATAATCCAACATTTCAGAAAACACGACATATGATATCCTGTTTTTCCTCATGAAACCTATTGAATACCTCACCCACACAAGAGGTTGTAAGTATACGATGTTGGCGTACAGTCCATTTCTGAATACTTTCCATAGTTTCTGCTTGAAAAATCGCCATATAGGTATGCTCGCGGATGAGGTCTTTGAAGGGCTTGTTGATGGCAACGTCGAGAGGCTGAACCAGACTCGTACAGCCCCCAGGAATAAGGGAGGGTGTAATACCATGGGATCGCATTTTTTGAAGAACATCTGGGGTCTTATGAGATCCCATTAAATCGATTGCAAATAAGGTAGGCAGACCTCCGAGGACTGGAACAAGATGGTCTTCAATATAGCGTAGAAATAGCTTGTCATTCATGTATGCTTTATCATTAAATTCGACAAGCACGTTAGGATGATATTTGGACCTCTCATCCCCTAATCGTGTACCCTTTCCCCGAAAAATCACCATTGGAGGTACCTGAGGAATCCCATCAGCGAAAATACATAGAACCAGTGATGCCTGCCTCTTATCCCAGCCACTCTGGGAGGACTTAGCCCAAACAGTTTTCTCTCCAGTTATCTCGTATGTTTTACCATCAAGATATTCGAATAGGATCGGTGTCTCATCCAAGTTGCAGATAGTTAGGCATATGGAAATCCGAGACATGTGCACAGACCCACAGTAGGGTAACTGCGCACAGACCCTCAATTTACCGGAGCCAACACCCCCCTCCGGCCCCCTTATGGGGCCCGCACGTCATTAGCAAGATTTCGAGAGTTGCGTCCCATAACTAAAAAGTCACATCAATGAAGCCCTCTTCATAACACCATATATGTCGCCGCCGTCCATCCGACCACATGCTGTTCGCAGGATATATGAGAGGGGACCTTTGGCGACATCTGGGAAGTGGAACGGAGGATGTCCGTCGGAGGCACATTGAGAGAGTAGGCTTCAAAGTTAGGCTTCCTAACTATGGGCCGAAAGTGACGGGACGTTTTTGGTGAAATGCTCCAAAAGGATATCCCAGTAGTAGAAGCTATTAGGGGTATACCGAATCCACCCATACCCTTCTGAGATCAGCTGTAGGTTGGTTGGTCCTAGCAATAGGACCCCTCTACGGAGGCCGGCGGACCAAGGGGAAGCATGCTCAGAATGGAAGACCTAGATAAATCAGAGACCCTTAAGACGCTGACACGTCGGGCTCGGACTTGCAATTGGCACTAGGTGAACCGGCATGAACTTGATCACTTCATGACCGAAGAGACTACTGGAAAGATAGTCAACCAGACTAGAGTAATATAATAGTCTACGCGGACATCTAAGTTGAAGACCGCTGTTTGGTATAACAAATAGCGCAGTCATCTCAACGGAGGAATACTATTCCGAGTCCGCGAAAAGGGTGTGATAAGTTTCAGGGTCAAACAGTGTTCGCACTTATAAGATTCTAGACATTTGCGTATAAAAATCAGGGTGGTACTGCGGAGGCATAGTAGTTAGAAGTAGTCCGCAAAAACTCAGACGCGGGATATAAATATCGAAGTGCCTACCGAGCTTTACAGACATCATCAAGCAACGGAGAAGAGATCTTATCAATATAATATTGTTTTACACTTTAAATCTTTACCTTACTTTATCGAGACGAGCCTTCCTCGACAGATTCTCCAATAAAAGATTTTGGGCCTACGTCTCTCAGTTATATACTTGAGTTTGGCATCCGCCTAACAGTATATTGATAGTTCTCCTGTTACCAAGGCTCACTATATGAACTACGAGTTCACCTCAAACTCCACCCTCACCTCAGACTTCGATTATATTTTCGAAGCACCTCATTGTCCTATCTATATTCATTCCTTCGAAGAAATATTCGAGACCGAGTTGTTCGAAATCGAAGAAGAATATACGCAAGAACCCTCGTGGTTCACATTACCTTTCGGGATCCCAACGAGGGATCAATTCAATAGCATATATCGCACCTGGCATGGTTCGGAATTTGAGTAGAATTCGACCGAGTCGGAAGACTTCGTCGACTGGAGCATCCAGTGCTCTTTGAAGACGGAAGAAAAGAATAAGGAAGACCCAGGAACAGTTATCCGGGGGCCAGACATCCCCTCGGCCTGGGTGTAACACACCTTTATATATACTATAAGTACATACTAAACCTCGAGAAAAAGGAGATTCAAGTTTTGAGTCCAGAATCGGACCAACCGAACCCTTTTATACCTACACCGCGAGAGTGTCTCGAACGTTGGATACCTTACATACGATTCCTTAAACCTTTTAAAGGATATCAAGAGCTCTGGTACGAAGTACCAGAAATTACCCATCCAGGGCTATTAGAGCAACTAGCCTATCTGGAAAGTATCTCAATGGCTGAGATACCTCAAGATCCGAGAAAGAGAATAACGGCGGGGGAACCTATGGATACCCGACCCGACACCACGGATAAGGCAGATGATTCCGCCATTCATAGTCCCTTCCCCTCGACACCTCAGGAACCTGCATTCCGGAGAGGAAACATACCCTCTCACCGATCCTCTAGTGTCGCAAGCACTCATAGGATATCAAGGGCCCCCACACCGAGACCAGGGGAACACGCTGCAAACTTGGCCAGACTGGCTGCGCGGCTTGGGATAACGTTGGGACAGATAAGACAAGACATCGATACTTCGCTCGACCAAGCCAACATCGCCTTCAAACATTTGAAGGGAGCCACCCAAGATAATACCTTAAAATTAATTAAGGTTCAACAGCAAATCGCCGATGGACAAGATGTCCACGATAATGATATTGCCATCTTGTTGATGCAGCTGGCAGGCGTGGAAAGCGAAGTCAAGGGGATACAAGAAGAAATGTTGCGAGAAGTCGCAAAAAAGATTGATACTCAGGAACGGCGTCAACGAGGACATGAAGAAGTAACCACGAGGCTACATGAAAGCCCCGGGCAAGAAAGCCAAGCGGCATTAGCCCGAGATCAGACTCTGGAACAGATGGTCATCAGTCTGCGAGCGGAATTCGTAGAATTCCGCGCCCAAAGTATCACGCGCGAAAGAGAAGTCAATCGTACTCTAGGACAAATGCGCACCGATCAAAACACGCGCCAAGCGGAGATTCGCAGGTCGCAAGACCAGCAACAACTGCAGAATATTGAGACAAACCAAACCCTCAAAGGGTTAACCGCAGCAATAAATAAAATATTAGCCACGGCACCAAGTCCCGAAGCTGCAGGACCCGCACCCTTACCCGCTGTCCAGGAAACTGATGATGAGGAGTATTACGCTCTACCTACACGCAGGGACAAGGGCAAAGGCCAAGAAACCGCTGATGGATTCCCCTCAGGTGCCCAGGGAGGTAACCCAGGAGATCCTAGTGACGATGACGATGATGGCGATGATGATGGAAGAGGAAGACGAAGAGGAGGTCCTAGCCGAGGCAGGCAAGGACAAACACCAGAACCGTCTGGTATGGCAGAAACGCTTGCTAATGCGATGGCGCTGAATATTAAGCGACCATCCAAGCCACCCCCATTCTTTGAAGATAGACCAGCACAAGACATATACGTGTGGATCCTTCAATGCACAGACTATTTCGAACGGAACCCACGAATCTGGGATGACGCCCGGGAACGAGTCATCTATGCGCTCAGCCGTACAAAAGAAGACATAGTCCTTCCTTACACCATATGGTATGGGAAGGCTATGGACAGACTTCAAGGGGAAACTCAGCAACCAGAGCTGGCAACATGGACTCGCTTTGAACATGATATGATGAAGCAATTCACCCCGGTAGAAGCCAAAAGACTAGCCCTTCGAGCAATGAAACTAGTCATGTACGACGGCAGTATTGAATACTACCTGACACTCATGCACAACCATAACATTCGTGCACGCATGACTGGGGAGTCCTGGAGAGAGGTAGTCGAAGACAAACTTCCTGAACAAATTGTCCGCAGGTTGTCGGCCCTGCAATATACAACGGACCAGGAATGGGAAGAGGCACTAAGGCTATGCGGGCGGTCAGAAGAAGCCCTGCTAGCTAGAAAGAGAATTGGACGAGACCAACCGTCCAAAACTAAAATAGTCCAAGAGGTCAAAAGAGAAGACCGACGGGACTCTAAACAAAGGCGACAAAAGGATACTAAACCTTATGTCAAAGGAGGTGAAGCCCCACCACGAAAACGGAAAAGGGATGATGAACCGGAGAAGCCTAGGAAAAGGTTGGGAGGTGCGACAAAGACCACCCACACAAACTTCGCCCAGGCCCATACCGGCATCCTGCAGAGTGTGATAGACACTCGGAGGAAAGAAGGAGATTGCACACGTTGTGGAAAGAAAAACCACACCTATCAAACGTGTTAGGGAGACGCCCATATATCGGCGGCAACGGTCAGCTCAAGACCTATAAAAATGGGAATTCGACGAGCAAGATCGGCTATTGTAAAGCCAAAATTAGCTCGCAAAGTCACATCTGTTCAGCACCCCGCTTGAGTGAATAAAATCTGGGAACTGGCAGATGACGAGGAACTGACCTAGGTCAGTTCGCTGGCACCAACGGCGACGGCGTTTGGGTATTCAGTGTCCTAAGAGGAACTGGAATCGAAAAGGGAACCCCCTTTGGCTGGGGTGTATTGGGTACCGACCACGACGGGGATCGGGTAGTCCGTGTGCAACTACGGGAAACGAAACTCAAAATGATCAAAGCGGCGCGAAGCAAGTCTCTCCTTTCAGGATCAACACAAGTAGGCTCGAAGTGAAGGAACCCCACCAGGGACTTACGAGCTCGAACACAAGAATCAATATATGGAGAGTCTTGACCGAAAGAGAGGATAGTTAACATGCCCACATGGCCCGGGAGCCAACAGTACGAAGTTCCTCGAGTCACCTGGTGGTTGCCTGCTACCCGTGTGCAAGCAAGTTACTATACCGAAGAAGTTGGGACATAGCAATGCAAGATCTACCTGATAACAATACACGACAGGAGGACAACCGACGCGGGCCGTTCCACCTACCACACGAGTC